>JAFMOC010000035.1:1730000-2100000 GCA_019802505.1 Corydoras sp. C115 | reverse complement strand
TCTGATGACTGGATTTGGATGATGTCACCAAATTCTAATTAGAAAATAATAGTTATATTGGGCGGCGCGGTGGCTTGGTGGTTGGCATGTTCTCCTCTCAGCGCTGGGGATTCCTGGTTCGAATCCCATTCTGGGTGGAGTTTCCATGTTCTCCCCGTGTCCGCGTGGGTTTCCTCCGCGTTCTCCGGTTTCCTCCCACAGTCCAAAAACATGGATCAAGTCAATTGACTTCTGCAAATTGCCCCATATATAGTGTGTCTGTGTGTGTGAGTGTGTGCCCAGCAATAGATTGGCGTCCTGTCCTGGGTGTATCTGCCCAGCGCCCGAAATGTTCTCCCCTGGATGGGCAAAGGGAACCCCCCCACCCCCCCGCGACCCTAATAGAGGATAAAGCAGAAGATAATGGATGAATGGATGGATAGCTATATTGGGCAACACGGTGGCTTAGTGTTTAGCATGTTCTCCTCTCGGCGCTGGGGATTCCTGGTTCGAATCCCAATCTGGTTGTAGTTTCCATGTTCTCCCCGTGTCCGCGAGGGTTTCCTCCGCATTCTCCGGTTTCCTCCCACAGTCCAAAACCATGGAGCAAGTCAATTAAATTCTACAAAATTGCCCCATATAGAGTGTGTATGTGTGAGTGTGTACCCAGCGATAGATTGGTGCCCTGTCCTGGGTGTATCTGCCCAGCGCCCGAGATGTTCTCCCCTGGATGGGCATGGGGAACCCCACCGCGACCCTAATAGAGGATAAAGCGGGAGATAATGGATGGATGGATAGTTATATTGGGCGGCACAGTGGTTTAGTGGTTGGCACGTTCGCCTCTCAGCACAAAGGATTCTCGGTTCGAACCCCAATCTGGGTAGGGTTTCCATGTACTCCCAGTGTCTGCATGGGCTTCCTCCCACAGTCCAAAAACATGGATCAAGTCAATTGAATTCTACAAAATTGCCCCATATAGAGTGTGTCTGTGTGAGTGAGTGTGTGCCCAGCGATAGATTGGCACCCTGTCCTGGGTGTATCTGCCCAGCGCCCGAAACGTTCTCCCCTGGTTGGGCATGGAGAACCTTCCCCCCCCCCCCCCCCCAACCGTGACCCTAATAGAGGATAAAACGGAAGATAATGGATGGATGGATGGATAGTTATATTACACCGAAGACCGTTCTGGTCTGTATGTGCAAAGCGTTTGGGGAAAAGTTGTAAACATTAATATTAACATGAGGTCATTTATCAGATGATTTTCTTTAAAGTGCCTCACAAGCATCCTCAACTTGATGGATGGGGTCAGAACACAGGGGACCTCGTACAGCACCAACGGAGCAAAGAGGGTTGGATGCCCTGCTCATGGGTCCACATTGACAGCTTTGGGGCAGATGGGATTTGAAGTTTCAGACTGCTGGTCCAGTCAAAAAATTGTCCTGATGTCCACTGTGTTGCCTTTTAGATTATGAGACTGTCCAATACTTCCTTTGAAGGTCCTTAAATATTGGTACATTGTGATTTGCAGAACAGCACTGCACCACATGATGGATGATCCAGTTTAGTTACAGATTAATAAACCACAGACGCCTCAGATTTGAATGCTGATAAAGGTTTCAGGTCCGTTCACGTTTATTAATAAGAGGCGCCTTCTGGAAAGGTTATCTGCGGGTGCTCGGGTTAACCGGTCAAAGCTGAATATCAAAGCCGAATAACAAAGCTGGGAAAAAGACGTATGGGTTTTTTGCAGGGTTAGGTCATTTGGGGGTGGGGGGGGTGGGGGGGTGAATGTGAAGATGGGCACAATTTAACGCCTCATTATGCAAATTGATCATCTCAATTGACCATCACTCTGATAATGGCACGGCCAGAATGCTGGGGAGTTTAGATATGCCCCTGGAAAACATCCGTTAAATGTCCCGCGAGCTAAAAATAAGGTCTGGAGGAAAATTGAAGGAGACGATTTGGACTTTTCTCAAAGGGGCGTGACTGTGCCGAGAGGAGACGGAGCCAACGGCTACGGTGGTGGGCGCCCCAAAATGTCACCTGCAATTAAGAGCTAAAGGACAGCTGAGTGGAAAGACATTGAGGGAGGGGGGGGAATAAATCTCCATCCATCCATCTTCAAATCTTCCGCTTTATCCTCTATTAGGGTCGCGGTGGGGTTCCCCATGCCCATCCAGGGGAGAACGTTTCGGGCGCTGGGCAGATACACCCAGGAGAGGGGGGCAATCTATCACTGGGCACACACTCACTCACACAACCACATACACACTCTATATGGGGCAATTTGGAGAACTCAATTGACTTGATCCATGTCTTTGGACTGTGGGAGGAAACCGGAGAACCCGGAGGAAACCCACGCAGACACGGGGAGAACATGGACAACTCCACCCAGATGGGGATTCGAACCGGGAATCCCTAGTGCTGAGAGGAGAACGTACTAACCACTAAGCCACCGTGTCCCCCCCCCCTTATCCACTCGGCTATCCTGGTTGGTTAGTATTTCATTCATTCATTATCTTCCGCTTTATCCTCTATTAGGGTCGCGGTGGGGTTCCCCATGCCCATCCAGGGGAGAACGTTTCGGGCGCTGGGCAGATTCATCCAGGACAGGGGGGCAATCTATCACTATATGGGGCAATTTTGAGAATTCAGTTGACTTGATCCATGTTTTTGGACTGTGGGAGGAAACCGGAGAACCCGGAGGAAACCCACGCGGATACGGGGAGAACATGGAAACTCCACCCAGATGGGGATTCGAACCGGGACTCCCTAGTGCTGAGAGGAGAACGTACTAACCACTAAGCCACCGTGCCGCCCCCTTAACCACTCGGCCATCCTGGTTGGTTAGTATTTCATTCATTCATTATCTTCCGCTTTATCCTCTATTAGGGTCGCGGTGGGGTTCCCCATGCCCATCCAGGGGAGAACATTTCGGGCGCTGGGCAGATACACCCAGGACAGGGCGCCAATCTATCGCTGGGCACACACACACTCTATATGGGGCAATTTAGAGAACTCAATTGACTTGATCCCTGTTTTTGGACTGTGGGGGGAAACCGGAGAACCCGGAGGAAACCCACGCGGACACGGGGAGAACATGGAAACCCCACCCAGATGGGGATTCGAACCGGGACTCCCTAGCGCCGAGAGGCGAACAAACTGACCACTAAGCCAGCGTGCCGCCACGGGAATAAATCTAAATCTAAATCTAAATATTAAGTTGTGCTTAACTTGGCTGGCATTCTGATTTGGTATTTGGTTATAGGTTAAAAAGCAGACTGGCCTTTGTTATTAATTAAGTTTATCTAGGGTTGGCATTATGTCTCAGAACACGGCGATGAATTCAGCGGCGTGTGGATGAGCTGGCCCTGTCGCTGCCTAATTACATTATTGGCCTGGCCAGCTCTGCCTAATCTTGGATTATAATGATACATTAGCAGCTGGGCCTTATGTTTACAGGGGATTTATCAATGTAATGGGACAAATTTCCACACGCCACGTTTATCATGGACTTTAATAGACCTATTACTATTGCCAGGGCTTCTCTCCACACACCAGCATGACACCGGGCGCTTATTTTTACTTCCTTTGACTTATTTTAGCCATAAAAAAAATCACAACGCAAAACCGGCACCGATACGATGAAGTAATTTATTTAAGGTTTAATGTTATTTTTAAAAGTAGAGTCTTTTAAAACTAATTGAAAAAGTGGAATAACTTCTTAAGAAAGGAATTTTTTGGTTAATTTTTTACAGACATTTAATTAAATATACACATACAGGGGCGTAGTGGTTAGCTGTTAGTATGTTCTCCTTTCACTGCTGGTTGGAATCCCAATCTGGGTGGAGTTTAAATGTTTTCCCTGTGTCCCTGTGGGATTTCTCCGGGTTCTCCGGTTTCTTCCTATAGTCCACAGACATTCACAATCAAGATGAATTGGCTGCTCTAATTCGCCCCTATGTAAATTGCCCCATAAAGTGTAAGTAAGTTTGTGCCCGACAATGTTCCTAGCAGATACATTCAGCCAATCCATTCTTTTCTGAATGGACATGGGGAACCCCCCCCCCCCTCCAAAAAAAAAATAATTATTATTATTTGTCATTAATACCATCTATTAATTATTTCTTTCTCTTGAACTTTCTCTTGCCTTTCATCCACCCATTATCTTCCACTTGATTCTAATATAGGGTCGTGGGGGCATTCTCTGTATTAATATTTTTGTGATCCATAATTTTCTGCAAGTCAAATTTCATTCATTCATTCATTCATTCATTATCTCCCGCTTTATCCTCTATTAGGGTCGCGGTGGGGGGGGGTTCCTCATGCCCATCCAGGGGAGAACGTTTCGGGCGCTGGGCAGATACATCCAGGACAGGGCTCCAATCCATCGCTGGGCACACACTCACTCACACAGACACACTCTATATGGGGCAATTTTGAGAATTCAATTGACTTGATCCATGTTTTTGGACTGTGGGAGGAAACCGGAGAACCCGGAGGAAACCCACGCGGACACGGGGAGAACATGGAAACTCCACCCAGATGGGGATTCGAACCGGGAATCCCTAGTGCTGAAAGGAGAACGTGCTAAACCACTAAGCCATCGCCCAAGTCAAATTTAAATAAGAAATTCCCAACTTAATCTTAAGGAAAGAAACCTGCAACTGTTTTGCTAGTTCTGACCGAAAGGACTCTTTTTTTATTTCCACGAACAATAATGAATTACAAAGCAGCAATAATGCAATCAGGATGATTGTGCGGATTTCTCCTCTCGATTCCTGTGCACCTGTGATGTTCAAACATCACTGTGGGACCAATAAGAGCCTGTATGGTAATAAAAGATTGTTGCACGTGAATGCATTTGATTGAAGGTCGTTTTTACCATTGAACCATTAAGATTTCGACGAGTCGTGGCGTGAGCTCTCCTCCGACTGCTCTGCTAACAGCTTAAACAGTACCTTCCACTTTAATGGCAGCAACAGGGATCTGCAGAAAGTTCATAAAATGCACAGGGAGGTGCTGCACTCTGCCTTCACCCAGTGCTGACATTTAGAAGTGAGTGAAATCCACTGTAATAACAATGGAGGTTGGGTGGCTTCGTCTACGATGGTAAATTATCGGACGGACGGACACCCTGAACACAATCACCACATCGACACGTGTATTAACTAAACTACTTTAACCTGTTCAGTATGAATGTTCATGCTGGTCCACAGTGTGTAGTCGATTGCACTGCAGTCAAAAAACACTTTCCACATGAAAAGCCACTAAATAAATCATTACAAATTATTCAGTCCAGAATTCTGTGAATTTCTAAAATATCCTATTTATATATTCATACAACGGACAGACATCCTGACGAGCATGATGAATTAATTTGATTGATTTATTATGCGATGTGACAGATAGAGACACTTCATCCTGTGACAACCAGAGCACCTTTCAAATGTTTTAACATGTAGGACACCTAATTAAATGAATCCAGAAATAAATATGTAGAATAAATACTTACCAGTGGCGGCACGGTGGCTTAGTGGTTTAGCACGTTTGTCTCTCAGCGCTAGGGATTCCCGGTTCGAATCCCCATCTGGGTGGAGTTTCCATGTCCTCCCCGTGTCTCCCCGGGTTCTCCGGTTTCCTCCCACAGTCCAAAAACATGGATCAAGTCAACTGAGTTCTCCAAATTGCCCCATATAGAGTGTGTCTGTGTGAGTAAGTGTGTACCCAGAGATGGATTGGCGCCCTGTCCTGAGTGTATCTGCCAAGCGCCCGAGACGTTCTACCCTGGATGGGCATGGGGAACCCCACCGCGACCCTAATAGAGGATAAAGCGGGAGATAATGAATGAATGAAATTCCTTACCATCCAGGATGGCCGAGTGGTTAAGGGGGCGGCACGGTGGCTTAGTGGTTGGCACGTTCGCCTGTCAGCACTAGGGATTCCCGGTTCAAATCCCCATCTGGGTGGAGTTTCCATGTCCTCCCCGTGTCCGCGTGGGTTTCCTCCGGGTTCTCCGATTTCCTCCCACAGTCCGAAAAAATGGATCAAGTCAATTGAGTTCTCCAAATTGCCCCATATAGAGTGTGTCTGTGTGAGTGAGTGAGTGTGTGCCCAGCGATGGATTGGCGTCCTGTCCTGGGTGTATCTGCCCAGCGCCCGAGACGTTCTCCCCTGGATGGGCATGGGGAACTCCCCCCCCCCCCCCACCACGACCCTAATAGAGGATAAAGCGGAAGATAACGGATGGATGGATGGAAATACTTACCATTACCATTTTTGCAAAGGTGTAAATATGTTTTAAGCGCTTACTTTTAGGGATTTTGGGAAATATATAAGCCATTTTGTACTGCCACATCTGAGTGTCATCTGTACCCTGATGATCTCAAGCATATTTTAATTGTTTCATTGAAGGACTGGATGATTGAAAGATGGTGTTGGCCATCGGAGGTAAAGAGGAGGATTTACATTTACATTTACATTTACATTTGGTCATTTAGCCGACGCTTTTATCCAAAGCGACTTACAAGCTGAGCACAGGGTTCATCACAACATCCCTTGAGCAATGAGGGTTAAGGGTCTTGCTTAAGGACCCACATTGGTAACTTCAGTGGACCTGGGATTTGAAACGCCAACCTTCAGATTGATAGCTCAATGCCCTGACCACTGAGCTACCGCTCTCTAGGATTTAAAGTCATTCGTTTTGTTCACGACCAGAAACGAAGCACATTTACATCTGCGTTTATCTTAGTTTTTCTGCTTTTTAACTTCTATATACAGAAGTTAGCATTAATCTGAGTATAACTGCTTATCTGCCTTACAGATGTTTTTAAGGACTGTGATGCTGTGATGAAATGAGCTTCCTCCACTGACATGCACGCTGAGTGGAATCTGCTAATTGTTTTAGTCAGGAACGCTCAACATTTTCGAATAGTCACTTTAGGGTCGTTGTCCTGCTGCAAGGTGAAACGCCATCTGTTTATTGGTGACACGTTGGAATGTGAGCGGTTTAAATGTGTCTGTGCTCTTCTGCCGTCATTGGCAGCCACATCATCAATAAAAAGAGGCGAGCCAGGTCCACTGGCAGCATTACATGCTCACGCCATATGAGATTTTAAATAATGAATGATTTGTCATATTACTTGGCACCAGTTGCTGATCCATTCTGACAGCTTTTGCAGACTATAAGTAGATTAAAGGAGAGAATAGGAAGCAGCATATTTTATGTAAATGTATATGTCTAATGGGGGCGGCACGGTGGCTTAGTGGTTGGCATGTTCTCCTCTCAGCGCTAGGGATTCCCGGTTCGAATCCCCATCTGGGTTGGAGTTTCCATGTCCTCCCCGTGTCGTGTGGGTTTCCTCCAGGTTCTCTGGTTTCCTCCCACAGTCCAAAAACATGGATCAGGTCAATTGAGTTCTCCAAATTGCCCCATATAGAGTGTGTTTGTGTGAGTGAGTGTGTGCCCAGCGATGGACTGGCGTCCTGTCCTGGGTGTATCTGCCCAGCGCCCTAAACGTTCTCCCCTGGATGTGCATGGGGAACCCCCCCCCCCCCCCACGACCCTAATAGAGGATAAAGCAGAAGATAATGGATGGATAATAATAATCCTTTGTCTCTGAAATTAGGGTCAGAGACAAAGGGTGGCTTAGAGGTTGGCATGTTCTCCTCTCAGTACTGGGGATTCCCGGTTCGAATCCCCATCTGGGTGGAGTTTCCATGTTCTCCCCGTGTCCGTATGGGTTTCCTCCGGGTTCTCCGGTTTCCTCCCACAGTCCAAAAACATGGATCAAGTCAATTGAGTTCTCCAAATTGCCCCATATAGAGTGTGTCTGTGTGAGTGAGTGTGTGCCCAGCGATGGATTGGCGTCCTGTCCTGGGTGTATCTGCCCAGCGCCCGAAACGTTCTCCCCTGGTCTTCCATACCATATCCATAACGTGTTTTTATGACCTGAAATTGAAAGTTTGTATTGGGTGGTTCTACATCCACACTTTGCACTAGCACCAATATTTTTGACACTTGTCCTCCATCTGTCTTAAAGCACCGGTCAATGCAAGTCAGGCATGAGACTGAGGTTCAAGGTAAAAAGCAATGTCTTCTTAAATTATATATATTTTATTCTGGATCTGAGAGAACCTTGGGACTATTGACAATAAGGTTGATAATTTAAGTCCCTGCAGGCTCAGTTCTGGGATGAAGTGACATGGGGGGCAGTTAAGAATAGCAAATCCTTTTATATAGTAGAAGTAGGTTGCGGACAAGCTATGTCCATTTCCATTTTTCATCCTGTGAGTTGAAATAATAAACTGGATGTCGTCAGATCTGGTAACCGGTTTCAGCATCAGCCTAATGAGACCCAATGCATTTTATTGATTTATTAATATAGAAAACATATCAGACAAACCAAGATGTCGATTATAAAAGTAGGACAACCTGTGTGAGAAAGCTTTAACATAGCATAATAGGCATTGAGTCTATAATCGACGAGGATCCAACACTCAACCTTGAGGTACTCCAGTGGGAGGATTAAGGAGTTCTCTTTAGTGTTTACACATTAGTATTAACTTAAATCCAGTATTACTGGCTTTATACATGGGATTTAAAGACCGACCTTGAGAAACAGGTTATTTTTGAAGAGATTTCATATTGTAGACCGTTTAGTTATTAAAATAACTATCAAAATAACTCATTAAAAATGGAACTTTTTACCAGACAAGTGTTTATTTGCAGGATGGAGGTGAATAAAAGCCCCTTCAGAGTTAAGATAATGCCCTGACTTGTCTTCTAAATGAAGATCCCTCTCCAGAGCGTAGGCCTCCGTTACTCAGCCCTCTCCCGTCAGCACCGAAACACTGAGAACAACAATGAATCACTTTCTCCCCGGGATCTCCATCTTAAGCTGATTTGGCTACAGCACGGGGTACATTTGGTAAAGCTTTTGTTATGTTTCTTTTTGCTAAGTCTTTTAGATAATGCAAATATAGAACCCCAGCACAGCAGAGTTATGGGTTGTCTGGAGAAGACGGAGAGCAATTGCCTTTGGCTTGAAGCTTGGAACATCATTTTCTGAAAATGATGTGAGGTTGACAAAGAAACTCGCTCACTTATTGTTATTGATGTGCTGCTAGTAAATAGAGATTCATTTCGGAGAATGCGTATCTTCTCAACTCCTCCAGATTTTTACACTTAACATTTAAAATAAGCTTTTAAATAACCTTTATCCTCTGAATAATGAGCTCCTCCTCTTGTTCCAGATAGGGCTTCCCCATGTCCATCCCGGGGAGAACAGTTCGGACACTGGGCAGACACACTCAGGACAGGGTGCCAATCCATCGATGGACACAGACACACACACGATATAGGGACAATTTGTAGCAGCCAATTTATCTTGAATCCATGTTTTTGGAGTGTGGGAGGAAACTGGAGAACCTGGAAGAAATTCCACCCAGATCAGAATTCGTATCTGGGGGGGGAACCCATGCCCATCCAGGGGAGAACGTCTCGGGCGCTGGGCTGATACACCCAGGACAGGGAGCCAATCTATCGTTGGGCACAAACTCACTCACGCACACAGATACACTCTATATGGGGCAATTTGGAGAACTCAATTGACCTTGATCCATGTTTTTGGACTGTGGGAGGAAACCGGAGAACCCAGAGGAAACCCACGCGGACACGGGGAGAACATGGAACATGGAAATTATCTACTATAATCTCGCATATAAACATTTCCCCCAGCATTTACTTTTAAGTAACTTGCTATTTATTCATAAAAATTTAATCCCAGACGGCACGGTGGCTTAGTGGTTTAGCACGTTCTCCTCTCAGCACTAGGGATTCACGGTTCGAATCCCCATCTGGGTGGAGTTTCCATGTTCTCCCCGTGTCTGTGTGGGTTTCCTCCGGGTTCTCCGGTTTCCTGAGAATGAGATGAGTCACGCTGTCCCCAATTATCAGACATGTCTTCATAATAACAGAGGGGCCTCTCGAACCCGCTGCCGCCGCGTCCGCCCCGCCCGCCCCGCCTGCCCGCCTGCCGGTGTTCTCTCAGCCGTGCTAACGTGGAGATGAGACTTAATCTACCGTCTCTCCTGAGACTTTTCATCTGTGCCGTTCCGCCGTGGAACACGGACGTCCTCCTTCAGCCCCGTCTTCCTTAAGGAAAGATAACAGGTGTTCCGAGGGCGGCACGGTGGCTTAGTGTTTAGCATGTTCTCCTATCAGCGCTAGGGATTCCCATTTCGAATCCCAATCTGGGTGGATTTTCCATATTCTCCCCGTGTCCGTATGGGTTTCCTCCGGGTTCTCCGGTTTCCTCCCACAGTCCAAAAACATGGATCAAGTCAATTGAGTTCTCCAAATTGTCCCATATAGAGTGTGTCTGTGTGAGTGAGTGTGTGCCCAGCGATGGATTGGCGCCCCGTCCTGGGTGTATCTGCCCAGCGCCCGAAACGTTCTCCCCTGGATGGGCATGGGGAACCCCACCACGACCCTAATAGAGGATAAAAGCGGAAGATGATGAATGAATGAATGAATTTAATCCCTTTCCCCTCAACACACAAACACAGCTCTGTGAAACAGACAGTCGTTCAGTCCACACAAGAATGCGGCATTTCAATAAGAAAACGTTTATTATTACTGCTGCGGGATTGAGAATAAAAACAATCATTAGTCGTATTTTACATCACATTAAATAAGACTGTATTTTCAGACGCTATTGAATTGTCCGTGGGAGTCCATACAGATGCGAGTCAGATGTGGGCGAGAGGTATAAATAGCTCAATTATGACCTTTCAAGGGAAACTTCTGTACGTTCTTCTCTTCAGATGTTTAATCTCAACACGTCGTCGTGTATTGGTTGGCTGATTAATTCGCTGTTTGTAATATTCAATCAGAAATAGAGAGGAATGGAGTCTATGTTTCCTAACATTGAGCAAACTGAGGATTTTCTTTGTGCACTAACATGGTCCTGAATATGTAAATGTGCTGTTTGGTGGGTGATGTGGCGCCATGCTTCTATCTCCACATTCGTTCCTCTGTGTGTGTGTGTGGGTGAAGAGCAGTGTTTGGCAGGGTTACTGCTTAGAAGAATTAACAGAGTCGAGTAAAGCAGCGGCTTTGATCCTGTATTATTCAGTCTCATTGCTGCAGGTGTAGAAAATCACGCACCTACGCATGCAATTGGGGCATTTTGTTTGCTTAACAGACTTGTGGGAACAGTTTGGGGAAGGCCCTTTTCTATTTCAGCACAACGGCCTGGTTGAGAGGTTAATGTGAAGGGGTCTCTTTACTTTTATTCATGTAGTGTAAACAATAGGGCCACAAAGAAATGATTTATTGATATTTCATTGTAATAGTTAATAGTTAGCAGGTTCGCCTCCAAGAGCTGGGGATCCGGGTTCGAATTCCGATCTGGGTGGAGTTTCCATGGTTTTCCTGTGTCCGCGTTTGTCGTCTGGTTTTCTTCCCCAGTTCCAAACATGGTTGCTCTAAATTGCCCCTATATAGGGTGAGTGAGTGAGTGCCCAAGTGGCATTGCAGACCTACAGAATGGCTTCACTGAACTAATATTTGTTCCTTGCCACTGTCACATCAGCTTGTTGTTTGGGGGTCAATTGAGTTCTTCCAATTGCCCCATATAGAGTGTGTCTATGTGAGTGAGTGTGTGCCCAGCGATGGATTGGCGCCCTGTCCCAGGTGTATCTGCCCAGTGCCTAAAACCTTCTCAACTTGATGGGCATGGGGAACCACCCCCCTGAGACCCTAGTATAGGATTAATTGTAAGATAATGTATTTGTTGGCGGCACGGTGGCTTAGTGGTTTAGCACGTTCTCCTCTCAGCACTAGGGATTCCCGGTTCGAATCCTCATCTGGGTGGAGTTTCCATGTTCTCCCCGTGTCCGCGTGGGTTTCCTCCGGGTTCTCCGGTTCTCCCACAGTCCAAAAACATGGATCAAGTCAATTGAGTTCTCAAAAGTGCCCCATATAGAGTGTGTTTGTGTGAGTGAGTGAGTGTGTGCCCAGCGATGGATTGGCGCCCTGTCCTGGGTCTATCTGCCCAGCGCCCGAGACGTTCTCCCCTGGATGGGCATGGGGAACCCCACCGTGACCCTAATAGAGGATACAGCGGGAGATAATGAATGAATGAATGAATGAATGTATTTGTTGGTTAAAGTCCATCCATCCATCTACTTACCCATCAACAGCCAACTTCTCCATTCATCCACCATTGCGTCCACACAACCATCTATCCATCCACCCACTTATCCACCCCTCCATTAATACTCCCCTCTTATCCCCTTATCCACTCACCCACCACCTATTCATCCATCCATTCAGTCTCCCACCTACCGACTGACCAATCCATCCATACATCCAATTATCGATGTGTCCTCCCATTCGCCCAGCCAATTATCCTGCCGTCCATCTATCCAATTATCTGTCTAGACATCCATCCATCCATCCATCCAGACATCCGTATGTCCACCTATCCATCAGTTCACTTGAACTTGTGAGCTGAGCTCTGCTTAAATCCTCAGCTCAGTAGAGGTGTCTTTATATATTTGGTTTCATGGTGCGGCGCTGTAAACCCGGTGTTTACTCCACAGATGGTGCTCCTCTGGAACTGTAGCATTGCTGTGTAAATAAGTACTAAACGCTGTGATGCTGTTAGTGGATCATTGATGGGGGGGGGGGGGTGGCGGGTTGGTGGGAGGGGGGGAGGCGGCAGGGGGGGCGAGCAGCGAGCATGGTGCGGCGCTGTAAACCCGGTGTTTTACTCCACAGATGGTGCTCCTCTGGAACTGTGTGTAAATAAGTATAAAGCTGTGTTTCATCCAGGCTTTGAAGAGCTTGATATTTCATATTCTCCTGTATTGATTTTCACTTCTCTTGGAAGTGGTTCCCGAAAGTAAATCACACTGGCTTTCCAAGGAGCCATGTGATGGATACATTTGTGTTAGAAAGCCGGGCTCAGCCTCGTCTGAAATCTGGGAGGTTTGGATATTGTGTTTTTTGCAGCTTCAGAGTGGAGCGCTTGTCAGTCTGTAAACGTTTTGTCTGCACATGGCTAGATCTGGTTCTAGACCAAAGGCTTTACACCGGTGGGCGTGTTTAAGACACCTGGTGTTTTTCCAGCTGCCACCTTGACGTGTCGGTGCGCGCAGCAACGAGACGCTTCCTCGACGGCTTCCTGAAACACGAACGCCATCAACATTTAATGTACGGCATCAGCATTCATGATTCTAAATATACAACTATGTACATCATAGCTGTATATTTCATATTATAATCTGTACATTCACATCTGTATATTCTATAGTCTGTACACCATAGCTGTATATTTCATATTTATAATCTGTACATTCACATCTGTATATTCTACTAGTCTGTACACCATAGCTGTATATTTCATATTTATAATCTCTATATTCACATCTGTATATTCTACTAGTCTGTACACCATAGCTGTATATTTCATATTATAATCTGTACATTCACATCTGTATATTCTACTAGTCTGTACACCATAGCTGTATATTTCATATTATAATCTCTATATTCACATCTGTATATTCTACTAGTCTGTACACCATAGCTGTATATTTCATATTTATAATCTGTACATTCACATCTGTATATTCTACTAGTCTGTACACCATAGCTGTATATTTCATATTTATAATCTGTATATTCACATCTGTATATTCTACTAGTCTGTACACCATAGCTGTATATTTCATATTATAATCTGTACATTCACATCTGTATATTCTACTAGTCTGTACACCATAGCTGTATATTTCATATTATAATCTGTATATTCACATCTGTATATTCCACTAGTCTGTACACCATAGCTGTATATTTCATATTATAATCTGTACATTCACATCTGTATATTCTACTAGTCTGTACACCATAGCTGTATATTTCATATTATAATCTCTATATTCACATCTGTATATTCTACTAGTCTGTACACCATAGCTGTATATTTCATATTATAATCTCTATATTCACATCTGTATATTCTACTAGTCTGTACACCATAGCTGTATATTTCATATTATAATCTGTATATTCACATCTGTATATTCCACTAGTCTGTACACCATAGCTGTATATTTCATATTATAATCTGTACATTCACATCTGTATATTCTACTAGTCTGTACACCATAGCTGTATATTTCATATTATAATCTGTATATTCACATCTGTATATTCCACTAGTCTGTACACCATAGCTGTATATTTCATATTATAATCTGTACATTCACATCTGTATATTCTACTAGTCTGTACACCATAGCTGTATATTTCATATTATAATCTGTACATTCACATCTGTATATTCTACTAGTCTGTACACCATAGCTGTATATTTCATATTATAATCTGTATATTCACATCTGTATATTCTACTAGTCTGTACACCATAGCTGTATTTTTCATATTTATAATCTGTACATTCACATCTGTATATTCTACTAGTCTGTACACCATAGCTGTATATTTCATATTTATAATCTGTATATTCACATCTGTATATTCTACTAGTCTGTACACCATAGCTGTATATTTCATATTATAATCTGTACATTCACATCTGTATATTCTACTAGTCTGTACACCATAGCTGTATATTTCATATTATAATCTGTACATTCACATCTGTATATTCTACTAGTCTGTACATCATAGCTGTATATTTCATATTATAATCTCTATATTCACATCTGTATATTCTACTAGTCTGTACACCATAGCTGTATATTTCATATTATAATCTGTACATTCACATCTGTATATTCTATAGTCTGTACATCATAGCTGAATATTTCATATTATAATCTGTACATTCACATCTGTATATTCCACTAGTCTGTACACCATAGCTGTATATTTCATATTATAATCTGTATATTCACATCTGTATATTCTACTAGTCTGTACACCATAGCTGTATTTTTCATATTTATAATCTGTACATTCACATCCGTATATTCTACTAGTCTGTACACCATAGCTGTATATTTCATATTATAATCTGTACATTCACATCTGTATATTCTACTAGTCTGTACACCATAGCTGTATATTTCATATTATAATCTCTATATTCACATCTGTATATTCTACTAGTCTGTACACCATAGCTGTATATTTCATATTATAATCTGTATATTCACATCTGTATATTCCACTAGTCTGTACACCATAGCTGTATATTTCATATTATAATCTGTACATTCACATCTGTATATTCTACTAGTCTGTACACCATAGCTGTATATTTCATATTATAATCTGTACATTCACATCTGTATATTCTACTAGTCTGTACACCATAGCTGTATATTTCATATTATAATCTGTACATTCACATCTGTATATTCTACTAGTCTGTACACCATAGCTGTATATTTCATATTATAATCTCTATATTCACATCTGTATATTCTACTAGTCTGTACACCATAGCTGTATATTTCATATTATAATCTGTATATTCACATCTGTATATTCCACTAGTCTGTACACCATAGCTGTATTTTTCATATTATAATCTGTACATTCACATCTGTATATTCCACTAGTCTGTACACCATAGCTGTATATTTCATATTATAATCTGTACATTCACATCTGTATATTCTAATTCCCACTTGTAATGTATATATTTATATATCTGCTAAAGCACTTCTGGATGGATGCAAACTGCATTTCGTTGTTCATATTGAGCAATGACAATAAAGTTGAATTCTAATTCTAATTCTAAATACCCCGCCGAACTGCGGGGAGCACAGTAAGCGTTTTAAAGTGTCCCCGTGCACAGGTACCCGACTGCAGATCGGCTAATCTGTTTCATATTACACCGATTTCCCGAACAAGAGCGCGAATCTGCCGCCGAGATCAAAAAGGATCAACAGCTAAAACAATGCTGGAAATGGCGCCGGATATTTGCCGAGCGTTCGTGTTCTCATTCGAGGCACAGCCAGGCAGTACGGCGGAGCCCCATAGCGGGTGACCTTCTGAATGAAATGGCCTCCCGGGCACACGGCTGATGAATATGCATTAGAGAGATTACAATTAGGTGACAAGGCAGGTGCTCTCATCCAGATACCGGCACAGCTGGCAGCCAGTACTTTAGAGCCACTCCTTTCCTCTTACATAAGTGCAGTTCACTCATCTCAGTCGAGTGGTTGAAAACCTCGGCCAAGGCTACGTGTACTCTTTCATCCCACCTCGCACTCAAAGGACTCCATTTAATTCAATTCATGTTCGTTTTTTTTTTTTTTTTCAGGTAGAGACCCTTCAGAGTCGAGATTTACCATCTCGCGTTCTCATTACTTATTTATTATACACACACTTATAGGTTTACTGGAGACTTTGTTTGGTCTGCAGGGTTTGTTATGATGTTTTCTACAAACGGCGTGAATGTTTATTTACGTACAGGTATGATTGGTCAATTCTTGGGCGGCACGGTGGCTTAGTGGTTAGCACGTTCTTCTCTCAGCGCTAGGGATTCCCGGTTCGAATCCCCATCTGGGTGGAGTTTCCATTGTTCTCCCCGTGTCCGCGTGGGTTTCCTCCGGGTTCTCCGGTTTCCTCCCACAGTCCAAAAATATGGATCAAGTTAATTGAGTTCTCCAAATTGCCCCATATAGAGAGTCTTTGTGTGAGTGAGTGAGTGAGTGAGTGTGTGACCAGTGATGGATTGGCGCCCTGTCCTGCGCCCGAGACGTTCTCCCCTGGATGGGCATGGGGAACCCCACCGCAACCCTAATAGAGGATAAAGCGGGAGATAATGAATGAATGAATGAATGGTCAATTCTTAGTGCTTTTTTTGTTGTGTTGTGTTTTGTTTTTGGAAAACGAAGCTGTTTTCATTAACTGCGATGGTGAAATAGCAACCCACCAAACCTAAGGAGAACAGCAAGTGATTTGTTTATTGCATGTGACGCCCAAAACACACGCATGAATCACGTTACGACAGCAAAGACACCCTGAGACACTTTAAATCAAGCTGCGAGGTGTGCGGTGGACGGCTCGCGAACATGTTGTGTTAACGGGGGGGGGGGGGGATTCCTTTGTTCTTTCTTCGTCCATGTTCTTCAAAGAGTCATAAAACACCAAATGGAGACCATAATGGAGTCCAAATGGAGCACACTCACTCACACACTATATGGGGCAATTGAATAGGGGCAATTTAGATAGGGAAAATGCAAAGCTGTCATCCATCCATTATCTTCCGCTTTATCCTCTACTAGGGTCGCGGGGGGGTTCTCCATGCCCATCCAGGGGAGAACGTTTCAGACGCTGGGCAGATATTCATAATGAATGAATGTAAAGACATTTTAAAAATGCAGTTTATTGAGTGTTAAAGGGAACTGTCTATTTTTCTTTTATCTATAATAACCCCTACTTAAGTGTAAGAATGTGTGATGGTGTCTAAAGGAACCTGATTTAAGACTTTTAAAAAAAAGTCTTTTTTGCAAAGTTTCTTTTCATGCAAAGATGTCGAAAGATGTTGACGTCATGCTGATTGTTGAATAATTGGCATTATTCAGAGTGTTTTTAACGATTATGCAAAGGATTTGTCGTCATGCTTCCATAGTAACAGTGCTTTTTTTATACTTCTTTCTTAGCTTTGCTTTTATTATGAGCATTCGTGGACTTTTCAGGTGAAAAGAGATTAAATTACTGGTGCATTATTTTTAATAAGAGCAATACATGACAACAACGACAATATGAACAACTGGGCTTCATCTGTTATTTCTTACACTCTGCCTGGAACCAACAAAAATCACCCTCTGGATATAACTCTGGTCTGGGGTTCTACAGTCGGTCAGGTCTGGGTTCGACGCCATTATGAGGTCAGCTGACCTGAATATACAGAACCACCATGTTCCATCCTGATGACACGGACATATTCCAAGATGACAATGTCAGGATTCATTCATTCATTCATTGTCTCCCGCTTTATCCTCTATTAGGGTCGCGGTGGGGTTCCCCATGCCCATCCAGGGGAGAACGTCTGATAGACCCAGGACAGGGCGCCAATCCATCGCACACACTCACTCACTCACACACTCTATATGGGGCAATTTTTGAGAATTCAAATTGACTTGATCCATGTTTTTGGACTGTGGGAGGAAACCGGAGAACCCGGAGGAAACCCACGCAGACACGGGGAGAACATGGAAACTCCACCCAGATGGGGATTCGAACCGGGAATCCCTAGCGCTGAGAGGAGAACGTGCTAACCACTAAGCCACCGTGCTGGCATGTCAGGATTCATCGAACTCAAATTGTAAAAGTGTGGTTCAGGGAGCATGAGACACACATGGATGGTCCACCACACATTCCAGACCCGAACCCCAGTGAGAATCTTTGGGATGTGCTGGAGGAGACGTTGTTAAGTTCTCCATCATCTATACAAGATCTTAAGGGAAAATGACTGGAACTCTGGACTGAAATAAATGCCGTGACATTGCAGAAGCTTGTGGAGATGATGTCACTCTGAATGTGTGATGTCATTAAAGCTAAAGGCACCACGGTACATGGCAGTGTATATCATTAAGGAGCTTATGGATTATAGACGACGTACAATTCCATCAATGTCATTTGATGCTACACTTGCAATGTCATAGGACTCTGTAGCTCATAACTCACTATCATTTTCAGGCTGTGGTTGTAACAGTGTTTTCAGACAGTGTGTCATTGCAAAAAAAAAAAAAAGAAAAACTGTTAAAATAGATTTTAATTGAATGTAAGTGAATGCAGGAGTGTGTAGCTTAAGGGCTGAAGATGGTGGTCATTGGAATATGATTTTGAAACGTGTTACTTAAAGGAGAAGAAAGGAGCTCATCTGAGGTCAGGCACTAATACTAACTGAGTTTTACCTTATAGTCTCTATTCCATTACATCCTGTGCTCATTATGTTCAGTGGAGTTGAGGTCAGGACGCTGCGCTGCAGCACATTAGAATCGGATTTATGCAAAATGTAACAAACTTTAAATTCAGATTTTACACTTTTCTTTGTGTCTGAAAATAGCAGGATGAACTGGAAGAACCTTCCCCCAAACTGTAGACACCACTGAACATCATTCAAACTTCAATTAATATGTATTTCCACAATAGTGTTTTGGGTATGGGCGGCACGGTGGCTTAGTGTTTAGCACGTTCTCCTCTCGGCACTAGAGATTCCCGGTTCGAATCCCCATCTGGATGGAGTTTCCATGTTCTCTCCGTGTCTGTGTGGGTTTCCTCCGGGTTCTCCGGTTTCCTCCCACAGTCCAAAAACATGGATCAAGTCAATTGAGTTCTCCAAATTGCCCCATATAGAGTGTGTCTGTGTGAGTGAGTGTGTGTCCAGCAATGGATTCCCTAGTGCTGAGAGGAGAACGTGCTAAACATTAAGCCACCGTGCCGCCCGCACTGAGAGACGAATGTGATAATCACTACGCCTCCATACCCAAAACATTCATTCATTCATTCATTATCTCCCGCTTTATCCTCTATTAGGGTCGCAGTGGGGTTCCCCATGCCCATCCAGGGGAGAACGTCTCGGGCGCTGGGCAGATAGACCCAGGACAGGGCGCCAATCCATCGCTGGGCACACACTCACTCACACAGACACACTTTATATGGGGCAATTTTGAGAACTCAATTGACTTGATCCATGTTTTTGGACTGTGGGAGGAAACCGGAGAACCCGGAGGAAACCCACGCAGACACGGGGAGAACATGGAAACTCCACCCTGAGAGGCGAATGCCGAGAGGCGAACGTGCTAACCACTAAGCCACCGTGCCGCCCGACTCCAGTTACCTTAAATGAAATAATAAAATGTACAGCTTTAACAGAGATAATACCCTGGCGACAGATTGCATACGAACGAGTGTTCCATGGATTATGATGTTGCAAGTAGGAGGCTGCTGAGCTTAAACAAGTTCTCTTCAGGAGACGCGTCCACCATCTGCCGGTGCTGGGAAACCTGGTGGCTTGCATTGGGGACTCAAACCTCTGCTGATTGCCCTTCCCTGTCAGAGAGCTAACAGAGCAGAACATTCAGCAGTTTACCAGAAGCTACTGAACCACAGCAATAGTCTTTTGGCAGCCAAGAAGTATTTGCATAAATAAGTGATCATAGGCATATGATGATGTTTTTCAGGACAGATTATTGTTGATGGTTTTAGTGGTCAAGGTGAGAGAAAATTGCCATAAATATTTAGTTGGAAAACAATGGAATGGAAACATACTTTAGATTGGGGATTTGAAGTGGAGCCATCAGGACTGCGTCCAAATACACAGACTATGCAACTGTTTGCTGTGCTGGCATTTTGTTGCTGTGGTGCCTACTATGCCCCTGCTATATGTGATAGAACTGAAGTGTTACTTCGGAGTTCTTTCTTACCTTATTGTGACATGAATCTGAATAATCAGGGGCCAATCCATCAAATGCGCATGAGGTGCAGCTTGATTTGGGGTGTTGTGAGGATGGGAAAAGTATGCCTTACACACTGTGCAAAAACATGCTCTTAATATTTCAAGTTCAAGTTCCATCCATCCATTCATTATCTTCCGCTTTATCCTCTATTAGGGTCGCAGTGGGGTTCCCCATGCCCATCCAGGGGAGAACATTTCGGGCGCCGGGCAGATAGACCCAGGACAGGGCGCCAATCTATAACTGGGCACACACTCACTCAAACAGACACACTTTATATGGGGCAATTTGGAGAACTCAATTGACTTGATCCATGTTTTTGGACTGCGGGAGGGAACCCGAGAACCCGGAGGAAACCCACGCGGACACGGGGAGAACATGGAAACTCCACCCAGATGGGGATTCGAACCGGGAATCCCTAGCGCTGAGAGGAGAACGTACTAAACACTAAGCCACCATGCCGCCCGCTACTGTGTTTATTCATTCATTCATTCATTATCTTCCACTTTATCCTCTATTAGGGTCGCGGTGGGGTTCCCCATGCCCATTCAGGGGAGAACGTTTCGGGCGCTGGGCAGATAGACCCAGGACAGGGCGCCAATCCATCGCTGGGCACACACTCACTCACACAGACGCTCTCTATATGGGGCAATTTGGAGAATTCAATTGACTTGTTCCATGTTTTTGGACTGTGGACATTTATTCATTCATTATCTCCCTCTTTATCCTATATTAGGGTCATGGTGGGGTTCCCCATGCCCATCCAGGGGAGAACGTTTCGGGCGCTGGGCAGATACACCCAGGACAGGACGCCAATCCATCGCTGGGCACACACTCACTCACACAGACGCTCTCTATATGGGGCAATTTTGGAGAACTCGATTGACTTGATCCATGTTTTTGGACTGTGGGAGGAAACTGGAGAACCCGGAGGAAACTTCACCCAGATGGGGATTCGAACCGGGAATCCCTAGCGCTGAGAGGCGAACGTGCTAAACACTAAGGCACCGTGCCGCCGCTACTGTATTTAATACAATAAAAACACAACGATAAAAAAAAAAAGACTGTACAAAAACAACAGTATGGGACGTATGACTCAGAGGCAGTGCGCTGGCTGTGACCGCGTTCTCCGCAGCAGTGTGAGTCTGCCACAGAATGGTTCATATACCGACGGCAGGCTCGGCTTGCTGAGCTCATGCTTGTCTGCATCCCTGCAGGACTGAGAACTAGCGCCGGGTGGGATGTCCGAAGTCCATCTGCCCCAACAATCCAGGGCCATTCTTTCACACCTAATCAAAGGGCCCTCTATGCATGGGTTTTCAGTCATTTACCAAAAAGTGGTGTGACTGCTTAAAGTAAACATGTAAAGGTGACTGCTGTGTTTCACAAATGAAATGGCTAAATGCACTGAACTGCCATTAAGAGACTGTTTTTCAGAAATTCTTGCTCGATGTGCCAAATATATCATTATTTTTTTTGTCACGTTTGTGTGCTAAGGCTGCCATTTTGTCACGTTTATGTGTTTAGGCTGCCATCTAGTGGCCAAAGCGAGGCCGAGTTTGAAAAGTGAGCTGCAGTGATTATAAGCCAAGAGTGTAAATACTTATAAACCTGGAGAAATTCCACACCAATATTAAGTTTATGCTTAATTTGCATGATTCTGTCTGCAAATTGTCACTAAACTATTTTTTTAAAAAAAACATGTTTTTTTAAGATCATCAAAAATTGATGAACAATCAGGGTCTTGAAAACTTTTACACCGAATCATTATTATGTTAGAAAACAATTAAAAAGAGCTTCATTTTTGACTGTTTATCCAGCACATTTAAAAATATTATTGTGTGTGAAGCCTTAGACGTGCAGTCATTGGACTGAAAAAAACATTCATTCATTCATTCATTATCTTCCACTTTGTCCTCTATTAGGGGCGCGGTGGGGTTCCCCATGCCCATCCAGGGGAGAACGTTTCGGGCGCTGGGCAGATACACCCAGGACAGGGCGCCAATCCATCACTGGGCACACACTCACTCACACAGACACACTCTATATGGGGCAATTTGGAGAATTCAATTGACTTGATCCATGTTTTTGGACTGTGGGAGGAAACCGGAGAACCCGGAGGAAACCCACGCGGACACAGGGAGAACATGGAAACTCCACCCAGATATGGATTCGAACCGGGAATCTCTAGTGCTGAGAGGAGAACATGCTAACTACTAAGCCGATGGCAATCAACTGCAGAATCTAACATACATCCTTATTGTTTCTACACTATCCATTAGGGTCGCGGGGCGGGGGGTTCCACATGCCCATCCAGGGGAGAACATCTCGGGCGCTGGGCAGATACACCCTGGACAGGGCGCCAATCCATCGCTGGGCACACACTCACTCACACACACTCTATATGGGGCAATTTGGAGAATTCAATTGACTTGATCCATGTTTTTGGACTGTGGGAGGAAACTGGAGAACCCGGAGGAAACCCACGCGGACACGGGGAAAACATGGAAACTCCACCCAGATGGGGATTCGAACCGGGAATCCCTAGTGCTGAGAGGAGAACGTGTTGACCACTAAGCCCCTGAAAAAAACATAGAACCCTAATTCCTATTAGAACAAAGATTCGAATGTGGTATTTTAACCCCAAATTTATCTAATGTTTCAGCAGCATGTATAATTGTTTTTTAATATGTGGACATTCCAGAAACGGAATAACATTATTGTGTGCACAGCTATTATTCATATATTCGTCCATTGGTAACTGCTTTATTACTCTAAATTGCCCAAGGTTGGAGTGTAAATGAGAGTGAATGATGCCCTGTGATGGACTGGCACTGTTCCAGAGTGCAATGCTGCCTTAGGTTATTCCTGGATAGTCTCCAAATTCACTGCTACTCTGCACATTATCACCATCCTTGTTATATTTTATTCATGATATGGAAATTATTAATGATGAAGAGGATGTGCTGGTTTACATGGAGGACTACTATGAAATCGGGGCCTTGAGCAAAGGGCAAACACCTTAGTTGCTCCCCATACACATATTGTTGTCCAACATGTTACCGATAAATCTATTAAATTACGGTAGATATACACATTAAATGTGAGCGCTGTCATCTGGGGGTGTGACATATCGTATCATTCAAAATACTACACAATGTATTTTAAAATTGTTCTATTATAATACATTTGGTATATATATATATATATATATATATATATATGCATATGCCCATCCAGGGGAGAACGTTTCGGGCGCTGGGCAGATACACCCAGGACAGGACGCCATCGTCTATCTCCTCCACCGACCATATAGATGGACTTTCATTCATTCATTTATTATCTTCTGCTTTATCCTATATTAGGGTCGCGGTGGGGTTCCCCATGCCCATACAGGGGAGAACGTCTCGGGCGCTGGGCAGATAGACCCAGGACAGGGCGCCAATCAATCGCCGGGCACACACTCACTCACACAGACACACTGTATATGGGGCAATTTTGAAGAACTCAATTGACTTGATCCATGTGTTTGGACTGTGGGAGGAAACCGGAGAACCCGGAGGAAACCCACGCGGACACGGGGAGAACATGGAAACTCCTCACAGATGGGGATTCGAACCGGGAATCCCTAGTGCTGAGAGGAGAACGTGCTAAACACTATATATATACTGTATATATTCATTCATTCATTATCTCCCGCTTTATCCTCTATTAGGGTCGCGGTGGGGTTCCCAATGCCCATCCAGGGGAGAACATTTCGGGCGCTGGGCAGATACACCCAGGACAGGGCGCCAATCCATCGCTGGGCACACATTCACTCACACATACACACTCTATATGGGGCAATTTGGAAGAACTCAATTGACTTGATCAATGTGTTTGGACTGTGGGAGGAAACCGGAGAACCCGGAGGAAACCCACACAGACACGGGGAGAACATGGAAACATGGGGAGTGTTGAAAGGCGAACGTTCTCCTCTGAGCGTTAGGGATTCCTGGTTCGAATCCCCATCTGGGTGGAGTTTCCATGTTCTCCCCGTGGGTTTCCTCCGGGTTCTCCGGGTTCCTCCCACAGTCCAAAAACATGGATCGAGTCAATTGAGTTCTCCAAATTGCCCCATATAGAGTGTGTATGTCTGTGTGAGTGAGTGTGTGCCCAGCGATAGATTGCCCCCCTCTCCTGGGTGTATCTGCCCAGCGCGACCCTAATATAGGATAAAGCGGAAGATAATGGATGGATGGATGGATGATTTCATTAAAAAGCACATTTGCAAACTGGGTTACAATACAATAACAAAGGCAGTATTAAGTTACAGATCTCTGCCTTGTGGATTTACTCTGCGTGTTTAGAAAATACTAAAAACAATCCTGACCCATTAAACAAAATGTTCTAACAGAGTGAATAACCTAGATGCAAACATTCAGATCTGTTAGTTTATTTTCTTAAATGTGACGTTTCTAGAACAAGGCTTTGGTTTCAGTAACTTAATGCCTTATTTCACTTAACCGCAGCAGATGGCAGTATGCCATCATCATTACACTCCATCTGTTCTTCTTCATCTTTCTGCTGGTAAGGTCAAAAAGACCATGATTTGAGAGTGTAATAACACTAAAATGGTTTTGTTGCTCATCATGTGCAGCGCTAATGTTCACCATGTCATTAATTCTTAAATAACTCATGTTTAGGGAAAAGATTCGTATGCACCACCTTCGCATCACCTCCCTGCTCTCCCACTGAGAAGAAGACGAATGGTGCACAGAACTCCAACACATGACCTCAGCACTTTTACCTTTCCAAAAGATCACATGGTTAGATCATGACAAATTTAATGGGTTGTGACAGACTTGGCTTCCCATGATAAATCTGCAAAACTGCACCGTCATTAAATAACCAACACCACACATCCCGTAATATCTCCATCAGAAAAGTACATAGACAGGCCGTGTATTTCTATTTTAATTTTTTGTGTTTTTAGTGTCTCGTCTCATTACCTTGACCGCTTAATCCTATACCTAATCCTAAGGGTCTCTGGGGGAGTTTCTAATGAAAACTCCAGAAGTCAGGTCATTAGCACCTCATCTTAAAGAAGGTGTTGATGAAAAGCACAGTTTTTTTTCCCCCACAGATCCGAAGCTGTGAAGAACGTCTTCCCATGAGGTTGTTTGTTATGGACATAAGGCATATGGCTTTGGAATATAAGGGCATCAAGTTCATGACAGTATTTTCATTGTCTATTTCATTCATTCATTTATCAAATTCCGCTTTATCCTCTATTAGGGTTGCGGTGGGGTTCCCCATGCCCATCCAGGGGAGAACGTCTCGGGCGCTGGGCAGATAGACCCAGGACAGGGCGCCAACCTATCGCTGGGCACACACTCACTCACACAAACACTCTACATGGGGCAATTTGGAGAACTCAATTGACTTGATCCATGTTTTTGGACTGTGGGAGGAAACCGGAGAACCCGGAGGAAACCCACACGGACACGGGGAGAACATGGAAACTCCACCCAGATGGGGATTCGAACCGGAAATCCCCAGCACTGAGAGGAGAACGTGCTAAACCACTAAGCCACCGTGCCGCCCTCATTGTCTATTCATTCATTCATTCATTATCTCCCGCTATCCTCTATTAGGGCCGCGGTGGGGTTCCCCATGCCCATCCAGGGGAGAATGTCTTGGGCGCCAGACAGATACACCCAGGACACGGCGCCAACCTATCGCTGGGCACACACACACTCACACAAACACTCTACATGGGGAAATTTGGAGAACTCAATTGACTTGATCCATGTTTTTGGACTGTGGGAGGAAACCGGAGAACTTGGAGGAAACCCACGTGGACACGGGGAGAACATGGAAACTCCACCCAGATGGGGATTCGAACCGGGAATCCCTAGCGCTGAGAGGAGAACGTGCTAAACCACTAAGCCACCGTGCCGCCCTCATTGTCTATTTATAGTTTATTATTTTCAGGTCATCTAATATATTAGGAATTCAAAAACATTCAAGACATTCAGCATTTAGAACAAAATCCAGTTATTCTATTCTGTGGTTCCGCTCACAAAAAAATGGAATGACATGCTCTGTCCATTTCCTTTGCCATACCTGTTATGAAGCTGTCAATCACAAGCCTACAGTGATCATTATGGCCGCGTTATTCCAGATTGCTGGAACTCCTTGTCCCTCGCTGCTCCTTCAGAAGAGCAGACGCACGAGTGACAGCGCCATGAGGTGTTATTAGCAGAAATTTCCCAAAGATGTGATTTGCCCCCAACACACTCTGAAGACTCACAAAAGTCCAGAGGGTTGGTATATTTCCAATCCAACTGCTCAATGCTTTTAATGATGTGGCTGATCGGTGTAAAATACCCTTGACAATTATTGGCACCCTCTGGTAGTGAGGAGTCAAAAATGGTTATTAAAAAGACACCTTTCTCTGAATTACCTCCAGCTCGCACTAAAAGTGTGAATTAAAAAAATATATACAATTTGTGGCGGCACGGTGGCTTAGTGGTTAGCACATTCGCCTCTCAGCGCTAGGGATTCCCGGTTCGAATCCCCATCTGGGTGGAGTTTCCATGTTCTCATCCGTGTCTGCGTGGGTTTCCTACGGGTTCTCCGGTTTCCTCCCACAGTCCAAAAACATGGATTAAATCAACTGAGTTCTCCAAATTGCCCCATATAGAGTGTGTCTGTGTGAGTGAGTGTGTGCCCAGCGATGGATTGGCGCCCTGTCCTGGGTCTATCTGCCCAGCGCCCGAGACGTTCTCCCCTGGATGGGTATGGGGAACCCCCCCCCAGGTCAAAGTTGGCGTTGTGTTAGAAAATAAGGAGTTTGATTCAGTATCTGGTGGCACGGTGGCTTAGTGGTTTAGCACGTTCACTTCTCAGCACTAGGGATTCCCGGTTCGAATCCCCATCTGGGTGGAGTTTCCATGTTCTCCCCGTGTCCGCGTGGGTTTCCTCCGGGTTCTCCGGTTTCCTCCCACAGTCCAAAAACATGGATTAAATCAATTGAGTTCTCCAAATTGCCCCATATAGAGTGTGTTTGTGTGAGTGAGTGTGTGCCCAGCGATGGATTGGCGCCCTGTCCTGGGTGTATCTGCCCAGCGCCCGAGACGTTCTCCCCTGGATGGGCATGGGGAACCCCCCCGTGACCCTAATAGAGGATAAAGCGGGAGATAATGAGCCCCTTATCTATTTATACTTTAGGTTAATCAGATGACATGCACATTTCAGAACCATTTTTGATTATAATGTCTGCAGTATGATGTAAAGTAATTTAGGCTGTGTGCTTAGACATGCCCGTTTGGGGACTCATTGTAATCATCTGCAATTTGTTTGACTGTGCACTGATTGTTTTAAACTACAGCCATTTAACCGTCTTAGCATCTATGATGATTTCTCCTTAGCAGTATTTAAACGTTTTGAAATTTCCCCAACACATGGAAACAAATCCACAGAAAACTTGATTATTTTTTATGCTGCATTCTGTCTTTAAACAGCTTGAATTTAATTCAATAATGCTAATAATCATAATAGGACATGTGTCTCTCAAGCTGTGGCTGTTTAGTGAAGAGAGCAAGCGAGAGAGCGAGACAGACAGGTTGTTTTTTTATGCTTATGGCCGTGTACATTTTTTAATGTAAAAAAAAGAAAAGAAAAGAAAAAGAAACACAAATCAGGGAAGAATTCATATGAATCAAATACATTTATCTACCAATATAGTGAGTAAAGGGGCACGGTGGTTTAGTGGTTAGCACGTTCTCCTCTCAGCACTTGGGATTCCCAGTTCGAATCCCAATCTGGGTGGAGTTTCCATGTTCTCCCCGTGTCCGCGTGGGTTTCCTCCGGGTTCTCCGGTTTCCTCCCGCAGTCCAAAAACATGGATCAAGTCAATTGAGTTCTCCAAATTGCCCCATATAGAGTGTCTGTGTGAGTGAGTGTGTGCCCAGCGATGGATTGGCGCCCTGTCCTGGGTCTATCTGCCCAGCGCCCGAGACGTTCTCCCCTGGATGGGCATGGGGAACCCCACCGTGACCCTAATAGAGGATAAAGCGGGAGATAATAAATGAAAGTCAATTGAATTCTCCAAATTGCCCCATATAGAGTGTGTCTGTGTGAGTGAGTGTGTGCCCAGCGTGCTGTCCTGGGTCTATCTGCCCAGCGCCCGAAACGTCCTCCCCTGGATGGGCATGGGGAAACCCCAACCCCCCCCCAGGTCAAAGTTGGCGTTGTGTTAGAAAATAAGGAGTTTGATTCAGTATCTGGCAGCACGGTGGCTTAGTGGTTTAGCATGTTCTCCTCTCAGCGCTAGGGATTCCCGGTTCGAATCCCCATCTGGGTGGAGTTTCCATGTTCTCCCCGTGTCTGCGTGGGTTTCCTCCGGGTTCTCCGGTTTCCTCCCACAGTCCAAAAACATGGATCAAGTCAATTGAGTTCTCCAAATTGCCCCATATAGAGAGCGTCTGTGTGAGAGAGTGTGTGCCCAGCGATGGATTGGCACCCTGTCCTGGGTCTATCTGCCCAGCGCCCAAGACGTTCTCCCCTGGATGGGCATGGGGAACCCCCCGCCCCGCAACCCTAATGGATAGTGTAGAAACAATAAGGATGTATGTTAGATTATGCAGTTGATTGCCGTCGGCTTAGTAGTTAGCATGTTCTCCTCTCAGCGCTAGGGATTCCCGGTTCAAATCCCCATCTGGGTGGAGTTTCCATGTTCTCCCCGTGTCCGCATGGGTTTCCTCCGGGTTCTCCGGTTTCCTCCCACAGTCCAAAAACATGGATGAAGTCAATTGAGTTCTCCAAATTGCCCCATATAGAGAGCGTCTGTGTGAGTGAGTGTGTGCCCAGCGATGGATTGGCGCCCTGTCCTGGGTCTATCTGCCCAGCACCTGAAACGTTCTCCCCTGGATGGGCATGGGGAACCACCCACTCAAAGTTGGTGTAGTGTTCGAAAATAAGGAGTTTGATTCAGGATCTGAACCTTATGTGGTTGTGGTAGCTCAGTGGTAAGAGTGCCGGAGTGACAACCTGAAGGTTGTGGGTTCAAATCCCACGCGGGAGGCAAGACCCATGATTCACATTGCTTCAGGGTGGCTTATCATGTCCGATTCTGTCTTCTAAACCCCAACCACCGAGTTGAAATACATTTCAGTCGCTTTGTTTGGAAGCATCTGCTGAACGAGCACGTTTAACATTTTATTTCAATTAATTATTTCTGCCTGTTAGTTTTCTATGTACGTGTGAAGGTGTCTAAAGTGGACGCCTGAATTTAAAAAAAACAATCATAAAATCAACGTTTCGGATTTCCAACGTAATTCGACACAAGGTCGTTTGTTGGAAATATCCGCAGAACGGCGTTTTAAATGAGATTAATACGTTTCTCTAACGTTTAAAGTGTGTTCGGAGCTCTGAGGCCGGGTGTTATTGTGTGCGCGGTCGTTCGGGCGGACTGAACCTCACAGCAGCTTCACAATGTCGGGCAAGAGTTTTCGTGTGAGCGACGGAGACTGGATTTGTCCAGATAAAAAGTAAGAAACGGACTGTTTTTTAACAGTTTGCAGCCCGTTTTAACCGAAATGTTTGCTGTGGGTTAAACAGTCGGTGGAGTTTCTGACCGTGTTGGAGTTCCACTGAGGCGATTAGCTTTAGCCGCCGTAGCTCACGTTGTCACTCACTCGGCCTGCGGCACAAAGAGTCGAACAAACTCCACAAAACGGCGATAAATTACTCATTATTACGGCTTTTAAATGTTTAAATAAACGTGTTTTACTATGTGAGTTTCATACGCGAACTATTGTTTAAAAAAGAACCAGCCAGTTCATCTGGCCGCATTGTGCAGACAGGTTTGTTAGCAGCTAACGTTGCTAACTTGAAGTAGAAGATAAATAGGACTAATTTTGTTAAATAATTTTAAAATATATTTAGCATTTAGATATTTAAGTCTAAATTACATCTATTGGCCGTATCGGTGTTTCTCATGGTATATTCACTGTTTTATAGACGGTTTTGTGTAAATTCAGATCTTGTCTGGACTTGTTTACGGTGTAGTTCTTAAAATCTTAAAATGAATGTAAATGTTCGGTGATTAAAATGTCTGAACATGAAGGAAAACCATGTTTTTGACAACTTAAGATGACTATTACTACAACTAATCAACTAAATTCAACTTTACTGTAACTTGAGTGTCTGAAGTTTGGACACGCCTCTTTTTGCTTGAATTATCATATTTAATTAAAAATGGTGTGAATACTGGCCTTTTAAATTTGTAAGAATATAATGTGGAGTTTTTCATTTGTGACTTAATAAATTTGTATACATACATAAATGCATACATACACACAGACATACACACATACATGCATACACATACTACATACATACATGCATACATACACACACACATACATACATACGCATACATGCATGCATGCATACATACATACATGCATACACACACGCATACACACATGCATACATACACACACGCATACATACATACATACACACACGCATACATACATGCATACATACGCATACATGCATGCATACATACATACATGCATACATACATACATACATACACACACATGCATACATACACACACACATGCATACATACACACACGCATACATACATGCATACATACACACACACATACATACATACGCATACATGCATGCATGCATACATACATACGCATACATACATACATGCATACATACATACATACACACACATGCATACACACACACACATGCATACATACACACACGCATACATACATGCATGCATGCATACATATACATACATGCATGCATGCATACATACACACACATGCATACATACATACACACACACGCATACACACACCCATACATGCATACATATGCATGCATACATACATACAGTGTGAATACAGGCCTTTCAAATTTGTAAGAATATAATGTGGAGTTTTTCATTTGTGACTTAATAAATTTGTACACACACACACATGCATACAAGATTTTAACATTCTGCTGCTACTGTGACTGTGAAAAAAACTCTCACTGTATAACACAATCAGGTCTATATTTTACTACAACTGTTACCAATCATATATTATTATTTATTACTTATATATAATATATATTTATATTTATTACTATTTATTATTTTATTATTATTATTAGCCTTATTAATATTACTACTACTACTTATTATTATTGCGATTGCTATTATTACTATAGTTATCCCAATATTACTTTTACTATTTAAATCGCATTTACATTGCCTTTCATTATTACTATTACTACATAATTACAGTATTTATTGTCTTCAACCGAGTATAGAAGATTAAAGCAAATGAGGACAATGGTGTAATCAGGTTAGATGGATTATTAATGTGTTTTTAACAGAAGGTTATTAAGTAATATTTTTAAATGTTTTTCTTTAGATGTGGGAATGTGAACTTTGCTAGAAGAACAAGTTGTAATCGATGTGGAAGGGGTAAGTGATGCCTACGTGTTTGTTATAAATTCAGAATGTTAATGTGTGCTTTATGTTTGGTGGTGAATAATGACAGTTTAAAATTTTAAATCATTAATTGAAGCACCAAAAACACAGATTTAATCAGAAACAGACTTTAAACTTTGTTTAAACCTGAAAGTATGGATGAGCTTTTTGAAGAGGAAGCTTTCCCAGCTTGTTACACATCACACAAAATAATTAAGGAAACAAATGAAGCTTATGGTGTACAGCTTTAGAACCTCACAGTACAAAATATTACAATTTATGTCTTTTGTCAGTGAACTCACTTCAAATTCATGAGGAGTACCACTGATGTATTAAATTAATTAAAACAATAAAGTTGTTTCACATTGCAATGCTAATGTATTGAGATAAGCCTGGTTAATTTTTCGGAATGTCAGTCGAGCAGGGTTTGAATTACTGGAAGCAGATTAAGAATTTTAATAAGAAATGCAATGAGCCTTAACCTTAAATAGATTATTCTGTCAAATTTGTAAGTAAATGAACAGTTACTCTGTAATATGTCAGAAAATGATCAAAAATGTTAAATCATGTTTTTCAGGATGATCTCAAATGTCTTGTTTTGTTCACACTTCAGATGTGTATACTATGTTTTCGTCACCAAACCCAAAACCCCCAAAAATTTGAATAATTATCAAGGCGTTCTGGAATTAATTGAATTAGTTAATATCAAACGGATTAAACTTTTATCAAAAATGCCTAATTTAATTAAGATCAGTAAGAATACAAGGAGATCCCTTTCCTGCTCTGCATGTAGATCTCACTCTCCTAATCTGTGATTTACCAGAGAAAACTACAGAGGCAAAGATGATGAAGGCCGGGGGAACAGAGATCGGGAAGACCCTGGCTGAGAAGAGCAGGGGGCTCTTCAGTGCAAATGACTGGCAGTGCAAAACGTGAGTTGTTCCGCAGGATCCAGATTAAAGTAACGCTCCAGACAACAGTCCCGCCTAGATCGCATTAAAAGCTCAATAAGTTGTTAGTCAATTTCCTTGTTTTTCATTAAAGTATTTCCCCTTACTTACACTCTAAACTTTTTTACAAAGGGCAGGAAGTTTTTATTCTCATGCTCATGTGGAACTGAATGCACAACCATGATCACATTTTAATTGAAGCTGTGCTACTCTTATAAAACTCGTTCTGTTAATCTTTATTGTATTCGGATGACTTGCCAAATTGAAAGCTTGTCTTTTTTCTGTGTTTAGTTGTGGCAATGTGAACTGGGCTAGAAGATCGGAGTGCAACATGTGCAATACCCCCAAATATGCCAAACTTGAGGAGAGAACAGGTTTGTATTAAGCTGCCAAATGTTTAAAATCTTGCCTAAAGATTAAAGTCCAAATTAAAAAAAAAAAAGTATTAATTCCTTGTTCTAGGTTATGGAGGAGGATTCAATGAGAGGGAGAACGTCGTTTACAATGAGAGGGAGGAGTCTGATGGAGAGTATGATGAGGTTAGTGTTTAGTTCTTTGATAAGAGTAATTAAAAAGGAATAATTTTGTTAGTTGTTCATAGACATGTTTTGTCTTTACTGGAGCAAGTTGCTGAATTTACAAATTGAAGACTAAACACGTGGGTTCCAGTAAAAGCTGAAACTCAGCAGTGATAAAAGCTCCGGTACAATAAAGATAAACAGCAGGATAAAGAAAATGACTGTAGTTAAGTCCCGTCGAATCAATAAACTGAGACCGTCCCTCATGCCGGTTCGATTTGTGCAGGTCAGGACTTACAATTGTACAAAGTTCCACTTTTATAGAGCTCTAGTACTTTTAAACTTATAACTGAGTTAGCACTGATGGGTAACTTCTGTTTAATAAAAAATAAATAAATAAAAAAAAAGGCTTGTGTACTTTAAGCCAGGTTTAATCCTGCTGTAGAGAAAGACATGAGTGTTAAAGGAAAACCAAGTATAATCAGAATTATAACGTGCACTGTTTTCTATGCTATTTGATATCTTCAATAGTTGATTTTTTACTAAACAATACGGGTTGAGGGAAACTGAAGGTTTTATTACAACCTTGGATCAATAAATCCTTTATTGGAAGTTACCCTTTCTTTAAAAAAAAAAAAAAACAAGGCAGAGCTGTTTTATTGAGGGAATGAAGGTGCCTGCATGACCACTGAATAAAGCTTGCTGCTTAGTATCGACCTTGCTCTTAAATGTAACACAGTGCTTTTGTGTACTTACAAACCAGACTGTGTAATTACTGAATAAACACGGTGATTCACACTGCAACCTAAACGCAGCACATTCACCAAAATAATACTTTACTGTTTGCGATAAAGCATTTTACGGTAACAGTTTTTCCATATTAGTTAGAAAAAGATACAGGACTGAGTTAGAATGCAACGGCTGACGCATGCGAACTGACCGTACGATGTAATTGTATTGGCATGAATATGAAGGAACTGCTGGTTTTTGCCATGGCAGTCTGATCGTTTGGAATCATGAGACTAATCTTCAACTAATTCAAAACTCTGCAGCCCAACTCGTGTTTAACCCCCAAGCGAACTCATGTCACGCCATTATTCGTGTCCCTTCATTGCCTCCCTGTAGCTGCTGCATTCAGTACAAGTCACTGACTCTGGCCTACAGAACCATTTCTGGATTTTCCCCCTCCTACCTTCACTCTATCTTTTCAAAATACACTCCGACTCGTTCACTTCGCTTCGGTGATGATCGCCCGCCTGGTGGTTCCACCTCACCGAGGAGCTGGTTCTCACTCCGTGGCGTTCACCACTGCAACATGGTGGAACGTTCTTCCCAACTCTGTACGTAAGGTGGAGTCACTAAACAGTTTGAAGAAACTACTGAAGACGCATCTCTTTAACAAATACCTGTTGTAGGAAAAAAAGGGGGGGTGCAGAATCAAATATCAATCAGGTTTGATGAATTTACAGTATAGTTGGTTTTCTCCAGAACTTCTGACTTGTAATGTTCTCATTTGTAAGTCGCTTTGGATAAAAGCGTCTGCTGAATGACTAAATGTAAATGAGACATGCATGTATATGTTCATATACTTTGAATTTTATTGGTGTGTTGTGCCAAAGCTAATGAAACCTTCCAGCAACATCCGTCCATTAACCCTTTAATTATCTCCTGTAGTTTGGTCGTATTAAAAAGAAGTTCCGGGGTAAAAACAAGAAGGACGATGAGAAAAAGGAAACGGGAAAGAAGGAAGAGGAAAACGTTAAGAAGGCCGATGATGAAGCAGCAGAAAAAGTGAGAGAGTACGATGAGGATGATGATGAGGACGAAGAAGAAGATGAAGATCTTTCAAAATACAAACTTGATGTAAGATCTAAATGAAATGTGATTTTGAGTTTATGTTCAATATTAAATGATACTAAATAAATCTGTTTTTAATGGTTACATGTTTGTATTAGGATGATGATGAAGATGACGACGACGATGATGAGGAGGAGGAGGAGGATGCAGATTTATCCAAATACGACTTGGATGCTAGTGATGAGATGAAGCCATCTGAGAAGAGGAGCAGCGATTCTGGTTCTCATTCTTCCTCTCGCTCGTCCAGCTCCCGCTCTCGGTCCAGGTCCAGGTAAAAGGGTACAGGTCAAGGGTAACGCCAGAGAAATGTCAGTATCAGCTCAAATCTTTATTCAAATTTGTTATTTCCTGTTGAATTTTGTATTGTCTCTGTTTGACTGACATCTGAGTCCAATCGCTTCCTTTTTATTAGTTAGGATTTATTGATTCAGTTTGGTTTATGCTGTTGGTATAAAGTGGCTGGCTTTTCAATATGAACTTTGGTACTTGATAACCTGGATACTGTTGTCCCCACTTTTTGGTTTTAATTTCAAAATTAAAAAAATATTGATGGGGGGAAATTGGAGAGCACAAAGTAGTTTTTCTCTGTAACAAACTTATAACATTAATTAAAAAAAAAAAAAGCAGGCGACATGGAAAGGCCAACCCGTAAATGTGTTGTCACTCGCACCTTGCTCTTCCGATTTTGTTATTTATTATGGTCTAATCTAGTTAATGTAAGCACTTTTAATAGTTATTTACTATTATTCATTCTTTCATTATCACCCGCTTTATCCTCTATTGGAGTCGTGGTGGGGTTCTCCATGCCCATCCAGGGGAGAACGTTTCGGGCGCTGAGCAGATACACCCAGGACAGGGCGCCAATCCATCGCTGGGTGCACACTCACACACACACTCTATATGGGGCAATTTGGAGAACTCAATTAACTTGATCCATGTTTTTTTGACTGTGGGAGGAAACCGGAGAACCCGGAGGAAACCCACGCGGACACGGGGAGAACATGGAAACTCCACCCAGATGGGGATTCGAACCGGGAATCCCTAGAGCTCAGAGGAGAACATGCTAAACCACTAAGCCACCGTGCCGCCCTATTTACTATTATATTTTTATAAAAAAGTAGATTACTTCCATCGTAAAGGTTTATGCCGATGAATAATCCCGTATGATTTGCAGCATTAGGTTTCCAGTTCTCTCTCTCAAGAATCTCTGCAGTTTTATTGTAAAGTGGCCAAGCCATTAATTCTACTTAGTTTGTTTTAATTATAAAGTAAATTTACTTGGGACATCCCTTGTCGGTTTGGAGAAATTGGAAGTGTCGCTTTGTTTTTCAGGTCCCGGTCCAGGAGCTTGTCTGGTTCCAGATCGCGCTCGAGGTCTCACTCAAGGTGAATGAGGTGACATGCACTCTCCATGGGAGAGAGTGTATGCAAACTCAAAGTGGTTGTAATAACCACATCGGACTCAACAGAGGCATTAGTCTTTAATTTGACTCCAAAACCGATTGCTCTTGTTTCTGTTCATATATCAATAAAATAAGAGTACATCTGTATAAAATCCTGTTTCAGGATGCATTCAGAATTATATTCAGTGCTTTTCACATTGATTCATCTCAGTCCTGGTTCCGGAGTCTCACTACTCTGCACATTTTAGTTTTTTTTTTTTTTTTTTTTTTTTTCACAAAACATAAAATTATTATTATGTCTTTATATGTAGAAAGCACTAAAATGTGTAGGTGAGTGTCACTTTGAGACGGGCATTAAAAGATTTGTGTGTTGTAGTTCTTAAGTTTGATATAATTTGTTTAAAAAATATATTTGTAGTAAAAACAAATTTCATTAAAATAAAAGGAAAGCTTAGAAAAAAAAAATATGTATAAAGTACACAGCCCTATTTGGCTTGATGGCTTTTGTGCAGAGCATTTTTAGAGTCTTATATTTTAAATTAAAGAAAACTGCAAACTATTTATACACTGTGATCTTATAAATGAAATGTGCACATTAAAGTAAACTTGTTAAACAAGCTGGAATAGATAGATTGCTAATATGGCAATAAATCCTAACGATTATCATGTTCTCTGTACGGTTTTTGATTTGTTTTAAGCCGTTTTGTTAAAAAAAAAAAAATCATACCCGCAAGAACAATGCAGCATCTTTTGCTATGTCTGTAATAAGGTCACATTTGATTTTAGCTGCAGTCTGCATTTAGGACTCGGTTCTCTACACACTGGAAATTAATATTTTAGAAACCGCAAGTGATCTATTTAAAATATTAATCACCCTGACTCCATCATGGAATGGCTCATTAAAAGATTTGGCTTACGTATAGAGACCAGTGTGTTGAGTTATTGGAAGCCATTTATGGTTTTATGCAAATGAGAATTTTTTTTTTTTTTTTTTTTTGCATTTATGACCTTTTTCTAATTAATCTTATTCACAAAAAAATTGTATAACCTTGTGTAATCTTTGACGAGCATGCTAAATATAGCTAAATATTAGATTTGCGTTTAAAATCAAGGTTTGGAGAGCTGATGTTTTTTTTTTTTTTGGTTAAAGACCGTTGTACCTTTGGTGTAGATATTAAAACCCGGTTGAAATTGAATGACTGATGAGAAAATGCCTACTATATCCTTTTTAAAAGATCCAGCTCCCGCTCCCCGAAAAGCACCAGCTCCCCAAAGAAGAGGTCTCGATCTCCTTCTCCCGAGAGAGGTCAGAAGAGGAGCCGCTCCAGATCCTCCTCTGGTGACCGCAAAAAAAGGCGCTCTCGCTCCCAGTCGTCTGAAAGGTTTGGGTTTCTGTGGTGTAAAAAAAAACATGGCCTGTCTTTCTTGGATTGTTAGTGTGTGAACTGTAACATGTGAATGAAAAATGGCTTATTTTATTTATTTTATATATATATTTATTTTTTTGGCGCAGATTTGTCTTTATTAGATGCTGAATGATTTTGTTGGACTTAAGTTTGTTCTGCTCTTCTGTTTCTGTCTGTCTGTCTGTCTTCCTGGAATTTTAGGACTCCTGGGTCGTCTGGATCGTCCCGTTCTGGCTCAAGCTCCAAAAAGAAATGATTTAACATGTGAAAGTCTTAAACACAGTGGTAGATCTTTCTATAACTGCATGTTGTATTTGGATAAAGAACATCAGACTGTGCTTCTCTGACTTTTTCAGTATGGGATGTTTTTCCGTCTTGTTTTTGTAACCATCATCTGCCTTTTTAACCATCTAGACCAGACCTGGGCGTTCTATGGCCCCTGGGCCACATCTGGCCCTCCGGCTGTCCCTGTCTGGCCCACTTTGGGAAGTTGAATATATGAAATGAAATATGTAAATCGGTGTACAGCATGCACCTACTTAACTTTGATTTCTAAAGCTCTCACACACTTAAAGAACACAATTTAAGTTAGAATCAGAATTGAAGTAATACAGATGTAGTGTATACAAACAATGCACTATATGCCACGGATACAGAACAGCTGCAATGCTTTTGTTTTTTAGACCCACATCAGTCCAATTTCTCTAGATTAAACCCATCCAGCCCTAATACAGCCATAAAACGTTGCAGTGAAACGTCCAGAGTTGTTCTTCTTTTTTTTTCTTTTTTTTAGATTATTTTTATTCACTCTGCAAACACAAATTTTGGTTTTTAAATTTAAATTCTATGGTAGAATTTCTTGAATATCATCAGCGGCTTGTTCCATGTTCTGTTATTCTGGCAGGTAGTGAGTAACTTTTTTTTTTTATTTTATTTTATTTTTTTTAAGAGCATCTAGTTGTTTAAGGTGAAGGTAAGTATGGTTTCTTTTCGTTCAGAATGTTAATCATAGTCTAAAACTTAAAATATTTTTTTTGTTTGTTTGTTTTTTGTTTTCTGCGAAGTCAAAAAGTTTGTGAAATCTGAAGGTTAATTTCCAATATAGCCGTGTCTCCACTGTTGGTCATTCGAACACGCAGTCAGTCGTACCTGGGGCACATCAGGCTTTTTCTTTTCAAGTAGCATTTTTGGAAAGTGATAGTTGTTCAGCATTTAATACAACTAACTGTGATCAGCATAAATAAAACAAATCCTGTAAGTCGTATTTCTGTCTACAGAAGTTTTATTTTGTACTTTGTTTTGGTGTGATGTTTCACACAGGTGAGTCCCTTTTTATTTTTTTAATCCACTTATAGTGAACCATTTCTGAGATTTATTCATTTCAACTTTTGAACTGATATATTAATGTATATAAACCCCTCAGATTGCAGGGTTTCATTTCACTGGTGATTTCACAATAATTACATCTCTACCGGGGCAGCACGGGGGCATAGTGGTTAGCACGTTCACCTCTCAGCGCTAGGGATTCCCGGTTCAAATCCCCATATGGGTGGAGTTTCCATGTTCTCCCCGTGTCCGCGTGGGTTTCCTCCGGGTTCTCCGGTTTCCTCCCACAGTCCAAAAACATGGATCGAGTTAATTGAGTTCTCCAAATTGCCCCATATAGAGTGTGTCTGTGTGAGTGAGTGTGTGCCCAGCGATGGATTGGCGCCCTGTCCTGGGTGTATCTGCCCAGCGCCCGAGACGTTCTCCCCTGGATGGGCATGGGGAACCCCACCGCGACCCTAATAGAGGATAAAGCGGGAGATAATGAATGAATGAACTTTTTTGATTATTCCTCGGCGGCATGTTGGCTTAGTGTTTAGCATGTTCTCCTCTCAGCACTAGGGACTCCCGGTTCGAATCCCCATCTGGGTGGAATTTCCATGTTCTCCCCGTGTCCGCGTGGGTTTCCTCCGGGTTCTCCGTTTTCCTCCCACAGTCCAAAAACATGGATCGAGTTAATTGAGTTCTCCAAATTGCCCCATATAGAGTGTGAGTGAGTGTGTGCCCAGCGATGGATTGGCGCCCTGTCCTGGGTGTATCTGCCCAGCGCCCGAGACGTTCTCCCCTAGATGGGCATGAGGAACCCCACCGCGACCTTAATAGAGGATAAAGCGGGAGATAATGAATGAATGAATAAATCTCTACCAGTGACTTGTGTCTTAACCCCTTCAGACCTATTTCTTGGTCTGAAACAAAAAATATTGAGGAATTTTTCATATGTCGTCACTGATGGGTTCATCATCCATCCGCTAACCAAAGCTCTTAAGGCATCAGACATGATCACATTCTCCATCATTTAAGTATTTTTGCAGAGTGCTGTACATCAGGGGCTCGGACTCTAGATGGCAGCTGTCTCAATAGTTGACCATGAGCTCTGGCTCTGATCTCTTAATGTGTTCAGTTGTTTGCTGAAGAACTTGAGTGAATGATTTGAGTAAAGCTGCACATTTATTTGACTGCATGCTGCACAAACAGGCTTTCCTTAAGTACTAAGTGTCCATTAAAAACGTTTTGTCCATTTATAGAGAGCATTCTGGAGGTCTGATGCTGATGCTGGATGAGAGCAGCGGATTATTAGTCTCCCTTTTTTTTTATTAGTGATGCTCACTGAGGTTGAAGTCAGGATTTAGAGCCATGTCTTTTTAGAACCTGGATTTGTACACTTGTGCAAAATTGTACCTCAAAAAAGTGAAAGGTTGTAGCCCGATGCCATGTCCATATGCAGTGCATGGATGTGTTGATGTAGTAAAAAAAAGTGAGAAACTTTAAACAGATGAAATGATTCGTTCTCAATTTTGGTTTTAATATATCTGCATAAAAATACAGGAGTAATAGACCAAGGTTTTAATGACTGTGCAGTATACATTATATATATTTATATATATATATATATATATATATATATATATATTTTTTTTTTTTTTTTTTTTCTTCATAAAAGGGCTGTAACTTAAAATATTATGTAGACACTCTTTATTTTACATATTATAGTCTATGTATCATAGCATGTTGGCTTAGTGGTCAGCATGTTCTCCTCTCAGCACTAGGGATTCCCGGTTCGAATCCCCATCTGGGTGGAGTTTCCACGTCCTCCCCGTGTCCATGTGGATTTCCTCCGGGTTCTCCGCTTTCCTCCCACAGTCCAAAAACATGGATCAAGTCAATTGAGTTCTCCAAATTGCCCCATATAGAGTGTGTCTGTGTGAGTGAGTGTGTGCCCAGTGATCGATGTATCTGGGTCTATCTGCCCAGCGCCCGAGACGTTCTCCCCTGGATGGGCATGGGGAACCCCTCGCGACCCTAATAGAGGATAAAGCGGGAGATAATGGATGGATAGTCTATCTGTTTCTCTACGTACTTTGTTGCTTGTTTTTAGTCAGTCACTCTGGTAGCTCAGTGGTCAGGGTGTTGGGCTATCAATCTGAAGGTTGGGGGTTCAAATCCCAGGTCCCATGAAGTTACCAATGTGGGTCCTTGAGGAAGACCTATGTTTTGACCCCAACCCTCATGTTTGCGTATTTTAAGTTGCTGGTTGATGTGATGAAATATGAACAAGTCACATGTTCACTCCACCTTTTCTAATTATGAATCTTAATGATTAAATCCTGACATTCCCAATTATAACTTAATATAAATCAAATCATGATTCCATCCTTTATCTTCTGCTTTATCCTCTACTAGGGAAAGGATACAACTACATGTTTTTGCATTGGGAAGGGAACCACACGGACACGGGGAGAACATGGAAATTCCACCCAGGTTGGGATTTGAAGCGGGAATCACTAGTGCTGAAAGGAGAACATGCTAACCACTGTGCCACCCCATATCATGATTCCAATTTAACAAATAATTGTTTAAAGATGAACTTGAGGGTGGCACGGTGGATTAGTGGTTGGCATGTTCTCCTCTCAGCGCTAGGGATTCCTGGTTTGAATCCCAATCTGGGTGAAGTTTCCATGTTCTCCCCGTGTCCACGTGAGTTTCCTCCGTGTTCTCTGGTTTCCTCCCACCGTCCAAAAACATGGATCAAGGTGAATTGAATTCTCCAATTTGCCCCATGTATAGTGTCTCTGTGTGTGTCCAGTGATAGATGGGCATGGGAGAACTCCCGCGACCCTAGTACAGGATAAAGTGGAATATAATGGATGGATGGAAGATGTCCTCAACTAAATCATTCATTCATTCATTATCTCCCGCTTTATCCTCTATTAGGGTCGCGGTGGGGTTCCCCATGCCCATCCAGGGGAGAACGTCTCGGGCGCTGGGCAGATACACCCAGGACAGGGCGCCAATCCATTGCTGGGCACACACTCACTCACACAGACACACTATATGGGGCAATTTTAAGAATTCAATTGACTTGATCCATGTTTTTGGACTGTGGGAGGAAACCGGAGAACCCGGAGGAAACCCACGCAGACACGGGGAGAACATGGAAACTCCTCCCAGATGGGGATTCGAACCGGGAATCCCTAGCGCTGAGAGGCGAACGTGCCAACCACTAAGTCACCGTGCCGCCTCAACTAAATCAAATGAAATATATTTATTTGATCACATTTCAAGATATCGATCTTATCCAGAAAGCCTTGTATGAGCTCAGTGGTTTGGGCATTGGGCTGTCAATCTGAAGGTTGGGGGTTCAAATCCCAGGTCCACTGAAGTTACCAAGGTGGGTCCTTGAGCAAGACCCTTAACCCTCATTGCTCCAGGGATGTTGTGATGAACCCTGTGCTCACTTTGGATAAAAGCGTCCAATAAATGTAATGTAAACGTTGGATGACGCGTTAAATCTGGCAAGAATTGAGCCTCATTAGTCGGCTTTCCTTTGCTCTTTTTCCATGTCCAGCAGTTTGGGAGGCGAGCCCCACCCCGCTGCCCCTCCCCGTCCTCGGCTGCGGGACCGTGGAGCGCGTGGACCGCGCGCACCGCCTTTGCGCGCGCGGCTGTGCGCTCTCGGCGCACGCGCGGGCGCGCATCCAGACCCGAGTGCGACCATGCCCACAGAGGAAGCATGGCGTCCGGCTGTCAGTCCCCCTCACCCCCGAACTCCTCTCTGCAAAGTTTGGAGACGAACGTTTCCAGATTTCCGCGCGGCCCCGACGACCACCGGAGCGCCAGCTGCGGCTCGGTGTCCGTCGGGTTCCCCATCACCATGATGGTCACCGGCATGGTGGGCAATTCCCTGGCGCTGCTGCTGGTCTGCGTTTCGTACAAGAAGAAGGAAAACCGACGGAAGCAGTCCTTCCTGCTGTGCATCGGCTCCCTGGCGCTGACGGACCTGTTCGGCCAGCTGCTCACCAGCCCCATCGTCATCTCGGTGTACAAAGCGGGGCTGAAGTGGGGGCGCGTCGACGCGTCGGGCGCGCTGTGCGCCTTTTTCGGGGTTTGCATGACCACCTTCGGGCTGTGCTCGCTGTTTCTCGCCAGTGCCATGGCGATCGAGAGGGCTTTGGCCATCACCGTGCCTCACTGGTACTCCAACAACATGAAAACCAACCTGACCAAACAGGTGCTGCTCTCCATCTGGGGACTCGTGCTGTTCTTCGCCCTGTTGCCCGTCGTCGGGGTTGGGAAGTACACGTTGCAGTGGCCCGGGACCTGGTGTTTTATTAGTACTGGTGTTACCAAAGTGACGGGAAACACTTTCTTTGCCACCACTTTCGCAGCTCTTGGGATCTCCTCGCTGCTGGTCACCGTCTCCTGTAACGTGGTGACCATCCGTGCGCTGGTGGCGCGCTGCAGGAGGAAAGGCAGCGCGTCTCTGTCAGCCAGACAATGGGAGAGACTGACCACTGAGACCGTCATCCAGCTGATGGGCATCATGTGCGTTCTGCTGATCTGCTGGTCTCCTTTACTGGTGGGTATTACTCCCAACTATCTCCACCAAGACGCACAGAGTACTTATCTTACCATTGTACCATTTTCTAATTAGGAAATTAAAATGAGACATCATGTGGATTAGACTGTTAAACAGGGCTATAGAATAAACGATGCATAGGAATTATTACTCAGGATTGTTTCTTACAACTGCGTGCGTTCTGCTGATCTGAGTTACTGGTGGGTTTTACTCCCAACTATTTCCACCATGACGCACAGAGTACTTATCTTACCGTCTTTCTTTATCCCAGTCTACACATCATTTCAATTTGAATATAAAATTAGATTGGAATATTAAACAGAGATATAGAACACATAATGCTTTGGAATTATTACTCAGTATTGGTTTTTTTTTACAACTACGTGCGTTCTTTGGTCTCCATTACTGGTGGGTTTTACTCCCAACTCTCCACCAAGACGCACAGAGTACTTATCTTACCATCTTTCTTTACCTAAGTCATCATTTCAATTAGAAAATTAAAATTAGACCTCAAGTGGATTAGACTATTAAACAGGGCTATAGAACAGATAATGGATAGGAATTATTACTCAGGATTGTTTCTTACAACTGCGTGCGTTCTGCTGATCTGAGTTACTGTTGGGTTTTACTCCCAACTATCTCCACAATGACGCACAGAGTACTCATCTTACCATCTTTCTTTATCCCAGTCTTAGATTGGAATATTAAACAGAGCTATAGAACAGATAATACATAGGAATTATTACCCAGTATTGTTTTGTTTTTTTTTTTACAACTACGTGCGTTCTTTGGTCTCCGTTACTGGTTGGTTTTACTCCCAATTATCTCCACCAAGACGCACAGAGTACTTATCTTACCATCTTTCTTTACCTAAGTCATCATTTCAGACCTCAAGTGGATTAGACTATTAAATAGACTATTACTAGACTATTAAATAGACTATTAAACAGGGCTAGACTGTTAAAAAGGGCTATAGAACAGATAATGGATAGGAATTATTATTCAGTATTGTTTCTTACAACTGCGTGCGTTCTGCTGATCTGAGTTACTGGTGGGTTTTACTCCCAACTATTTCCACCATGACGCACAGAGTACTTATCTTACCATCTTTCTTTACCCCAGTCTACACATCATTTCAATTTGAATATAAAATTAGATTGGAATATTAAACAGAGCTATAGAACACATAATGCTTTGGAATTATTACCCAGTTTTGTTTTTTTACAACTACGTGCGTTCTTTGGTCTCCGTTACTGGTGGGTTTTACTCCCAATTATCTCCACCAAGACGCACAGAGTACTTATCTTACCATCTTTCTTTACCTAAGTCATCATTTCAGACCTCAAGTGGATTAGACTATTAAATAGACTATTAAACAGGGCTAGACTGTTAAACAGGGCTATAGAACAGATAATGGATAGGGATTATTACTCAGTATTGTTTCTTACAACTGCGTGAGTTCTGCTGGTCTCCTTTACTGGTGGGTTTTACTCCCAACTATCTCCACCATGACGCACAGAGTACTTATCTTACCATCTTTCTTTACCCCAGTCTACACATCATTTCAATTTGAAAATTAAAATTAGATTGGACTATTAAACAGAGCTATAGAATTATACATAATGCATAGGAATTATTAACCAGTATTTTATTAAATATTGTTTTTTACAACTGCGTGCGTTCTTTGGTCTCCGTTACTGGTGGGTTTTACTCCCAACTATCTCCACCAAGACGCACAGAGTACTTATCTTACCATCTTTACCCCAGTCTACACATCATTTCAATTTGAAAATTCAAATTAGACATCAAGTGGATTAGACTATTAAACAGGGATATAGAACATTATAATGCTTTGGAATTATTACCCAGTATTGGGTTTTTTTTACAACTACGTGCGTTTTTTGGTCTCCGTTACTGGTTGGTTTTACTCCCAATTATCTCCACCAAGACGCACAGAGTACTTATCTTACCATCTTTCTTTACCTAAGTCATCATTTCAGACCTCAAGTGGATTAGATTATTAAATAGACTATTAAACAGGGCTAGACTGTTAAACAGGGCTATAGAACAGATAATGGATAGGGATTATTACTCAGTATTGTTTCTTACAACTGCGTGCGTTCTGCTGATCTGAGTTACTGGTGGGTTTTACTCCCAACTATCTCCACCATGACGCACAGAGTACTTATCTTACCATCTTTCTTTACCCCAGTCTACACATCATTTCAATTTGAATATAAAATTAGATTGGAATATTAAACAGAGCTATAGAACAGATAATACATAGGAATTATGGACCAGTCTTGTTTTTTTTTGTTTTTTTTACAACTACGTGCGTTCTTTGGTCTCCGTTACTGGTGGGTTTTACTCCCAACTATCTCCACCAAGACGCACAGAGTACTTATCTTACCATCTTTCTTTACCTAAGTCATCATTTCAGACCTCAAGTGGATTAGACTATTAAATAGACTATTAAACAGGGCTAGACTGTTAAAAAGGGCTATAGAACAGATAATGGATAGGAATTATTACTCAGTATTGTTTCTTACAACTGCGTGAGTTCTGCTGGTCTCCTTTACTGGTGGTTATTACTCCCAACTATTTCCACCATGACGCATCTCCCTCCCTTACCATCTTTCTTTACCCCAGTCTACACATCATTTCAATTTGAATATAAAATTAGATTGGACTATTAAACAGAGCTATAGAATTATACATAATGCATAGGAAATATACATAATGCATAGGAATTATTAACCAGTATTTGATTAAATATTGTTTTTTACAACTACGTGCGTTCTTTGGTCTCCGTTACTGGTGGGTTTTACTCCCAACTATCTCCACCAAGACGCACAGAGTACTTTATCTTACCATTTTACCATTTTCTAATTAGGAAATTAAAATGAGACATCATGTGGATTGGAATATTAAACAGAGCCATAGAACAGATAATACATAGGAATTATTAATCAGTGTTGTTTTTTACAACTGCGTGCGTTCTGCTGGTCTGCTGGTCTCCCTTACTGGTGGGTTTTACTCCCAACTTATCTCCACCAAGACGCACAGAGTACTAATCTTACCATCTTTACCCAAGTCTACACATCATTTCAATTTGAAAACAAGTGGATTAGACTATTAAACAGGGATATAGAACATTATAATGCTTTGGAATTATTACCCAGTATTGGGGTTTTTTTTACAACTACGTGCGTTCTTTGGTCTTCGTTACTGGTGGGTTTTACTCCCAACTATCTCCACCAAGACGCACAGAGTACCAACTTTACCCAGAGTAACACCTTACCATCTTTACCCAAGTCATCATTTCAATTAGAAAATTAAAATGAGACATCAAGACATCAAGGAATATTAAACACAGCTATAGAACAGATAATGCATAGGAATTATTACTCAGTATTGTTTTTTACAACTACGTGAGTTCTGCTGATCTGAGTTACTGGTGGTTATTACTCCAACTATCTCCACCAAGACGCAAGCAGTTGTAAGAAACAGAGTACTTATCTTACTGGCTTCCTTTACCCAACTCTACACATCATTTCAATTTAAAATTAAAATTAAACTTCAAGTGGATTAGACTATTAAAAAGAGCTATGGAACATTATAATACATAGGAATTATTACCCAGTATTGTTTTTGTTTTTGCAACTACGTGCGTTCTTTGGTCTTCGTTACTGATGGAGATTACTCCCAACTATCTCCACCAAGACGCACAGAGTACTTATCTTACCATCTTTACCCAAGTCATCATTTCAATTAGAAAATTAAAATTAGACCTGGCGGCACGGTGGCTTAGTGGTCGGCACGTTCTCCTCTCAGCGCTAGGGATTCCCGGTTCGAATCCCCATCTGGGTGGAGTTTCCATGTTCTCCCCGTGTCTGCGTGGGTTTCCTCCGGGTTCTCCGGTTTCCTCCCATAGTCCAAAAACATGGATCAAGTCAATTGAGTTCTCCAAATTGCTCCATATAGAGTGTGTCTGTGTGAGTGAGTGTGTGCCCAGCGATGGATTGGCGCCATGTCCTGGGTCTATCTGCCCAGCGCCCGGGACGTTCTCCCCTGGATGGGCATGGGGAACCCCCCCCGCGACCCTAATAGAGGATAAAGCGGGAGATAATGAATGAAATGAAAAATTTGACCTCAAGTGGATTAGACTATTAAACAGAGCTATAGAACAGATAATGGATAGGAATTATTACTCAGGATTGTTTCTTACTACTGTGTGCGTTCTGCTGATCTGAGTTACTGGTGGTTATTACTCCCAACTATCTCCACCATGATGCACAGAGTACTTATCTTACCATCTTTCTTTACCCCAGTCTACACATCATCATACACTAGCGCTGAGAGGCGAACATGCTAAACCACTAAGCCACCGTGCCGCCCATCCTTCATTATTATACACATTATAAATCATTAGTACGTTGGTAACACTAAAGTGCTGAACTGTAGACGTTTACAGACGCTCAGTTCCAAATATCTCTACCCTGTGTCTTTGATCATAATCCAGTCCACATGTTGAGGGAGGGGGGGGGGGTAATCGTTCTTGCCACTGCACTAGCTCTCTGGTATTCTCCTCATTAATGGAGGCTCTGGTGTTTGTGTTTAAATAAACCCTAGTTCTTTTTTTTTCTTCGCAGTTCTGTTCATTGTTCAAACTTCTTGGCGTCCTGCGCTCGAGATTTCGATGCCAGCCAACAACCCATTTAAAACACTTATAATAATTTTGACATCTGTTAGCCATCTTGTTGGATTCGAGCAGCTGGTTTTAAAGCCCTGGGTTTTAAATGATTTGTACAAACAGGGACGATTGCACTGCAGTTGTATTTGTCCGAAAACAAAAAACGAGTTTGGAAAACAATGTGTGACGATACTTTTAGGAGGAATTAGATTAGACATTTTAAATAATGATGATATAAAGGCAGAAAGAAGGGCGGGACGGTGGCTTAGTGGTTGCATGTTCTCCTCTCAGCTCTAGGGATTCCCGGTTCGAATCCCCTTCTGGGTGGAGTTTCCATGTTCTCCCCGTGTCCGCGTGGGTTTCCTCCGGGTTCTCCGGTTTCCTCCCACAGTCCAAAAACATGGATCAAGTCAATTGAGTTCTCCAAATTGCCCCATATAGAGTATGTCTGTGTGAGTGAGTGTGTGCCCAGTGATGGATTGGCGTCCTGTCCTGGGTCTATCTGCCCAGAGCCTGAAACGTTCTCCCCTGGATGGGCATGGAGAACCCCCACCGCGACCCTAATATAGGATAAAGTGGAAGATAATGAATAAATGAATGAATGAATGAATGAATGAATGAATAAAGGCAGAAAGAGATGTACAGCTTATTTTTGCGTCTGTTTTTTTAAAAGCTTAAGGCCCTAAAACCAAGATTTATCGACCGGTTGTTGTTCATGCCTGTGTGACTTTTTCATTATGAAGAGATGGATGTACATGCAATGTGTCTCCATCAGGCCCTTGTAGCCACGTGGCAGGTTAAATTATTAGGATCTTCGCCAGTGCATTAACAACAGGGTGAAAAACAAGGTTAATAGACAGTGATGGATGGATGTGAACGCCACATGACCCGAGTGCCAGGTAAATCATGTAAAGGCAGATCTGCTTATTGAACAGAATAATGCTGTAATTATGCTGATGGCGTGAACGATGACTTCATGGCTTTTCATTAATCCTTCCATTCATCCGTTCAAAGCCGGTTTAGCTGCTGAGGTGTTGGATCGTAGATTAGAAAGTTGGTGCTCCGTGCCACAGCCCTACCAGTCTGTCACTGCTGAGCCTCTGTTCAGGGTCCTAACGAATCGCTCTGGAGAAGGACCTCTCCTCACTGCTGTAAATGCTAAAGTAATCTATTTATTCATCCAGTTGAATTGTAAGCTTGAGGTTTTTCTGTATAATTCGTATAATTCTGTATAATTCCTTTTTTTTTTTCAAACAGAAAAGTTTTGATGACTTTGGGAATAAGGTTCATCCATGTCGATGCTTCAGATCATTCATTCATCCATTATCTTCCGCTTTATCCTATATTAGGGTCGTGGGGGGGGGGGGGGGGGTTCTCCATGCCCATCCAGGGGAGAACGTTTCGGGCGCTGGGCAGATACACCCAGGACAGGGCGCCAATCCATCGCTGGGCACACACTCACTCACACAGACACACTCTATATGGGGCAATTTAAAGAACTCACTTGACTTGATCCATGTTTTTGGACTGTGGGAGGAAACCGGAGAACCTGGAGGAAACCCACGCAGACATGGGGAGAACATGGAAACTCCACCCAGATGGGGATTCGAACCGGGAATCCCTAGAGCTGAGAGGCGAACGTGCTAACCACTAAGCTCATAAACTAGTCTAAAGATGGACTATTGTTATCCTGACCCCAAACCGTTGCTTTTAGTTTGTATGCAGTCTCTTATCTCCTCACCTTATTCTCTGTCAGTCAGTTTGTTTGTCTGTATTCATTACTTTCAGATATTCTCCCACATAGTCCATTTGCGAATCTTGCGGTTCAGCTATTCAAGCATCCACCCACCCATCCATCTCCCTCTCCATCAATAAGCATGCCTCTGGTTAGACAAACAGGTCCTTTCTGTAGAGTCCCATGTAGAGTCTGCATGTCCTCCCTGTGCCTTCAGGGGTCTTCGTTTCCCCTTCACATCTTAAAACTGCTTAAATCATGCTGATGGGTAAATGCTTTATGAGTAACACCCCAGAACAATTTATGAAATGTATTAATGCACCTGGCGGCACGGTGGCTTAGCGGTTAGTACGTTCTCCTCTCAGCACTAGGGATTCCCGATTCGAATCCCCATCTGGGTGGAGTTTCCATGTTCTCCCCATGCCTGCGTGGCTTTCCTCCGGGTTCTCCGGTTTCCTCCCACAGTCCAAAAACATGGATCAAGTCAATTGAGTTCTCCAAAAATTGCCCCATATAGAGTGTGTATACGTGCATGTCTGTGTGTGTGAGTGTGTGCCCAGTGATGGATTGGCGCCCTGTCCTGGGTGTATCTGCCCAGCGCCCGAGACGTTCTCCCCTGGATGGGTATGGGGAACCCCACCGCGACCCTAATAGAGGATAAAGCGAAAGATAATGAATGAATGAATATTAATGCACCCATGGCACTGGTCCCACGCTCCGATAAATAGAATTACACGTGGCTCTTCTCCCCTGTGGCGCCCCCTAACGTGATCGAACTGAAAGAAAAATGTGATTTCTTAATCATTACTCATCATTTATCTTTTAATCAATATAAATTACATATCTCTATATCAAATATAAACCTTCATATCTTTAGCCATTCATTCATTCATTCATTCATTCATTATCTCCTGCTTTATCATCTATTAGGGTTGCGGTGGGGTTCCCCATGCCCATCCAGGGGAGAACGTCTCGGGCGCTGGGCAGATAGACCCAGGACAGGGCGCCAATCCATCGCTGGGCACACACTCACTCACACAGACACACTCTATATGGGGCAATTTGGAGAATTCAATTGACTTGATTGAGAACCCGGAGGAAACCCACGCGGACACGGGGAGAACATGGAAACTCCACCCAGATGGGGATTCAAACCGGGAATCCCTAGCGCTGAGAGGCCTATCTTTAGCCATTCATGTTTTTTTATTATTTTATGTTTATTCTATTTACAAATTTACAGGTCTACCCATCCACATACTGACAGAAACATAATCAGCCAGACTTTTGTTTAGAACATTTATGTCCATCCTTTACATCTTTATCCACCTGTTTTATAGTCTGTATGCTGTCGTTTGTTCGCAGGTTCTAATGTTAAAGATGATTTCCAACCAAACCTCCTCTCATCTCTGCAAGACCTCGTCCACAGACCCGCACATCAGTGAACAGATGGACTGCAACTTCTTCTTGACTGCAATCCGTCTGGCCTCTCTTAATCAGATTCTGGACCCTTGGGTTTACCTACTGCTCAGAGAGATTCTGCTGCGGAAGTTCTGTCAGGTGGCTAACGCCGTGTCCAACTGCTCGCTAGACGGCAAGAACGAGACGCAGAAGGAAACTGCACTGGATGCTGGAAAGAAGGAGGTCATCGTGAGCGACGAGTTTCAGAAACTGTCTCCTCCCGATTCCGGTGCAGGTGCACAGACATAACCTGCTGTTTGAACATGCGCTTCAAGAAATGGAGAATGTAACCCCGCAATTAAATCCCATTTTAAAGCTTGGGTTTTTGCCAGCAAGCACTTTGGCTCTAGTGACGGTGAAGCCCAGCATGAAAACATGACACTGCTAAATAGCTGGGAAAGACCTCGGATGATGTTTATATCAACTATTAATACGTGAAGCAAAAGACTGCATTCACAGATGAACAAAAAAGCAGCAATATTTATTAAAAAAGAACGACTTAAGCATTGTGAGTGAGCTTTAAAGTCTTGCTCAACCAGAACCGTGTCCATTGCACTTTTAAATATCAGCTTGAAACGAGGAACTGAAGTGGTGTGTATATAGTACAATAATGAAAAGTTTATAATGAAGTTATGTGGCTTGCTGAGTCCGTGAACTATAGACAGTAAGTGTTCCTCTGGACGTATGGGCGAGGCGCTCAGCCCATCGAGTTCTGTGAACGCATGATAAGCCTGAGTGCTTCTTGGCCTGCTTTCATGTTTGCATGCAGTACTTTCATCGGTGCCTTCATTCCTTCCTTTGTTGCTAGTTTCTTTGTGGACTTAAACACCTATAGTGATCATTACTTGCACAGGGATTGTGACATTTACCCTTGAAACTGTGAGTTTAACAATTAAGAAAGTTAATACTAAAAAGTGTTCCGACAACCGAATGCTCTTATCTGTTCATGACACATGCTGCCATTCCAGCGAACAGCAGGTTCTTGCGCGGTTCATGCTGTGCGTTTTTCTTATTTGGAGTTCTGCCCCGTGTTGAAATAGTTCATCCTCATCCAGTAAACAACAGGTACCCGTCTCTTCTGCCTGAAGACGGCCCTGTTCGCTGCCCAGCTCCAAACTGAGGATTTCGCAACCTTTGCACAGAATAATGATTCGTCTTGTTTCTTTACTGAAAGGAAAATTTCAATAATATTCATTTTATGAGGGTGGCACGGTGGCTTAGTGGTCAGCACGTTCTCCTCTCAGCGCTAGGGATTCCCGGTTCGAATCCCCATCTGGGTGGAGTTTCCATGTTCTCCCCGTATCCGGGTTTCCTCTGGGTTCTCCGGTTTCCTCCCACAGTCCAAAAACATGGATCAAGTCAATTGAGTTTTCCAAATTGACCCATGTAGAGTGTGTCTGTGTGAGTGAGTTTGTGCCCAGTGATGCATTGGCGCCCTGTCCTGGGTCTATCTGCCCAGCGCCCGAGACGCTCTCCCCTGAATGGGCATGGGGAACCCCACCGCGACCCTAATAGAGGATAAAGCGGGAGATAATGAATGGATTCACAAACCTCTAGACACTTTTATTACCGTTTTGTAGCATTTCATTTAATCACTTTAATCAAAGCAGCATTCGCAAAGTCAGGCACTGATGTGCGGTCAGGCAAACCTGACATAATTAAAGTTAAAGTTCGTTCTGAAGGTGGGTCTGAGGAACATCAGTGTCTCACAAAAAGCTTGTTTTCAGTTCAAGAACATATTTAGCAAATAACAGTATTTAATCAATTCTAAATGATAATGCGGCGGCACGGTGGCTTAGTGGTCAGCACGTTCTCCTCTCAGCACTAGGGATTCCCGGTTCGAATCCCCATCTGGGTGGAGTTTCCGTGTCCGCCCCGTGTCCGCGTGGGTTCCCTCCGGGTTCTCCGGTTTCCTCCCACAGTCCAAAAACATGGATCAAGTCAATTGAATTCTCAAAATTGCCCCATATAGAGTGTGTCTGTGTTAGTGAGTGTGTGCCCAGCGATGGATTGGCGCCCTGTCCTGGGTCTATCTGCCCAGCGCCCGAAACGTTCTCCCCTGGATGGGCATGTGGAACCCTAATAGAGGATAAAGCGGGAGATAATGAATGAATGAATGAATAAACGATAATGCATTTTGATAATGCATTACCCCAAAGACTTCCACACTGCACTTTTCATTTTGACAACGATGTCCATGTTTATTATACACATTTTTTGAAGCAAATGAAAACGTAACGTACATTGTATTTTTAAAATACAAAAAGTTTATTCACAATAATAACAGAAAGCATAATAACATACAACACAAGCACAATGTGCATGAACACACACACAAGCCAAGTCTAAAAACATTTCTTCCAAGGCATATTCACTGAATATTTGAAATTAGCAGGTGTAGGACTTTTAATAAAGAGCCTAACCCTAACCCTAACCCTAACCCTAACCCTAGCAGATACATGGACAGAATATTAAAAATGGTACTTTATTAAACATGAATTAGACACCTGCAGAGGTTTCACAGTCCTGATGCTTCAGAATTCAAAGCATCTCGTGTGTGTTATTTCTTCAGGCGTAGCGTTTCTGTTTCTGGTGAGAAATAAAAACTTTTTACAGAGTACAAACTTTTATGCTTTAAACCCAGAAGCGAACATCAGAATCAGAAATCAGAATGATGCCAAAGCCACTGAAACAAATCTTCACAGGGTCAACCTCAGTAGCATGTACGCTTAATTCTTACATTTAGACATTTACATTGCACAGGCGTTTTTATCCAAAGCGCCTTATAAATGAGAGAACAATTCTTCAACTTAAAAACTATTAACTGAGGTGTCGTATGATAAAGAAAAAATCTACAGCATCCTGAATGTAGTGAAGCCGATCCAGAAACATTAAAACCAAATGTGAACACAGAGGACTGGGACAAAAATATTTCTAGTATTCATGTCTACAGAATCCCCTGGACAGAGTTAATTGGTTTGATTGTCCTGATAATGTTTAATTAAAAAAATACTCACATTGAATAATAATATGAAAATAATATGGTAAAAATCTGTACAAAATACACTGCTGTAGTTAAGGAAACGTGACAATATTCATAAAGAGGAAATGACAATCAGCTGATGTTCAAAACTGTCATTTTGTTAGAAAGAACAACATTAATTTAATAATGTTGTTTTCTTAAATGCACTTAAGTGTTAGATACATAAGGCTGGTAGATTATTGTTCTTAAAAAGGGAAACATACAAATAAAAAAAACTATCATTTGAAGTAATTCATATTTGGCAACCTGGACGCTAATAGACAAAAACACTAACATACTGGCTGTGAGTTACGAAGAGTATGAACATAATTTAGTCAGTTTGGAATGTTGGCCTATTTAGAAAAGGTCTACAGGTCAATGTTAATGAGATACTAATCACTCCTGATAGTTAATGGCTTAACGATCGGGTTCCCACCAGCTTTACATTTACATTTGGTCATTTATTGGACGCTTTTATCCAAAGCGACTTACATGGTGAGAACAGGGTTAAACACAACATCCCTGGAGCAATGAGGGTTAAGGGTCTTGCTCAAGGACCCACATTGGTAACTTCAGGGGACCTGGGATTTGAACCCCCAACCTTCAGATTGATAGTCCAATGCCCTAACCACTGAGCTACCACTCACAGCTTTAAAGTGCGTTAAATCCAAACACACACAATGTACACTTCAGGATTTGTTTAAGGATGGTATTCTTCTACAAAACTATAAGTGTCATGGGGAAAGGCACCTTAACCCAATTACTCCCATGGCGCCGTTAAAGGACTGCCCACATGTGCTCACTTCACTAGTGTGTGTGTGTGTGTGTGTGTGTGTGTGTGTTTCACTGCACAGATGGGTTAAATGTGGAGGGCCAAGTCCTCTATATAGATCACTTCATCAGTGTAATTTGATTGGGCACACAGGGGCAGTTGGTTGTGTCTGACTAGTGGGCAGCCAGATCAACATTAACATCTAATTATTTAAGACAGGGACACTGGGTCAGAAAGAGACGTAAAGCTGGTCTTCAACTGTTGTTGAAATGTTTCTACATTTGTATTGAATCTTTGGATTTCGGATTTTAACTTCAGTTCAGGGCGGCACGGTGGCTTAGTGGTTAGAACGTTAGCCTCTTAGCGAATCCCCATCTGGGTGGAGTTGTTCTCCCCGTGTCTGCGGGTTCTCTGGTTTCCTCCCACAGTCCAAAAACATGGATCAAGTCAATTGAATTCTCCAAATTGCCCCATATAGAGTGTGTCTGTGTGAGTGAGTGTGTGCCCAGCGATGAATTGGCGTCCTGTCCTGGGTCTATCTGCCCAGCGCCCGAGACGTTCTCCCCTGGATGGGCATGGGGAACCCCCCCCCCCCGGACCCTAATAGAGGATAAAGCGGGAGATAATGAATGAATGAATGAACTTCAGTTTAGTTTTAGTCTTTATGAGATATGAGGTCATTTACATGATGTGTTAACCCAAGGTCACTTACAAATATCCCGTCTTGATGAAAGAGCTTTGTTTAAGAGTCCACATTAAGAACCACACCCTACCATGTGTAAATTGTAATTGTCACATTGACTACTGATTACTGACTTGTGTTGTTCTCTCATTTGTAAGTCACTTTGGATAAAAGCATCTGCTAAATGACTAAATGACTTGTTTTAGTTTACACTTTGGCGGCACGGTGGCTTAGTGGTCAGCACGTTCGCCTCTCAGCACTAGGGATTCCCGGTTTGAATCCCCATCTGGGTGGAGTTTCCATGTTCTCCCCGTGTCTACGTGGGTTTCCTCCGGGTTCTCCGGTTTCCTCCCACAGTCCAAAAACATGGATCTAGTCAACTGAATTCTCAAAATTGCCCCATATAGAGTGTGTCTGTGTGAGTGAGTGTGTTCCCAGCGATGGATTGGCGTCCTGTCCTGGGTGTATCTGCCCAGCGCCCGAGACGTTCTCCCCTGGATAGGCATGGGGAACCCCCCCACCGCGACCCTAATAGAGGATAAAGCAGGAGATAATGAATGTGTTTACACTTTCGTCAGTTTTGATTCTTGCTGCGCCACTTGGCGCGTCAGGCCGCTTTATCTTTGGCTTGTTGTTTTATCAGAATATAAAGTTCCTATCAGGAGCCACCATGGGAAAAGCCTTTGAAGTTGGATTGAACTAAATTATGGCAGCAGCACGGACTAGTCGAGCTGTGATGCCAACACTAATTGGAACATGGTTGAATAATGGTACATAGAAATGCTAAAAGTGCAGGGCATTCATCCTAAGACTCAAACTCTAATAACATCTACATCATCTCATGGTATTTGTTCTTCATTACCAACACAAAAACAAGTGCCAGGTGTGTTATCTTGTCATCTTGTGTTTTAATGATAGAGTAGCAAATCCAGATTCAAACCATGCACCAAAAAAACAGAGGGTAAACATGTATCATCTCAGGTAGACACTGTCGACTGACTCGATCTTATTACAGGAACATATGGCTTACATGCAAAACACTTCATACACGGTAACGTTCTCACTGTGGGCTAAAAGGTAGTACTTAAGGTCACATGCTATTATGCTATTAACATATTATGTGCATTACGCGTTTATATATAAGGCAATTTTATGAAAGTATAAAAGGCCTCAAACTGTGATTTTATGAGCTACTTTGGACTTTATGTTAAGCTGGAATATAAAGTTGTAAAATATATGCCCTGTAATATGTGATGTGTACAGTATGTGTATATAAAATTCAGATCGCTTGTAACTTCCATCAAATCAATATTCTGAGCATTCTCTGTAACCAATGTAGCATAAATGCGGACGCAAGGACCAACTGAAAGACTTCAGGGTGTTTTTTATAAGTGCAAGTGTAGCAAAAAGCAAGGTTTCATTTGGCGCAAATGTTGTTTTGAGTGTGTTCACGTCTGCGCTCGTAATCGATATTTGTCTGGTTGTGTTGAAAACGTAAGGTGATTGATCTGTACAAAATGATCCACATGCTTTGCCAACGTCGGTGTATGCGCAGCTCAGCAGAAATAAATGCAGGAGAATCAGTAAGTTGAATGTCACTCATTTCAGCAGGTTGCTTGTCTAAGATGTGACTTGTGAGGTGAGTGCTGTAGAGTAAGCAGTGTGCGGTGTGTGTGGTTTAGGGTGTATGTAGTGTGTGTGTGTGTGTGTGTGTGTGCGGTGTGGAACGTGTCCAATGTGGGATAAATGTAGTGTTTGGAGTGTCTATGTGTAAACTATATGTGCGAGAGAGAGAGACATAGAGGGTTTGTGGTATTTATACTGTGTGAACTCTTATATTTATTTTATGTTGCTGTAATCTTTACAAAGCCAAGAACATGTATCTGTATCCTAAAAGCATTTATAATGAAATCATATGGAGATAAAAGACCTTATCGGTCCAATACTCAGACACTGTTCACTCATTCATTCATTCATTATCTCCCGCTTTATCCTCTAGTAGGGTCGCGGTGGGGTTCCCCATGCCCATCCAGGGGAGAACATTTTGAGCGCTGGGCAGATACACCCAGGACAGGGCTCCAATCCATCGCTGGGCACACACTCACTCACACAGACACACTCTATATGGGGCAATTTGGAGAATTCAATCGACTCGATCCACGTTTTTGGACTGTGGGAAGAAACCGGAGAACCCGGAGGAAACCCACGCAGACACGGGGAGAACATGGAAACTCCACCCAGATGGGGATTCGAACCGGGAATCCCTAGTGCTGAGAGCAGAACGTGCTAAACCACTAAGCCACCGTGCCGCCCACCGTTCACTCAATCACTTTAAAAACCTCAAGACATTTTTTTGGGATTTACTGGGTGAACTATTAAACATGACATTTTTTTGTGTCCTTGATAATAAATTGGTGATGTTTAAAGACCCACTGAAGCCAGATACAAATATAATCCTGGTTGTCTGCATCACATGGAAATTTTGAGAAACTAATATCACATTCAAATTCCCCTCGTCTCATTACTTTATCTGAGCTGAAAGTGTTTTCTGCTTTTGTTTGTAATCAACCTCCACTGCATCATCCCATATCAATGTCCAATGATAGTCAGCCAGCACTGATGGATTCCAGTCGCCTTGGTAACACATCCTTTGTGGCAATGTCTTGGAGAAAGCCATGTTCATCTCTCACGCACCAAAGAAAAGACCAAAAAAAGAAATCCAAGTGTGATACAGCAAAGCAGCAAAGCCTTTCAGTGTCGTTGCATTTGATAACGCTTTGCTGCAAACCTGTTTGTTGAAGATTTTTCAACATTTGCAAAGGAAATTTTCTGTAACATCCATGAACGATTTCTAAGTGATTATCTCAGGTCCCACCAGCAGCTCCTCCAACTGATTGTCATTCATGAAGTGTCGGATTTGTGGCGCAAATCCCTTCCTCAATCTCGGCATCGTTTTTTTTTCCTCGGAACACTTGTCTTAGTTATCACAAACCGTTTTTATCCTTTTTTATTTCTTCACTCACCGTTTTATGTGAAGCAAAAGCAAAAACATCTTTGTTGGGTCCACAAGTGGTTTATGTGCGACATTGTGACCCCAAGATTTACATAGAAATCAATTAAACAATCCCAGCAGTGTGACTGAGGTGGAGAAATGAAACTCCAGCAGCACTGCTGCACTAAAACCCCCCTCACCACATCAGTGTCACTGCAGAACTGACAATAAACAATCCACCACCCAAATGATACCTGTTCTGTGATGCTCCTGAACAACAGAGAACAGAGAACCAACAGAACACAGATGGACTACAGTCTGTAATTGTAAAACTACAAAGTCCATCTATATGGTAAGTGGAGGAAATAGATGATGAAGCAAGAATGGGGTCGTGTCCAGACTTTTAACTGACACTATTCATTATCTCCCGCTTTATCCTCTATTGGGGTCGCGGGGGGGTTCCCCATGCCCATCCAGGGGAGAACGTTTCGGGCGCTGGGCAGATACACCCAGGACAGGGCGCCAATCTATCGCTGGGCACACACTCACTCACACAGACACACACGCATACACACTCTATTTGGGGCAATTTGGAGGACTCAATTGACTTGATCCATGTTTTTGGACTGTGGGAGGAAACCGGAGAACCCGGAGGAAACCCACGCAGACACGGGGAGAACATGGAAACTCCACCCAGATGGGAATTCGAACCGGGAATCCCCAGTGCTGAGAGGCGAACGTGCTAAACCACTAAGCCACCATGCTGACACTATATACATATATGATGTACTGTATATATATATAATTTTGCAATTGTCTAACATTCACATCCTACTAAAACGTTATTCTGACATTTAACCCAAATCCCATTTCCACCATTTTACTTTAATGCACCATCAGAACTCTACACATTGTAATGAGTGAACTCATTTCGCTTATAAATCTGTAATTATATACACTGGACGATTAAAGTGCACTGCAATAATAGTCCCACGTTAATTTTTCTGCCATTGATTTGCAGACTTTTTGTTTGTCATTTCCATCCTTTTGGAAATCTGCTTTGAAAAGAGCCACTTAAAGCTACTTAGGGACACTTCATTCCATTTACACAGTCATCACAATAGGGCATAAAAGAGGTTACGTTATCCATTAGCGGATATTTGAAGACTCACCTACCGTTGTAATTCTACGTAATGTAACCGACTAATGTGCTTAATGGTTATGTGAGAATTCTCCAGAGCTCTTATGCTGTGTTTGTGCTGAAAAGCTTTGGTGAAAATATGATTACGGATGTTTAGGGCTAGCTGGATGTGGTATCACAGCAGATGATTTTAATCACTTGAATAGAATCGACTTGTGAAAGGACATTTCTACACATGGAAAGTTTTCTTTATCGGCGGTTCAATGCCGTGAGGTCTTGGTGAGTGAGTGTTTACACTTTAAAGTCATTCCACCTGCCCTTTTGAGTGTTTAATAACCCCTTTAGAGTAAATACACTGACAAAAGCAATGTTATAGTAAATACTGCTTCGGTTATGGCACACGTTCATTCTGGTATTGTTTTCAAAAACATGATCCAAGGACAAAAGATTCATTTTAATCCAGTGTAGAGTCATTTTGGGCTGAGATCTTGTATGGATGATGAACTACACTGTAAGGATCCCACTCCCTCTGTGATGGTTAGTACATGTGTGTAAATGATTCCTAATACTTTGTGAATCACTCTGCTACAGATTGAACTTGGTGAAACTTGGTGGGACAGTGTGTTTTAGACAGTGTTTGTGCATCCAGGGAGCTGATTTTATTGCATTGACACATAACACCACAAAGTCTATAATCTAAACAACTGAAACATTTACAGTTGATAAACTGTAGTGTGAATGGTCACCATGGTGAGGCTAAAGCTCCAGGCGGATGTCGTCACCACAGTGTGAGGGCTGGGGTGTACGTTTGGAAAACATGGGCAGATCCAGGGTTTGTCTGAGAAGTCCATGTTGGGGCTTAAACTGAATGTGGGCAGCTACTGGAAGCATAACACTGGACAAAATGTCCATATTTTGATTTTTCATTCATTAATTCATTCATTCATTATCTTCCGCTTTATCCTCTATTAGGGTCGTGGTGGGGTTCCCCATGCCCACCCAGAGGAGAACATTTCGGGCGCTGGGCAGATACACCCAGGACGGGGCGCCAATCCATCGCTGGGCACACACTCACTCACACAGACACACTCTACATGGGGCAATTTGGAGAACTCAATTGAATTGATCCATGTTTTTGGACTGTGGGAGGAAACCGGAGAACCCGGAGGAAACCCACGCGGACACGGGGAGAACATGAAAACTCCACCCAGATGGGGATTTGAACCGGGAATCCCCAGCGCTGAGAGGCGAACGTGCCAACCACTAAGCCACCATCCCGCCCAAATTTTGATTTATTAACTTATTTTTATCCTGAATGTTTATTTTTAAGTAATTGGTACCTGAAAAATCTAATTGTCTTTAACTAAATACCTGAAAACCTTTGACTGCATGCTGTTAATCTAGAGTCTTGATTGATATGTTGATGAATTCAAATATATTCAGCTCTGGTTTCTTCACGAAAATAAAACAGCAACTAATTTTCTTTTTATTACGACATGCTGTGAGACACAAATGAAAAACTGGCTATAGTTTTGGAATTTTTATCTCATGCAATTTACGGACAGCCATTGTAGTGGAATTGTAATTCTGTCAGGTCATTTGATTTATAATGTCCATTATATTAACAGTCGGGTTAAAGCCCATTCCTAAAACCAAGCTCAGAAGTGGTTTGGATTCACTTGAGGACCTTCATTATTTTAATTAAGAATAAAACAGTGACTTAAGATTAAATGTTGCATATGTATTCTCAGTCACTTTTATTCAGCCACATTATTCATTTTTTTTCACCTGTAAATGAATGAGATTTTATAGAAATCATTGCATCTCTACATGGTGATGCTGGGTTCCATTGACTGCTGCTGTGTTACATGAATAATCTATATTTTGAATTAATATTTTGATCATTATTGAAAAACCATACCAGGTTCTCCATTCATTATCGTTGATGTAATGTTCAATGGAGCACTGCTTTAATCTTCACTCACTAAAATCCCACTGATGGAGACAATAAAACTGTAGCCAATACAGTTCCCAATAATCAGGTAAAAGCTACCTCTAAATGAACATCTTCTCTTACACTAATAGAAGTACCTGGGACTGAATCAATATTTGTAAAGAACATGTCGTTATTATGGCGGCACGGTGGCTTAGTGGTTTAGCACATTCGAATCCCCATCTGGGTGTAGTTTCCATGTTCTCCCCGTGTCCACGTGGGTTTCCTCCGGGTTCTCCGGGTTCCTCCCACAGTCCAAAAACATGGATCAAGTCTCCAAATTCTCCAAATTGCCCCATATAGAGTGTGTATGTGTGAGTGAGTGTGTGCCCAGCGATGGATTGGCGCCCTGTCCTGGGTCTATCTGCCCAGCGCCCGAAACGTTCTCCCCTTGATGGGCATGGGGAACCCCACCGCGACCCTAATAGAGGATAAAGCGGAAGATAATGAATGAATGAATGAATGAATGTCGTTATTATAGCACTGAAGCACTGAAGGTGACTTTTTGTAATTCTGCACAAACTGTTTCCATAGATAAAACTCATGTTTAGAGACGTTAAATTAGCCGAGACAACCAGGCGTACAGTCACACTGTGGCCTTTTACTAGTGTTTTTGCATTTTAGCCTTAGGCCTATTGAAAAGAACTACATATTTTTGTTTCCATTATGGCGGGTCAAGAGCCTGTCGGGTGGGTCACAGCAAAAAAGAAAAAAAAATCATGTGGAATCTAACATCAGGGCAAAGCACTGTAAATGTTACACCTAATGCATTTTGTCATTAAACTAAAGCTGGGGTTTCAATAATTTAGTTGACATAGAGTCTCATGTAAAAGATTCATAACTGCTCTGAGTCCAAGCTATTTTGATTTTCTGTGAGCAGCACAAAAGAAACTGTTCTGCACAATTACATGCACAGTAACTATTCACTCAACATATCGGAAAAACAAACCGCTACGACACATCATGAACAACATTTAATATGTGATATTTGATTTTCACCGAATGGCTGGTGGCTTAGTGGTTTAGCACGTTCGCCTCTCAGCACTAGAGATTCCCGGTTCGAATCCCCATCTGGGTGGAGTTTCCATGTTCTCCCCGTGTCCGCGTGGGTTTCCTCCGGGTTCTCCGCTTTCCTCCCACAGTCCAAAAACATGGATCAAGTCAATTGAGTTCTCCAAATTGCCCCATATAGAGTGTGTCTGTGTGAGTGAGTGTGTGCCCAGCGATAGATCGGCGCCCTGTCCTGGGTGTATCTGCCCAGCGCCCGAGACGTTCTCCCTGGATGGGCATGGGGAACCCCCCCGCGACCCTAATAGAGGATAAAGCGGAAGATAATGAATGAATGAATGAATGAATGAATGAATGATTTTAAGTTCAAGTTCAAGTTATTTATTTCTATAGCGCTTTTTACAACAGTACATTGTCACAAAGCAGCTTTACAGAATGAAAGGCCTTTAAACCCCCAAAGAGCAAGCCGAAGCGACAGTGGCAAGAAAAAACTCCCTTTTATGTTGTTATTTAAGGAAGAAACCTTGGGAGGACCAAGACTCAGTGGGGGACTCGTCCTCCTTGAGCGGCCAGGCAGCAACACCAATGTAGGACAGACATGTCCAGATATTAAACAAATGGAAAAACTAACAACTGGAAAACTACTGTATATGTGAGTCCATTAGGGAAGGGGTTTTAACCGAAATGCAACAAAACGTTCTAAATTAATCATAAAATCACATTAAAATGTAATCTTTCGGCTTCTTCCCTTCACTGAGTGTGCTAATATCTGACATTTAGAAAAGTCAACAAAACATTTAAGTCATTTACGCAGCGGTGTGCAAACATTTACATGAGAAGATAATAAAGAGAATTCATCTTTATATTCTCATTGTTTCTGAGAATCAGTCTTCTGGCTGTTTGTTTGGAGCTACAGTAGTTCACGAGCTTAAATTAAGTAATTAGGTTGAAGAATCCTGTAATTTACGGAACAGCATGGAGCAGATTTGTGGGATTTTGAAATGAGTTCGAGGTGGGTGAGCTAATCATTTAATTGTAAAATAATTTCAATTATGTCTCATTTTGTGCGGTTCAGTGATTGCAGTCACACAGAGTCAGAGAATTAGTCAAAAGTACCATGTACATTACAGTCAAAGGTTTGGACACGCCCCCTTTTTTACTCCACTCATCATTCATCACCCACTTCCACTTCCACTGTAAAGATGGACTTTGTAGTTACTTTGTAGTTTGTAGTACATACTGTGAACTATGTTCTCTAATGGTGAGAACCCCAATTGTACCACCAAAGAGCTGGGGTTATTGGGTGGGTGCGTTATTCCTATCCCAGCAGTGTGACTGAGGTGTTTAAATGAAACTCCAGCAGCACTGCTACACTAAAACCCCCCTCACCACATCAGTGTCACTGCAGAACTGACAATAAACAATCCACCACCCAAATGATACCTGTTCTATGATGCTCCTGACCAACAGAGAACAGAGAACCAACAGTAAGTAAGTAAGTAAGTAAGTAAACTTTATTTATATAGCACTTTTCATAGGCACAGGCTACAAAGTGCTTTACAAAAGGATAAAACATAAAAAATAAAAGAGAATAAACACAATAAAAGCACAATTTACACCACATAAAACATAAAAACATAAAAAACACAACAACCAAGACTACTGGCTAGCCCATTTGCCCAAATGCCTGTTTGAACAGATAAGTCTTTAACTGTTTTTTAAAAGAGTCCGCAGAGTCCGCCAATCTTAAAAAAGGGGGCAAAGAGTTCCACAGTTTGGGAGCAACAGCCTCGAATGCTCGATCGCCCCGAGTCTTTAACCGAGTGCGAGGAACAGATAGTATGTTCGAATTGTTAGACCGGAGCGAACGAGCTGATACGTGTTGATGGAGCAGACCAGACACATACATAGGAGCCTGATTGTGTAATGCTCTAAAAGTAAGAGTTACAGGCGACTAACAAAAACAAAGAACACAGATGGACTACAGTCTGTAATTGTAAAACTACAAAGTCCATCGATATGATAAGTGGAGGATAATGGAGCAGGAAAGGGGTGGTACTGTATATGAATACACTGCAGTTATACAAATACACATGAATGTGTGTGATCATAATCATAAAGTAACTGACTCAAAAATCATCCAACATTCACAAAAGTGTTCAAGATTTTGCTGTGGGTCTGTAATCTAATTAAGGTCAGCAAGAGGAAATAACTCCACTGGGAATAACATCTCTGATAGTTATTGATCAGGCTATTTGTCAGAGCATCATATGTATCAGAAGAGGAATTTCTGATTGCTACAGCCTCCACTTTTCCTGAATCATTTTATTTACATCTGTTATGGGTTTAGGCAGCCACTCAGACATTAATCACTCTTCACACAATCCCTATTTTGTCTAAAATTAAGAACTAAGGACAGTCTGATTAAACCTTGACCTTGTCAGTGTTGGATTTCGGAGCCTGTTTCAGAAACATTAAAGAGAGGAGACATTTAAAAGACTGAAGACAGGGCTCTATTCTTAATGAAAGCTGTCACAGGACTCTGTGGTGGGGGACATGTTGGATTCGTTCATTTTTTAATATAATGACCCCTACACAGAGAATCCTTGATGATGCAATGCATACAGCTCTCATTTGTTCTGTCAGTCTCAACTGAGGTGATGAAATGTACGTCCTTCAAAAAAGCCATTTAAATAGAGGAGGACAACTGGTACCACTATTTGCTATCTTATAGTATTCATAATTCTATATGAAATATAAAAGTATATAAATATACAACTAGTACATTAGGGGCGGCACGGTGGCTTAGTGCTTAGCATGTTCTCCTCTCAGCGCACGGTTCGAATCCCCATCTGGGTGGAGTTTCCATGTTCTCCCCGTGTCCACGTGGGTTTCCTCCGGGTTCTCCGGTTTCCTCCCACAGTCCAAAAACATGGATCAAGTCAATTGAGTTCTCCAAATTGCCCCATATAGAGTGTGTCTGTGTGAGTGAGTGTGTGCCCAGCGATGGATTGGCGCCCTGTCCTGGGTGTATCTGTACAGCGCCCGAAACGTTCTCCCCTGGATGGGCATGGGGAACCCCACCGCGACCCTAATAGAGGATAAAGCGGAAGATAATGAATGAATGAATGAACTGGTATATTACAATTTAAAAGTAAATTCTAGTTGTGTATTACATGATATATATGCATAATAATATTATATATTTATATTGTAAGCAAACATATGTACTAAAACACCTAAAATATAACTATATATATAAATATTTTAGCAGATAATACGAATAATTAAATTAAATTTAGACTAAGCAAGTTATTAGTGATATTTCTGTATTTTATTGTCAAATATATAGAAGTTACAAATCTTATTTCATGTTATTGTTTTCAACGTAATTCTCTACTAGCGTCGCGGGGCGGTTCATCCATCCAGGGGAGAACGTTTGGCGCCTGGCAGATACACCCAGGACAAACACTAATTAGGGGCAATTTAGAACAGTCAATTCACATTGAATCCATGTTTTTGGATTGTAGGAGGAAACCCGAAACCCACATGGACATGGGGACAGGGAAACTCCACCCAGAGCTTTTATATTAATATGAACACTCCATTACAACCGAACGCTCATGCCAGTCTTCACAAGACGGGCGATTCACCTTGTTAATGGTCTGGCCTTTGGAAGTTAGTTGGGATTAGCTCGCAGTTATACGAAACGCCTTTCTTTAGTTTGATATTTCTTTTGCTACAAATAGATCTATAAAGAATTCCTATATTTATTGCAAAGGTTAAAAAGACGTATAGAAAGGTATATAATCATCTATTCAGTGTAATGGTGTATTGTTTGCACAATTAATTTTCAAGTGAAATTGTATAGCCTTCCTCCCAGCAGTCAGACGTGCAAAGTCAGCCCCCTACACAGGCCTTGTTTGCAACTGCAATGAATAAATGTATTATAAACGTAACACAATACCGAACAACATGAAGAACAACATGGAAATAATGAAGTCTGCTTCATTATTTCCAACATGGTTCCTTTGAGAAGATTCAGTTCATCATGAAAATGAAAATCGGATAACGATGTTATTACAGTCACTCGTACCTTTTCTATTTCATCTTGTACAAATGAATATTAAAGGAAAGAAATACACTCAGATATGAACTTCCTATTTTCATAGGCCACTAAGTACCAGTTCTACTGCACATAATACGCAAACTCATCCACAGGGACAGACACACACATCATTAATGCAGAACCTAGAGGAATTACAGTGAACTACCACACCACTCCCCACGAGAAGTCAGTCTAGTGGAAGATGTCAGCATGTGCAGCCTGACGAATTCCTGCAAACAGCCAGTGTGGTTACAGTTCACAGCTAATAAGAAATGCAAAAATCATTGTTTGCTAAGAAGACAAAATGATGCTCATGGCCTGTTTAGTTCACAGTATTTTCAGCCATATTAACACAATTTGGGCGGCACGGTGGCTTAGTGGTTAGCACGTTCGCCTCTCAGCGCTAGGGATTCCCGGTTCGAATCCCAGTCTGGGTGGAGTTTCCATGTTCTCCCCGTGTCTGCGTGGGTTTCCTCCGGGTTCTCCGGTTTCCTCCCACAGTCCAAAAACATGGATCAAGTCAATTGAGTTCAGAGGACCCAGAGGAAACCCACGCAGACACATGGAAACTCCACCCAGATGGGGATTCGAACTGGAAATCCCCAACGCTGAGAGGCGAACGTGCTAACCACTAAGCCACCGTGCCGCCTTGTTGACTTTATATTAATATTTTTTTCCAATAAGTGTATTAGACTTAAGCTCATATTTTTGAGCAGGTATAGTATGATTAATTGTATTAAAGGTGAAAAATAAAAGTAAAAAGGAATCAAATAAATTGATGACTCCTACAATGTGACAATACATTGGATTGAGTATTGCATTGTTTTCATTTTTGTTTGTGGTTGCTGTTCTATAAGCTTGTGTTTCAATTTATTTTCACACATAATCTGTACATTATCAGTTCTACACCTGACACCAGCACTCATGGAGGATGCATTCTGCATTAAGCCTGTTTCTCACAAGATTTCTTTCTAAAAAAAAATAATAAACAAATTCTAGAAAGTTCTGTTTTTTATCACGTCGGCTTGCTCTTTAGGGGTTCAGGCTCAGAAAACTATAAAGCTGCTTTGAGACAATGCAATGTTGTATTAATCCCTACATAAATAAATAACACTGAACTTGAAACTTGAACTTGAAACTTGAACCTCAAAATGAATTATTTCACTCTTGCCTTTTACTCAGGAAGGATGGTGCTCATTATTCGAGGCTCGTTCTTCTTTATGATGAAAGTTTTTTTTATGTCACTGGCCATTCAGGTCAGCTTAAATGACCAGGCTTCTGTAAAGCTGTGATAATATCTACTTTTAAAAGTGGGATATCAATTTTACTTGTTTTAACGTAACACTTCTGACCTTCGATGTCTGTTTAGAGTCATTGTAATGATGTAGACTAAACTAGGATCGTATTAAATGCTTGTAGTGCAACATCAAATGAACATAAAGCTTTTGCACAGTGCTGTATATATTGGAAATGTAAGCTGGTTAAACAATCAACCTGCTGAGATCAAATCTTTTTAACAGCTGACATTCACACCGTGGGTGTAAATGCTCTCTTAAAAGGCTAAGAGAAACAGAACAATACATCCTTCATTCATTCATTATCTTCCGCTTTATCCTATATTAGGGTCGTGGGGGGGTTCCCCATGCCCATCCAGGGAAGAACGTTTCGGGCGCTGGGCAGATAGACCCAGGACAGGGCGCCAATCCATCGCTGGGCACACACTCACTCACACAGACACACTCTATATGGAGGAATTTGGAGAACTCAATTGACTTCATCAATGTTTTTGGACTGTGGGAGGAAACCAGAGAACCCGGAGGAAACCCACGCGGACACGGGGAGAACATGGAAACTCCACCCAGATTGGGATTCGAAACGTGAATCCCTAGAGCTGAGAGGCGAACGTGCCGACCACTAAGCCACCGTGCCCAGAACAATCCAGACAGTAATAATAACCTATTGACAAAAGAATCTCTAATGTGTTTCTGTTAAATCATCTAACACATTTATAAATATTAGATTATATAACGCTCCCAGAAAATCAACCAACCCGAAGTTACGAATCTGCAAATAAATATTATAGTCGTGTTAATCTATGTTCTAACCAGAAATCCTGTTTTATTTGAAACATCAATATCAAGCTAAATGGCATTATTAAAGGATGTGCTTTCTTCGTTCGCAGTGCATAAACGATGAAATAAATTTCCGTCTGACAAAAATGAGGCTAAGCTCATTTAAAAGATCATAAAGACACAATGAGTCCAGTCTGGTTTGATCACTCTGGAGACCAATTTTCCAAACACACTTTGGTCAGAGTGAATTTTCCCGGAACAGTAAATGCTTCAAGGAAGTTTAGTTTCCAATAAAGCCCAATTTCCCTCTGTGATGTGAAAGAAGGCCCACAATATTATTAATTTGCTTTAGAAACGGATAACTTTGTTGCCATGGATAATTACGCCCTGAGCACATTCGTTCACTCGTTTCGATTTCATGATCGAAGATGTATGACTGAGTTTCTCACATCTGATTCTTTCTGCTGCGACAGCTTTTCATGTGGCTCCCTAAATACACCGTCTCAGCATTAACAGTCGACATCCATCTCGACTAATCAGCAGATCCATACGCAGCAGTGTTCGTATTAACAGGCCACCCAGCATTCAGATCAATTTTATTCATGCGAAACTGCTAAACTGAACTCAAAGTATTTACTTTCTTTATTGGCTTACGTGGTACTTCTAAACGTAGTAACAAAAAGGAAGTTCAGAGAGTCCAAATTTCAAAAAGGTAGCAGTGGGAGCAATTAAATGTTTAAGGTCTGAGCTTCCATTAGAACTCTCTGCCCTGCAGTGTCGATCGAGTTCAGTGTTGCAGAGTTCAGGTTCAACACAGAAGGTTCTCTGGTGCAACATTTTCAAATTGCTGCATCTAAATGAAAACACACTGCTGCAAATAAACGCGGGTTAAATGTAATATTGCAGCTGGCAACCTTTGAAACAGCCTTGACCTCACTTATTAGTGAATGTTAACACTTGCACTTACATCCATCCATTATCTTCCGCTTCATCCTATATTAGGGTCGTGGGGGGGTTCCCCATGCCCATCCAGGGGAGAACGTTTCGGGGCGCTGGGCAGATAGACCCAGGACAGGGTGCCAATCCATCACTGGGCACATACTCACTCACACAGATACACTCTATATGGGGCAATTTGGAGAACTCAATTGACTTGTTCCATGTTTTTGGACTGTGGGAGGAAACCAGAGAACCCAGAGGAAACCCACGCGGACACGGGGAGAACATGGAAACTCCACCCAGATGGGGAATCGAACCAGGAATCCCCAGCGCCGAGAGGCGAACGTGCGGACCACTAAGCCAGCGTGCCCCTTGCACTTACAAAAAATTTTTTTTATTGTGTTTTCACACAATCTGTAAACTGTATTTATTTACTCAGGTAGTTAAAACCACTTTTTCAGTATATACAGATTTCCATAACATATATATTAAGATATATTATTTTTGCAGTTGGCGTGATGCCATAAATTATTTATTACATTTCACAAAAGATCAAGTGAGTGAAGGCAGATTCGACCTCATAGCTCAAGCAGAAATGCATGATGATATCATTAAAACATTGATTTCAGGACGACAATTAAGCTATGTAAAAATGGTGCTATATTAGTTATTTCCATATTTGACACTTTGGCTCCAAGCAGGACTTTTTAGAAGCAAAAGTGAATGGTGTTTGTATAAATGCCCCTCCATCATGTTCTATGGTAAAGAACCATGTTCAAAACCCAATGCCTTTTCTGTTTCACTAGCTGCTTTAAATATTCTCCTCTCCAGGGCGTATGAAAGAACACTGTGTAAGATAAACAGATAAATAATGGAACCCTCATATTTTATATCTGGGCATTATTTGGGTAAAATGCCAGGACAAAAGTAAATCATTGTTAATGGAGAACCATCATTAACTACATTATTTACTTCAGAACTTGGCCTCTACACTGCAGCACTTACAGGCAAAATTGGTGGAAAATGAGGTAAATCAATCTCGATGTAGAAATTTCTGAGCAAATCCTACAATATGTATTTTGATCCATTTTAGAGGCGACACTGTGGCTTAGTGGTTAGCACGTTCGCCTCTCAGCGCTAGGGATTCCCGGTTCGAATCCCCATCTGGGTGGAGTTTCCATGTTCTCCCCGTGTCTGCGTGGGTTTCCTCCGGGTTCTCCGGGTTCCTCCCACAGTCCAAAAACATGGATCAAGTCAATTGAATTCTCAAAATTGTCCCATATAGAGTGTGTCTGTGTGAGTGAGTGTGTGCCCAGCGATGGATTGGCGCCCTGTCCTGGGTCTATCTGCCCAGCGCCCGAGACGTTCTCCCCTGGATGGGCATGGGGAACCCCACCGCGACCCTAATAGAGGATAAAGCGGGAGATAATGAATGAATGAATATCCATTTTAGAATTGGTAAATAAATTGGTCTAAGTATTATACTCTTAATGTATAACATGGCTGCATTTTACTTTACAACTATCTGCAATCTAAAAACCTATTATTTTGGAACGTGTTTCAAAATCTGAAACAAAGAATTAAAAAAAAATGTTATTGTATGCATAGATTCAATAATTAGAATAACCCTCCAGCTGCTTGATGTGATTGATTATTTATTAACTGGGAAGAATGTTTCATATGAATAATAATGAACTCTTCACTTTTTGGGTTTAATGAGTTGAAATTTGTAGAATAGTTTGGCAGAAAATGAAACCACTGAGGTAAAAAAACACAATAGATAGAGCAGATGGCACACACATTCTCACCCGCTGCTGTGGATGTGAGATTACCAACTCAGTTCATCAGTCAACTTTGATTACCTGGAATTCTGTTCATTTAGAGAAAGCAGAGCAGACGAGCTGTACTTTCTATGAAATACTGACAATTTTACACAACAGAAGGTAGTATGAAGTGCACTGCTCCTGCTATCTAGGCTTAACCTAATAAAAGTTTGATTTGATTTGAGTATGGGTGCTAGCAGACAGCAAAAAGACTCCTACACTAATTTATATAATTATCAAGGTGAAACTAAATATTTGTCATTACAGCTCCCTTGTTTAACAGAACACATGGCGGTGCAGTGAAAGAAAAATAAAATTAAATGGCTGGAAATTGCAATTCAGGGAAATTAATAAGTTCCACAAGAATTTCATCTCACTGGAATGATGACATTTATTCATCCATTCATTCATTATCTCCCGCTTAATCCTCTATTGCCCAGCGCCCGAGACGTTCTCCCCTGGATGGGCATGGGGAACCCCACCGCGACCCTAATAGAGGATAAAGCGGGAGATTGATAATGAATGAATAAATGAATTTATCCTCTATTAGGGTCGCGGTGGGGTTCCCCATGCCCATCCAGGGGAGAACGTCTCAGGCGCTGGGCAGATAGACCCAGGACAGGATGCCAATCCATCGCTGGGCACACACTTACTCACACAGACACACTCTATATGGGGCAATTTGGAGAATTCAATTGACTTGATCCATGTTTTTGGACTGTGGGAGGAAACCGGAGAACCCGGAAACCCACACGGACACGGGGAGAACATGGAAACTCCACCCAGATGGGGATTCGAACCGGGAATCCCTAGCGCTGAGAGGCGAACGTGCCGACCACTAAGCCACCGTGCCGCCGGAATGATGACATACAACTGATAGACTGTAAAATACTCACGTCACCGTCAACATATTTGATATCGTTCGCTTCAGTTTACTAAATCTACCATTCACTGTCCTTTTAGCACTGGAGACAAAATTACATTCAGGAATTAATTGCCCTATGAATGTCAATGTATTATGCACTTTCAAGTTTAAGTTGTTCATGCCTCATGGTCCTCAAAGTACAAAGCATTTGAGAATCACCGCTACCTGCCATGATATCATCACACGTTCCTAAAGACAACATGGAGAGTATAGAAAGTAGAGGTGAAAAAGGACACGCACATCAAAAATATAAACAGAATAAATAAAATATCAAAAGGCTGGGATGATACAGAGTCTGCAGAGATATGATGAGGAGAATACTGACAGAGTTTTTAAAAAAAGTTTTGAAACCCAGATCTATGTAAGGATGTGATGATGCATGATAACAGCAGACTGACAGAGATACAGAAATGCAGACTAAAAAGGGGAATGGATATCACCCATCCATCCATTATCTCCCACTTTATCCTCTAGAAGGGTCACGGTGGGGTTCCCCATGCCCATCCAGTGGAGAACGTTTCGGGCGCTGGGCAGATACACCCAGGACAGAGTGCCAATCCATCGCTGGGCACACACTCACTCACACATACTCTATATGGGGCAATTTGGAGAATTCAATTGACCAGGAGGAAACCGGAGAACTCGGAGGAAACCCACGCAGACACGGGGAGAACATGAAAACTCCACCCAGATGGGGATTCGAACCGGGAATCCCTAGTGCTGAGAGGAGAACATGCTAAACACTAAGCCACCGTGCCGCCTTGGTTATCACCCAATAAATTCAAAATGTATCATTATGAGCCAACAGCAAATCATTTTTTTGTGATATTTATCCATTATTTAAAATTTGCAGGTAGGGGTACCATGGCTTAGTGGTTTAGCATGTTCTCCTCTCAGCGCTAGGGATTCCCGGTTCGAATCCCCATCTGGGTGGAGTTTCCATGTTCTCCCCGTGTCTGCGTGGGTTTCCTCCGGGTTCTCCGGTTTCCTCTCACAGTACAAAAACATGCATCAAGTCAATTGAATTCTCCAAATTGCCCCATGTAGAGTGTGTGTGTGAGTGAGTGTGTGTCCAGCGATGGATTGGCGCCCTGTCCTGGGTCTATCTGCCCAGCGCCCGAGACGTTCTCCCCTGGATGGGCATGGGGAACCCGACCGCGACCCTAATAGAGGATAAAGCTGAAGATAATGAATGAATGAATGAACATGTAAAAAAAGAAATGGAGAGAAAATTGATCCTGTATTTATTATGGAGGATTTTAGTAGATTGTGTTCCATATTAGTGTAAATTAAATTCAAATCACAACAAAGAAAAGTTATATGATTAATGTGTCAAAGAATAGCAAGAATACCAATTATTTTATACCATCCCATAAACTTGTAGGTTTGGTACACAAGAAGAATTCACCAAAAAAGAACTTTACAAAAAATTCACCAAGCTTCTAACAGCTCTCTCTGTCAATAATTATTACATGTGATTTAACTTAAATGCCTTAAATTAACTAGTAGGTATAACTAATTAACAGCAGGTATTGCCGACATCTCACAACATCCTGGGTTTGATCACCAAGCGGACAGCTAGGTTCGTTTTTTTTTATAGGGAGTTTGCATGTTCTCCACCTGTCTGCAGAATTTCCAATTATTTACAACTAGGTGAACAAATCATCTTATGTAATATTATGTAAAAAAAAAAAATTCTCATATTGCAACAGTGCAATTACACCTTTTTCAGTTAATTATATATTTTTGACCGGAACAATTACAAGACAATCTCTTTAGAGCCACAAAAAAATATAGGAGACATTTAAAAACAGATAGCACACTTAACTGTGGTCTAAATTGGCCTGCCAGCTTTATTAAATGCGCTTTGTTTTAAGTGGTGGCTCCAGAAGATTAGTAATGATCCAGTCAAGCCACTAAACTTGAAGTTTAGATGACAAATTTTTTTGCCTTTAAATAAAAAAAGCATTATATATGTTAATTTTTATTTATTTTATAATAGATGCTAATAGATGTATTTGTGTTCCACACTAAAAAGCATCGTCCATACACTTTCCTACTGATTTACTGATGACTACAAGAAAATGTGGTGCTCAATTAGCCCAAACTAACATACATGAACATTATTATAGCAGTCAAATATATAAATCTGTGCTAAACCTAGTTAAGTAATGAGGCTTTGCCAAAACAATAAGCATACAGCTATTGTATACATAACATGGTCACTCAACGGTGTAATGAAGCACATTTTCCAAGCAGGTAAGCCATTCACAAGTAATGAATGAAAAGTAATGAAGTGTTAAACTACTTTCATGTGACTGCTTTAAAAATCCTCCTCATCACCGGCCTTGTACTCAGAGGGAACCTGCTCGCTCTTGTCCATGCTTCCTGTCAAAATGTCTTGGGACCGTTGCACTGAACAGAGACCTTAAGCCCTAATGTCCCTCCTGCTATAAATAACACAATTTGACGGATATAATACACTTAACCTGTCCTTATGTTTCCATTATTCCAGCAGATTAATAGCAGACAGGTGGTTTGCAGACTGATCAGTCTGATATTTTTGTCTGCCATGCAAATGAGTTTGGAGGTCTCGTTAGCAAACCATCTAATCCATGGTCCGGATTAGATGGCCGATAATTTATTGTCCTTTTAAAAACATTTACTCAGCTGCTTAGCTTAATGTGCAGATACACTTCAAACTATAATGGTTCGGTAAAAGATATTGGGTTCTGCCCTGTGCATGGTGTTGAGTTTCCAGATTTGGGTGAGAGTTTATCGAGTGTTTCCATGACAACCAAGTCTCCGGGTCTACTCAGGCTGTGCATCACCTATTGGCATATTTGTTTGCTGTCATTCAAACATACTGGATTGAACAAAGTAATAACAAGGCTTTTCTTTTAGCAGTCCCCCTACAATCAACTCTGCTGTGTTCTGCCTCCAGGCGTGATGGACATATCTGAAATATTTATTTCAAGAAGAAACTGGTACTGATTCAAGGAGAACATAAAAACTCCCCACCGATGGGATCACATTTTGCCGTGACCTACTCACTGTGACTTTATTTTATCAATGAATGAATAACTGATTTGAATTGTATAATAAAGTAACATTTAAAACACTGTCTATTCATTTTGACCGATTAAAATATAAAAATCATCAGTGATGGTGACCTTCACCTCAGAAAGCTTAGCAAGCTTAAGATGTAAATAACAAGCTAATGTAATATTTATTTAAACCCTTTTTTGTGACGGTACAGTGAATAAACTCACAGCTTGGAAAAGTAGAGCCTTTACTCCACCTGCAGTGTGTTTTTATCTACCTTCTTTTCACTTTTCACTGGTAAACTCCTGCTTTATTCTGCTATGTATAATTTCTCTGGTCCAGACCTTCCATCTTTTTCCTCTTGATTAATTGATTTGAATTGCTTGTAAGGTGTGTTGTTGGCCTTGTTGCTGAATGGCGAAACCTCAAGTGCTATCGAAATAAGTGCTTTTTTAAGTGTTCTTGGCATATGACATCTCTCCAGAAATCCTACAAGATGAATTCTTCAACATTTTAAATACAGCATGTTTGTTTCTTATATGCCTGATGATTTTTAATTCGGGCGGCACGGTGGCTTAGTGGTTAGCACGTTCTCCTCTCAGCGCTAGGGATTCCCGGTTCGAATCCCAATCTGGGTGGAGTTTCCATGTTCTCCCCGTGTCTGCGTGGGTTTCCTCCGGGTTCTCCGGTTTCCTCCCACAGTCCAAAAACTGTTGAATTGAATTCTCCAAATTGCCCCATATAGAGTGTGTATGTGTCTGTGTGAGTGAGTGTGCCCAGCGATAAGTTGGCGCCCTGTCCTAAGTGTATCTGCCCAGCGCCCGAAACATTCTCCCCAGGATGGGCATGGGGAAACAGCCCCCCCCCCCCCCCCCGATATAGGAAACGGTGGAAGATAATGGATGGATTGATGGATGGAAGGTGAATGGTGTGAATAGGTTGCCAGTCTAATGCAAATCTGATCTGAAGAAGCTGCTATCTAAGACACGCAGATCTTTGCACTTTGTATATGAATCAGAACCCATGCAGACATGAGGAGAACATGCAAACTCCACACAGAAAGGTCCCAGAAATCAGTTCCAAAAAAAAAAAAAAAACATCTTTATGCCTTTATGACTACTTTGCATGTCATTGGGATGATACCTGCTAAGGTCCATACATTTACTTTTAGTGAACATATACACTAATAATTTATATTTATTTTAATATTATCATTTCCAGTTATATATTAAAGTTGTGCATGTTATATTCAGACACATTCAACTATTCAAGTCTGTATTATCTGAATTAATTGACTTGATTGATGTATTTGCATGGCTTGTTGATTGTTATCTGTCTGTTGATTCTAAAATTCTGAAATCACAGACTGATTTTTATTTCTCTGTTGATGCTGTGATTTTATTAAAACCTGCTTTGTGCCAATGTCTTGTTGAAAAAAGTTACTACTGATAGTGTAGACCTTCAAAGTCACATTAAAGCCGTTACCAGCTTACCGAATAACATCATGTGATATTACACAAAAAAATAAAAGTAAAAAACCTTCATGTAAAAATAGCACAAAAAGATCCAAGAGTAACGCAGTTATACAATATCTGCACATTAACCTCGAATGTTCTTCCCACTCTGAATACACACCTCATGATGGTGTCTATGACTGGAATAGTGGAAAACTGAAAAAAAAATACGGCATATTTTTCCGTTGCTATGGTTACATGATTGAGGCCACATCCTGATTTCAGACGCACTTATGTCAGGTTTTATAAAAGCCCAAAGAGATCAATCCAGGATGTCATGACTTACATTGACCTGAGATCTCAGATTAACGTGTTTATCAGGACTGTAAATGGACCTTAAGACTTTAATGGACTTCTTTAAGAAATGGGCTGCACAATTGTATTTAAATCGTGTAATTATAAACATTCACCCATTTGATATTTGTATTAGCTTGACATACACTTTTATTACAAGTCAGATATCTTTGAATAACCTGCTATAGCTTTATTTGCCCATCTGCTTTTAAAGATCACATCCATTATTACTATTTGAAAATGACATTTCGAAACCACCGCCAACAAAGTGCCATCAGAGCTGCTGGGTGTTTTGAGTTCAATAAGCTATCCCACAGATTCTTCTCTTGATTTCCATTTTCCTGCTTTTCTACAATGTCATGTCACCGTGAATGGGTCAATACATCTGGACCGGTCACTGTGATTCTGCTTTGTAGGATAGACAGGCCACAATGTTTTATTCAGTTCATGCACTTCTAAACCACTTAGCCTAATTAATGTTACGTGGCGCGGCAGTGCACTGCAGGGCTGATTAGTGAATGGCATGAAAAACACATTGGACAGGTCATATACACAAACGTAATCATCTCACAAACCCCCGACTGAAGTTTCCCTGTTCATAAAACTCCTAACATGTCACAACAGTAATACGCAACAGCGATGTTCTGAATAACAATGTCATATAGCATGACAGCTGATACAAAAAAAAACAACCACACTAGACTTCTTTCAACACTATCACTGACATAACTCCTGCTGATGACTGATGAGGGGATATATATATCAAAGCTGTTTCCAGTGTGCAGAGGAAAGGTTGTTGTTTTTTGCTGTAATACTAATACAATACTGTGCAATAATGACTATACAAAGACGAGGTGAGGAAGCCAATCAGGTCAATACCAGTGTAAATATTTAAAAGCATTTTGACACATTTATACAGTGTAATGTCAGACAAAATAAAATATCGCACCTGAACAATATCATCAAGCCTGTATCACAAAGGTCAATAAAAGGACATGAAAACCGTGGGTATATAAGACATTCAGGCATACAACAGCACGAGTAAATAAATCATCCCCTTCTGGCAAGTCTGCAACATCCACATCGCTCACTGCACTTCCAGTTCAAAAGGCCAGTCCAAAAGTCAAAAAGAAACAACCTATAAATAATAAAAAATCATCGCTTACTTATCAGTTATATAAAGTTTGTTATATCAGCGGAAAATACACATCTCAACACCTACAAGTTGATAAGAGTTTGGTTGAGTTTGTTATATTACAACTATTTTACACTCATAATGAAATGTGATCTAAAAAGATTTGATATTAATCCATTCATTCATCCATTATCTCCCGCTTTATCATCTATTAGGGTCGCAGGGGGGTTCCACATGCCCATCCTGGGGAGAACGTTTCAGACGCTGGGCAGATAGACCCAGGACAGGGCGCCAATCCATCGCTGGGCACACACTCACTCACACACACACACACACTCTATATGGGGCAATTTGGAGAATTCAATTGACTTGATCCATGTTTTTGGACTGTGGGAGGAAAGCGGAGAACCCGGAGGAAACCCACGCGGACACGGGGAGAACATGGAAACTCCACCCAGATGGGGATTCGAACCAGGAATCCCTAGCGCTGAGAAGCGAACGTGCTAAACCACTAAGCCACCGTTGCCGCCCGATATTAATCCAATGTTATGAAAATAAATTTTTGGTTCAGTGAAGAACCTTTGATGTTGGGCTACGTGCGATGATAACCGAATGAAAGTTAGCTGGAAAAATTTTACTTTAAAAGAGTTTATTACAACACAGTTAGGTACACTTTTCACAATTAAATATTTATAATATTTTATTGGCTTAGTGATTTAGCACGTTCTCCTCTCAGCACTAGGGTTTCCCGGTTCGAATCCCCATCTGGGTGGAGTTTCCATGTTCTCCCCGTGTCCGCGTGGGTTTCCTCCGGGTTCTCCGGTTTCACCCCACAGTCCAAAAACATGGAGCAAGTCAATTGAGTTCTCCAAATTGCCCCATATAGAGTGTGTGTATGTCTGTGTGAGTGAGTGTGTGCCCAGCGATGGATTGGCGCCCTGTCCTGGGTCTATCTGCCCCCCCCCCCCCCGCGCGACCCTAACAGAGGATAAAGCGGGAGATAATGAATGAATGAATAATATTTTATATATATTATTTTTTCTTCTAATTTTTAAATGTGGTCCATATACAGTATACCTGTAGAATTAATTTAATGACGCAGCCAGCAGGACTGCTCGTATTGAAGGAAGCACAGCCGCTTGAGCCTCTTCCAGAACAGCATGTATGAACACAGTATCAAGGTCATGATAACTACATAGAACCACTCTTCAATAGTTAAGTGAAATGTATAAAACACAATATATATGCGACCATTGGAAAAGTGCACTCGATAGTTACTCAGTGTTGGAGAGTCGACTTTTACCACCTGAATATAAATAAAAAGACAGAGTTATTGGGATGCAATTCAAGTAGTGAACCAAACCAACAGCCCTGCCCTCTAGTTTTAAAAGGATTTCTTCAGGGAATAGTGAGTAGTCACGGGGTGAATGAGAGAAAGCGATCAAGGTTTCTCCTCAATTTAAGTGATAGAGGTTTATGTGAGCAGAATGCAGAGGTTAAAGAAAGGGTTGAAGAGTCTTGAACTGATTTCAGGGCACTACTTCTCATCAACCTGCCGTTTCACTTGATATCTTTTGTACGACTTGTAATGCCTTGTTCAGATAAGGCACAAAGCAGCAAATGACTATAGACAAGAGAACCAAGGAAACAAGTTAATATAGCCATCACTATAAAGTCTACAAAATATATTACCTCAAAATATCTGTCACAGGTGCCCTGTCCCTCGTTTATTTGACTCTGTTGGGTCTTTGGTTTATTTTGTGCACGTGACTGGGTGTGTTTTGTATTTTAGTTCCGTATTCCCTAAATCCCGTGCACGTCTTTGTTTGGGGTGTTTTACCCAGGTGTTAGCCGTTTCGCTTGTTCCCCTCTTTCCGTTGGTGTCCCTACACCACTTTTAATAATAAACCTGTTTTGTTTTTTATACCCGATGTTCTCTGGACTCTTCATCCGCGCTCAACCACAGAACGGCGCTGCGCAGTATCCCGGCGCAGATTTATATCCACGGGAGCGTTTCACCCAGCGGTCCCAGGAAGCGCTCACTAGGCGCCAGCGGCGTACGCAAGTTCCCCGCGTAGATGATCTCCTCCGGGGAAGAACGAGATTTCTAACAATATCACACCCTGTAGGAAATATATTAACTGAACATTTATGAAAGGTCACTGATTTTCCCTAAACCACGTATCGATATGTAAATCTATGAGGAGTGACTTATATTTAGTTATGTTCTATCTTGTGGATGTAAAAGTGCTGGAGGAGGTAACAGAGAGTCAGGGGAGTAGCAAAGACCTTAAAAAGAGACAGGAATTCTAATTTCAAAAGTCTTTTTTTAAAAGAATACAGCAAAAGTTGTCTTCTCCTTCTTTCGGCCGTCTCCATTAATTCATTAGTCTCGTTCTTCATCTTGCACTGCAATGAGCATCCTCTAAATCAATCTTCTGCACATGCCCAAACCATTTCACTCTCTAACATTGTCTCCAAGTTTGTCCTTTTCAAATTCCACCAACTTGTTGTGTGGTCATTAATTAATCAATAATAATAATAATAATAATAATAATAATAATAATAATAATAATAAAATCATAGGGGCGGCACGGTGGCTTAGTGGTTTAGCACGTTCGCCTCTCAGCGCTAGAGATTCCCGGTTCGAATCCCCATCTGGGTGGAGTTTCCTTGTTCTCCCCGTGTCTGCGTGGGTTTCCTCCGGGTTCTCTGGTTTCCCCCCACAGTCCAAAAACATGGATCAAGTCAATTGAATTGTCCAAATTGCCCCATATAGAGTGTGTCTGTGTGAGTGAGTGTGTGCCCAGCGATGGATTGGCGCCCTGTCCTGGGTCTATCTGCCCAGCGCCCGAGACGTTCTCCCCTGGATGGGCATGGGGAACCCCACCGCGACCCTAATAGAGGATAAAGCGGGAGATAATGAATGAATGAATGAATGAATGAATAAAATTATATATTTGTATGGCTGTGCACAAGTCACTGAATATCCATAAATGCAGAAGTTGTTTAGGAAGATAATTCCATTGACTCATTGTTGCTAATTGTTTTGCATCATACATGGTCTGTTGATTTTTCTTCTACTTTAAAGTCACTGGCAAAATCCAATTACTGTTTCATTTCCATCTGTTTCTTAAATGCAGCAATAAAACTAACACATGAATAATGATGAACACGCAAGTCTTACATGATGATCAGGACTAACCATCATTTCCCAGACAGTTGATGTGATTAGACCTGCTCTTTCCCGGCAGATATTCAGCCATAAAAAACTAATGTTAGTGAAGATGGACCACCGGCGACAGGCCCTGGTTAAATAAATACACTAAAGATAAAACCTGCAGTTTTCACAGCTCATTGCTCTTTATAAAACTATCTCCACTGATATTCTGGTGAAAGTACAGATCCAATGAAACACGACAGATGGCTGAGGTAATACTAAGCGCCTTAAAGGCGAGGTTTGTTTCAGACTTCCAGAAAACACAAACAATTGGACCTGTTCTGCTTTAAGGGAACTGCAAGGTCCTAAAAGAATAAAAGGCATTTTTATATTTGTATTCAAAGAGATGGTTGAATATCAATATAATCCACTACACTTTGCTTAACATGCATTAAAATAGGTGCCAATTAAGCTTTTACATCAGGTCTACCTCTCAGTGCTTTAACATTGTTAATGGAATAAATAATTTAGTACTTATTTTCAATATGCCCTGAAAACATTTCGAACGCTGGACCCACACAGAGCTCCCAGGTTGAGATGTTATAAATCTTGCAGACTGAGCAGAGCTGCTCTGAGACCTGCTGGTAGATAAAAATCCACTTGAACAAAAGCAGAAGTTTAATCAGGAAAGAAATTTGGTTGTTTTTTTTTTTAACATACTGAGCCTTTGCAGGACGTCACAGTTCAAACCGTGCTTATATTTTCACAGTTCTTTCCTGAGGTGGAAACAGGTACATTTTGACATTTAGACATTCATTTCCTTTCCACGTTTTGATTTTCATTCAGGTTTGATAAAGACCCTTATTTTACTGAACTCCTATAGATTAATGAGCCCAGATAACGAGCTTGAAAAGAAAAGGCCTTGCAGTGATTTGTCCATTTTCAGTTCTGCTGTGAAAAAAAAGTGATACATACATACATATATAAATTATTTGCTGACATCAGAGTGAGTGTTGTGTTCTTGTTGGGAGGTAAGACTCCAGAGGGAAATTTACATTTTCTCGATTATACTTAAACTCAAATGGCAGTCTGGGACCTTTGCATAACTGTTTCTGCTATTTGCTCTGCCTGGCACTTGTATCTAGAATTTTTTTTTTATTACACTGGTCTACAATATTGAATTTGAACTCGCCATCATGCTGCTGTCCAAGAGGAGTCATGGTTTTACCAAACAGGACAGACATGGTCTTAATTGTCGAGTGTGAAGGAAGAGGCCTTAACCCACCAGGGTTCCTCTTCACCTTGTGTCATTATAAACACCTTGAGAGGATGAAGGCTGCTGTTGCAGAGACATTAAGAAACTCAAAACCTTTTATCTCTTAGATGCAGTCAAGTGTCCACAGTCACCCAGCCAGGCAGGTGGCAACACCTCAAATTGAATGCATCAGATCCCAATTTTTAAAAAAATGTATTTTTAAGGCATTTTACGGCATGGTGGCTTAGTGGTTAGCACGTTCGCCTCTCAGCGCTAGGGATTCCCGGTTCGAATCCCCATCTGGGTGGAGTTTCCATGTTCTCCCCGTGTCCGCGTGGGTTTCCTCCGGCTTCTCCGGTTTCCTCCCACAGTCCAAAAACATGGATCAAGTCAATTGAGTTCTCCAAATTGCCCCATATAGAGTGTGTATGTGTGCATGAGTGTGTGCCCAGCGATAGATTGGCGCCCTGTCCTGGGTCTATCTGCCCAACGCCCGAAATTTCTCCCCTGGATGGGCATGGGGAACCCCCCCCCCCATCTAGGCTGAAAAAATCTAGGCTGTTATTAATGCATTAAAGTAAGGCATGGGTGCACAACTTCGGTATTAAAGAGCCTTTTTTTTAACAATGTTAAATCATTGACATTGCTTGTGAACAGATGTTTATTGCTATGCTTTGTTTGGAACCACATGAATCCTCCATGGATAATTTATTCATACATGCTAACAAAAGCAGCTTTGACAACTGGACTAGATAAGGATGTTCACATTTCTATTGTATTTTAAGGTAGCATTGTTGAAATTACGTAAAAGCCTGGAGCTTTTTCATGGAACATTGATGCTCTTAGCCAGATTCTTCCCGTTAACTGGTACAAAGACCAAAGAGTCAAAAAGCCATTTCAATGATACTGGAAAAAACTCAAATTAATCCACATTGCAGGTACCATTGAGATTCACAGCTGCCGCTCTGCTTTTAAGAAGGAACTGCAATTTCATTACCAAAAATTCTGGTCACCAGCCCAGAAACACGAGCCATGAGCTTACAGCAAATTAGTTTACCACGCGCCACTGAGTTACCGCCGTGGCTGATTTTGGATCCCATAAAATGTCAAACAAGCCCAGCAGCGCTACATACAGCAGGCGTTTTACCAAAACAAGTATATTTTTAAAATTCTGAAATGTGCACAGGCCTGTTGTTACAATTTGAATCCTGCCGTGATGCAAGAGGGAGTCCAGGTAAATCTTAACCTGCACTCTCTTTCTAAATACACAGAGTACAAAATACACCACTGGTGTGGTCCTTAGAATTGGTTCCCACAAGGGTTTTTGGGGATAAACAAAAACCAGGACGTTTTCCTTTCCAGTGTCACCTCAGCTTAATTTGTGCAGGTTCAAGACAAAAAAAAAAAACTGTAAAGCTGCTTTGAGACAACACATTAATGTAAAAAACATAAACAAGCTCCAGTCTTTCTATGATCCAAAAATGTGAAGCAGACAAACCATTCATTCATTATCTCCCGCTTTATCCTCTATTAGGGTCACATAGGGGGGGTTCCCCATGCCCATCCAGGGGAGAACGTCTCGGGCACTGGGCAGATAGACCCAGGACAGGGCGCCAATCCATCGCTGGGCAGCAGACAAACCAAAGTTACAAAATTACCTCAAGGTGGAAATGTCCTGATGTTTTTAATGAAAATGCATTAAAAGTTACATCTACAAAGAAAAAGATACATGTCTTTGTGGTTTAGTTAAAATGCATCTGATTAGAAAATGTTTTCATTATAGAAAGCAACAAGACTTTTTTTTTTTAATTGTCCTTCTTGTTACGGCCTGTACTGAATTTTAATGGTCTAGCAGGTTCTGTGGACGCTTTTACTGGGTTGCCTGCTTTGGCAAAACTGAAAGCATACTGGTTGATTAGTTACTTTAAATTTCCTCAAGGACTTTTTATTTCCTCTGATGGAAATTAACAATCCAACACAATAAAGCAGCTGCTGGAGGGTGACAACAAAAGTAAATCCTATGTGTCAGACAAATTGTTTTATGAAGTGGTTCAGAGATGTGCACATGAAATTATTATATCCATAAACATAACACTTTAAAAGACTTTTTGATTATATCAAGTGTAAGCTTTATTTTGGGATGATGATTCTGTATTATCAGTGCTATTAAGCTGCATAGACTACTATTATATTATTATGTGATATTTAAAATGTGTTTGCCTTCAATTAATCACTTTTTAAATTAAAGCTCTGACAGCGTGATGTACTTTTTCATTCATCTCTTCTTGCCCCTTGAGAATCTAAAGTGAAAAGCTGGACTACAGCCCTAACCTCTTACATTTCAATTTACTTTGCGCAAAAAGGACTTTCAAGGTTTTCTTTTTTGAAGCCATGAATAAACCACATCATGCACCGTCCTCACGTGGCATCATATTCAAAATTAATTGTAAGAATCTGTCCTTCTTTAACTTTACTAGATGCTTGTACCGCACTTCATTCACATCCTAATTTTCAGATTTAATTTCTCTCTCTATTTGCTTTCACGCACAGAAAGACAATTACATGCCTCATGCAGTACTCAAAAGGGTTTTGTTTTTTTTTGCTTTTGAGAGTAGTTTGTAGTGATGGACACAGTGTAGGAGAGAGAAATATGATTCATGTCCTCCATTCTACCAATGAGTAATAAAACAAGAATTTTGCATACATTTTAGAATGCTTCCATTTTTCATATGACGTATGTATCACTGATTTAGATGGTTAGAGGATATGAATGTTTTGTGAAGAATACAAAACACAAAAAACGTTTAGGATAAAGATGGTCCCAGGTTTGATTCTTGGTGGGAATTTTGCATCAGAGAAAGAGAGAGAGAGAGAGAGAGAGAGAGAGAGAGAGAGAGAGAGAGAGAGAGAGAGAGAGAGAGAGAGAGAGAGAGAGAGAGAGAGAGAGAGAGAGAGAGAGAGAGAGACAGAAAGACAGACAGACAGAGAGAGAGAGACTTGCACTTGCAGGAGAGAAATTGTTAAAATTCTTAATGTCGTAACTATATCCAACTTTGTAGGGAGTGGTCGCTCAGTGGTCAGGGTGTTGGGTTATCAATCTGAAGGTTGGGGGTTCAAATCCCAGGTCCACTGAAGTTACCAATGTGGGTCCTTGAGCGAGACCCTTAACCCTCATTGCTCCAGAGATGTTGTGATGAACCCTGTGCTCACCTTGTATGTCGCTTTGGATAAAAGCATCTGATAAATGTAGTGTATGTAAATGTAACTTTTGGACCTACAAGTATTAACGAATTCCAGCCTTAAAAAAATAAAGTTGCAGTCGTTCAAGTGCAAGTGACAAAGAAAGAAATGCTGCCTTGAAAACTCCTCCAGAAAGGTCAGGAAGTTCAGGAAGCAGCCAGTACAGTCATCACAGAGGAAATCAATATGTAATGCACTCTACTGCCATGTTCTTAATTCGTGATTACCGCCTTCCTACTAAAAATGCGGGATGGCGAGACGAAGGCAGAAAACAAACTTCTTAGCAACACATTTCAAGAGAACAATTTCTCTGTACAATCAAGTTTGGAGTATTTATAGTTCAATAACTGAACTCTTCTCATTGTATGAGTGGAATTCAGCTGAACAAAGGGGGGTATACAGGAGTACACTATCAGCAGGACAGTGACAGAAAACATACCGTTAGACGATCATGCTGTTAGATCGACCAGTCAACCAGCAGCAGGCCTGCCAGAATCTTTGTTTAGAGGAATCAGCCAAAATCCCTTCTAAACACTTTGAGAGATTAGTTTCTTCAAACAGAAAGCATCTTGAAACTGTCCCCGTCAATAAATTCCTTTCAGCTAAGTATTAAATGAATTCAAGCAAGTCTGTTCAATACCTTATAGTAAGTCGTTCCGTTTTATTGCAGCATCTCTGTTCATGTAAAGGAATATTACAACCTTAAAATATATTGAAAATGTCCTTGAGTATTTGTCCCCAAGCAGATTTTTTTCTTCTGATATCACACAACTCTGCTTTCATGGTTTATTGCAATGGCTGAATAAAATAAAAAGAAAACCACGTTATGCTTTGGTTTTAGAATTTAATATACTATAAACACACCAAAGCCAAACATGTTTTAAGATTCTGCCTTAAAAAACAGCATTAAGGAAGTATATTCCGAAGACTAAACTCTTTTTTCCTTCCTTGTTGTCACTTAAGATGTGAGTGATGGAAAACTCAGCAAATTAATGTTAACAAGCCAAATGTGCTGCAGTTAGTCAGGGCAGCAGGCCAGTAATGAGTGGAATGAGCACCTAGCAGTTTATTCTTGGACACACTTGTTATTGCTTACTGTGCTTTGTACTTGATCTTCAGTTTGTTAGAGGAGTTTTTTCAGGTTGCTTTCAACAGGTGTGTTGTGTTACAGATGGAAGAGGTTTGTCTCAGTTGCTTAAAAGCAAATATTGTAAGAAAAACAATGAGGGTTTAATTGCTTTGTAACTATTTATTTTGAGAGTGTTATTCCTGAGGTTATGAGCTTTATGTGATAAATGACATTAACCGACATTAAAGGCTTATCCTGTGAAGTGTCAACATAAAAGCCTGTTTACTGTTGATGGCAAGCACATAAGTGGCAGGCTTTTGTTGGCATTAGGTTGTGTTATGGTATTTCCCAGACGTATTCACGTCAATGTCATGGTCATGGACTTATGTGTATGAATGTGCATTGGTAACAGATCCTCGTAGTATTCATTCATATTTATATATTTATTCATTCATTCATTATCTCCCGCTTTATCCTCTATTAAGGTCGCGGTGGGGTTCCCCATGTCCATCCAGGGGAGAACGTCTCGGGCGCTGGGCAGATAGACCCAGGACAGGGCGCCAATCCATCGCTGGGCACACACTCACTCACGCATACACACTCTATATGGGGCAATTTGGAGAACTCAATTGACTTGATCCATGTTTTTGGAATGTGGTAGGAAACTGGAGAACCTGGAGGAAACCCACGCGGACACGGGGAGAACATGGAAACTCCACCCAGATGGGGATCCGAACCGGGAATCCATAGCGCTGAGAGGCGAACGTGCTGACCACTAAGCCACCGTGCCGCCCATATTTATATATATATATATTTATATTTACTCATATTTTTTTAGGTTTATCATGCTGTGGATTTAAATTCTAAACATAATTCTGAATATAATCACTATCACCACAAATCAGGTGGAGGATTGTTTATAGACGGTAGTGAGGCCTGCAGTGTTGTACAGTTTAGAGACGATGGATCGGACATTTGAGATGTGTCTGTTCACATTTTGGAAAAGCGCACGCTTTGGTTCATAAAAAATGTGAATTAAACCAATGTTTCAGATATGTTGAGTCATGTGGCAGAAAGGATTTTAAAGAACCTCAATTTGCGCACAAAAAGACCCTCCCCCCCATATCATCCACAATGAGGGAAGCTGAAACACTGAGTTGAACAGGAGATCGTGATCATGAAAATGATTTCATCTGATAAACAGTACGTAAGCATGACGGTGAGTGCACACTGAACAGTAAATGACTTATTTACCAGAACAGCATATATACACAGGAGCACTCAGCCATGGAGAACTAAAACAGAACAGGAACTTAAATACACAAGGAACAAATAATCGAAAACAGAAACTGGTTACAACAGAAAAAACAATTAGGAGGCAACTGCTAAGAAAATGTGTCATTAAATAAAGGTGTGTAAAAGAAAGCATGTGCAATGAGAACTGTTTAAAACGAACAGCACAAAAATTCAGAAAGTGAACCTTAATGTAAAAAAAAAAAAAAAAAAAAAAAAGTGTGACTCAGGTACACCACAAAGACAAGGGAAAGAAGCGGACTCACTCCAGGGCTAATTGTTTGAGAAAGAGTCTACATTGGGTTTCTAATGGAACCCATCCATCCATTATCTTCCGCTTTATCCAATCTTAGGGTCGTGGGGGGGGAACCCATGCCCAACCAGTGGAGAACGTTTCGGGCGCTGGGCAGATACACCCAGGACAGGGCGCCAATCTATCGCTGGAAACACACTCACTCACACAGACACACACACATACTGTACACACTCTATATGGGGCAATTTGGATTTCAATTGACTTGATCCATGTTTTCGGACTGTGGGAGGAAACCGGAGAACCCGGAGGAAACCGGGACACGGGGAGAACATGGAAACTCCACCCAGATGGGGATTCGAACCGGGAATCCCTAGTGCTGAGAGGCGAACGTGCTGACCACTAAGCCACCGTGCCGCTCTATTGGAACCCTTAGAACTGCAAACTCCAAATCAATTAACCTGAGTCGGAGAGGAAAGGTAGCCCGCAGTAATTACAGGCTTTAGAACAGATGAGGTTCCTTTGTTACATTAAACCAAGGGTGGAGGCAGGAAACAACCTCGATGGAGCTTTAGAAAAATAAGACAGTTTTTTTTTCTTTGACAGAGTTAACAAAGCAAAAAATATAAGAAAGGAGAGAAAATAAGGACAAAGTGGAAAACTAGAACAACGTCCACAACGGAGGAAGGAAAACAAGGAGCTGAGCTCAGAGACAAAGCAATATCCTCAGAGAAGTTTTTAGTAGAAGATGATTGACCAGACCAGAGTGACTCCCAGGTCAGAGCAGAGAAATGCAATGGATTTTTTTGGGGCAGCTTTAGGAGGGGCAAAAGGAGTAAACAGTAAGAAAACAGCAGCAACTTTCATAGATCTGCTCCAGATTTGAGGATTAAAAACATGCCGGGAATTCTCTTTCTAAGGAGAGTAAGAGAAGATTTTTATTCTCTGCTCGGAGCCAAATTCAGCATGTTGAAGACCTCATGTGAAGCTTGGCTTTCTCTCGTGCACGGAGTTGCCAATATTTCCTTCTTGGTGGCAGGATGTCCATAACAAACACAAAAAAAAATCTTTCAAATTATTCAGAAATGATAAGACCAGTGACACGTCATGACCAGTGACACGTCAAGAACTCAAATTAACATAATTGTCCATAAGGAACTAAAGGACAACAGTAAATACACAATTAAAAATAACTTGTGCAATGACTGAAACAAAAATGTTTTATATTTTTAATACGATGAGCATATGCGCATGGGAAAAAACAACAGGAGACTAACAAAAAAAGAATACAGATGGACTACAGTCTGTTATAATAAAACTGTAATGGTATTTAAGGCAAGAAGGGAGTGTGTCCAAACTGGTGTGTGTGTGTGTGTATATATATATATATATATATATATATATATATATATATATATATATATATATATATATATATATATATATATATATATATATATATATATATATATATTCATTCATTCATTCATTATCTCCCGCTTTATCGTCTATTAGGGTCGCGCGGGGTACCCCATGCCCATCCAGGGGAAAACGTTTCGGGCACTGGGCAGATACACCCAGGACAGGGCGCCAATCCATCGCTGGGCACACACTCACTCACACAGACACACTCTATATGGGGCAATTTGGAGAATTCAATTGACTTGATCCATGTTTTTGGACTGTGGGAGGAAACCGGAGAACCCGGAGGAAACCCACGCAGACACGGGGAGAACATGGAAACTCCACCCAGATGGGAATTCGAACCGGGAATCCCTAGCACTGAGAAGCCACCATGCCGCCGTATATATATATGTATATATATATATATATATATATATATATATATATATATATATATATATATAATATATATATATATATATATATATATATATATATATATATATATATATATATATATATAAATATATATATATAATAGTCAGAGTGCTTTACATTTTAAACAATGAAATTTCTGATATAATAAATTTTACTCGTATAGTTAACCTCACTGGGAATCTATAACATCTCATACCACAGGAGTGTTGTGTCTCATTATGCAAATGGCACTTGAAGTGCTCTCAGCATAAGTGTTTACAGCGGGTGACAGATGTATCCAATGGAATAAATTATTTTGTTATGCGCATATCCCATTTTGTTGTCATTTTTTGCCATTCTGAGTCATGAATTATGACGAGTCATGAATTTGAGTCATGAACCTCATGGTGAGAAGCATATTCTCCTGAGCTGCTTATGAAAATTAGTTCATATTCTAATTAAAATACATATGTTTTGATGTCACAGATTATGTGCTTATATCTACAATATAAGATGTTACTGTTAAATCAGTAACTGCATCATCTTATTCAGCTGGATGCAAGCTGAAGAAGCCATGTCAGCAAAATGACTTAAACACATTCTGCTTATTAACCTGTCATCCCCTTCTATAATCTATTAAATAAGTGTCGGTGACCACTGGGTGAACTTTTCTAAAAAAAAATTACACCAACAATTTATCAGTCTACAGAGACATTTACAATAATGTCTATTATGACAGCATCACTTTCCATATAGTTCTATGATGACACACTGTACTCTGTTTCTCTGCATACTTTGTTTGTTCTCTGTACTCTGTTCTTTTATGATAAGGACCACTCCAACACCAGAGTGACACAGATGTGGTGGAGATCTATTGCACTGGTACGAGTGGTTCAGACACTGCAGTGATGCTGGAGATTTTAAACAACATTCACTCACCGTGCACACTCACATTATCCACCTTAATGCTTGACCTTTGGTTCATTAGTTTTTGCAGTTTGTGTTAGCCATCCTCCAATCCTTTCATTCATTCATTATCTTCCACTTTATCCTCTATTAGGGTCGCGGGGGGGTTCCCCATGCCCATCCAGGGGAGAACGTCTCGGGCGCTGGGCAGATAGACCCAGGACAGGGCGCCAATCCATCGCTGGGCACACACTCACTCACACAGACACACTCTATATGGGGCAATTTGGAGAACTCAATTGACTTGTTCCATGTTTTTGGACTGTGGGAGGAAACCGGAGAACCCAGAGGAAACCCACGCGGATATGGGGAGAACATGGAAACTCCACCCAGATGGGGATTCGAACCGGGAATCCCTAGCGCTGAGAGGCGAACGTACCAACCACTAAGCCACCGTGCTGCCCCTCCAATCCTTCATAATCTGAAATCTTATAAAAAGGTTTATTTAATAAAGTGGCCGGTAAGTGCAATCGAGTTGGGTTTATAAACTGACTGAAAGTTTTGAAACGCAGCACTTAACGGCACCATAAACAACACATCAGGCAGCTTTGACCGGCATTATCAGTCGAGGTACGTTGTTTCCGACAGGCTTTATAAAACACGTTTTGTGTTCCTCTGTGCAGAAAGATAAGAGGTTCCCTTTCACCAAAAGTACTGACAACTCAATCTGCTGGAACCTAAAGTTTAAATGAAGTTGGTGAGGGAATAAATGTAGCAGAATTGCCTTTGGACCCGCTGAATGAAAAGAAGCGATATGTTTAGTCTGTAAATGATTGATGGCACCAACTTGAATATCGCTCTGCAAGCATATGATTTAATTCCCCGGTGTCCTCGTCAAATTTTCTCTGGTAAATTATGGGACTATTACATATCGATTTCCTGCTTTTGATAGATTTATTTTAACACGGCGGCTAAAATACTGTAATTATTTTTTATTGCAAAATAGTTTTTTTTTTTTTAGATATCGAAAGTATTTCAGACGTTTTTTTTGCAATGTGTTTTTTAAAAGGTAATTATCCAGTGGGAGGCTCTTACTTAGTTGCTTAGTTAAATTCAGAAGGTCAACTTTTTTTGGCCAGGCAGTACATCTGACAAGTTCACAAAAGCACAGACATGTTTTCTTCTTGAACAGACAGAATGGTTTAGTTTCATCAATAAATCAAAGCGCTGCTTCTCTTCTGAGGTCATTTGTTAAATAAAGCAACACAGAGCTGATGACTGTGATGTTATTCACAATGTCTAATATTGGCACCGGCTTGAACAGGAACAAAACTTTAAAATCATTCATTCATTCATTCATTCGTTATCTCCGGCTTTATCCTCTATTAGAGTCGCGGTGGGGTTCCCCATGCCCATCCAGGGGAGAACGTCTCGGGCACTGGGCAGATACACCCAGGACAGGGCGCCAATCCATCGCTGGGCACACAGACACACTCTATATGGGGCAATTTTTGAGAATTCAATTGACTTGATCCATGTTTTTGGACTGTGGGAGGAAACCGGAGAACCCGGAGGAAACCCACGCAGACACGGGGAGAACATGGAAACTCCACCCAGATGGGGATTCGAACCGGGAATCCCTAGCGCTGAGAGGCGAACGTGCTGACCACTAAGCCATCGTGCCGCCACTTTAAAATCTTTAATCATGCTTAACAACTTAACCTTAATAGAACAACCATCAGTGCAATGATAGAACCCAAGTCTTCTATGGCTCAAGAGATTTGCTTAAGGAGCAACATTTTACCAAAGCACTAAATCTATTAAGTTCAAGTTTATTTATTTATATAGAGCTTTTTACAATAGTACATCATATTAGCCCAATACCGTGTGTATTAAATCCAGCCTGTTTACTCTGGACTCACTAGAACATCATAGCACATAATATACATTAACACATGATTTAGTAGCTACAGTATCACAGTAATGCAATGAACACAAATTTAGATTAAGCCTAAAATTTTTACCCCATATCAGCTTTACATACAATTTTATGAACCTCTTATCATTCTTATATCCATTATATGCCTTTATATAAACCCCAACCAATGCTTTACATAAATGTAGATGAACTCATTTTTCCCTGTCATCATGTAAATTTATATTTTTTTATCACATGTCTGGCTGTAAATTTAATTTCCTTTTTCATCAGTGACTAACATCACAGAAATCCTCATATTTCTTTAATTACTTAGTTTTGTGGGAGTTTTTTTTTTTGTACTGCTGTGTAATTTTCTGTGAAAAGAACACATAAACCGATGCTGGCGGCTGGTTAAAAATTATTTATTCCTGTTGCTGCATTTAAGCCCCATCATTGACCTGCAGTCAAAGCAGCTGAATGATTTATAGTCTGGATGTGTTGGTAATGAATATGTGAAATTTATTGCAACACGTAACAAAACAGTATTTAACAGACATTTTGTCATTTGCATGAAATGATTCATTTATAGTTGACCTTCATACTTACTACATACCAGGCTTTGTCTCCACAGAGTTACATAAGCACAGGCTGATTAAAAAGCTGTTTGTATGGACAGTGAGTTGAATTATTTTCCATCATCTCAGAAAACTGACAGTAATTTTTTTTTACCATCCGCAATCAAGCGCACAATGAGAACACCGAGTTCTTAGAATCACTGATTCATGCATTGATCTGAATGTCACTCACTGACTCACTAATAAAGATAAGTCCTCAGGACAGCACATGAAAATGCAATATGAAGGCGCTGCATGAAGCGCAAGATGATTCATTCATTCATTATCTCCCGCTTTATCCTCTATTAGGGTCGCGGTGGGGTTCCACATGCCCATCCAGGGGAGAACGTCTCGGGCGCTGGGCAGATAGACCCAGGACAGGGTGCCAATCCATCGCTGGGTACACACACACACACACACACACTCTATATGGGGCAATTTAGAGAACTCAATTAACTTGATCCATGTTTTTGGACTGTGGGAGGAAACCAGAGAACCCGGAAGAAACCCACGCGGACACGGGGAGAACATGGAAACTCCACCCAGATGGGGATTCGAACCGGGAATCCCTAGAGCTGAGAGGAGAACGTGCTAACCACTAAGCCACTGTGCCGCCCTGCGCAAGATGATGGCTTTAGAAATCTCACATAAAGAGATTGTCAGGACATCAGGCCATAGATCAATACAGCTACATGTTCTTTTACGGTCAGGATATAGCACGCAATTGCAGTGGATACGAAATACATGAAGAAATCTAGGACGAATTTAAAACTTTACATAACATCCTCCTCGTTTTCTACCCAAAGATTTCAACACGACAAAAGTTCTGTGGTCTTAAGCATGCAGCGAGATGATTCACGTCTGTCACAAATGTAGAACATGGATAACTCACCAGTATCTAAAAACTAAACAAACTCATATTTGTTTTCCTCTGGGAGCAATACTAAACAGTAAGCTACGGTCATGGGAAAATTCATTTGATGTTCATGCAGATAAGATCAAATCTATTATTTAGTCTACAGTATATCTGCATCTTCCATCAGCCTTTGCTTATGTGTCAACATTAAATTCATTCATTTATGCATTCATCTCCAGCTTTATCCTCTATTAGGGTCGCGGTGGGGTTCCCCATGCCCATCCAGGGGAGAACATCTCGGGCGCTGGGCAGATAGACCCAGTACAGGGCGCCAATCCATCGCTGGACACACACTCACTCACACAGACACACTCTATATGGGGTGATTTTGAGAATTCAATTGACTTGATCCATGTTTTTGGACTGTGTGAGGAAACCGGAGAACCCGGAGGAAACCCACGCGGACACGGGGAGAACATGGAAACTCCACCCAGATGGGGATTCCAACCGGGAATCCCTAGTGCTGAGAGGTGAACGTTCTAACCACTAAGCCACCGTGTCGCCTCTGTTACTCATTCATTCATTCATTATCTTCCGCTTTATCCTCTATTAGGGTCGCGGTGGGGTTCCCCATGCCCATCCAGGGGAGAACGTCTCGGGCACTGGGCAGATAGACCCAGGACAGGGCGCCAATCCATCGCTGGACACACACACACACACACACTAACACACTCTATATGGGGCAATTTGGAGAACTCAATTGACTTGATCCAGATGGGGATTCCAACCGGGAATCCATAGCGCTGAGAGGCGAAGGTGTTAACCACTAACCTCTGGGGAAAAAAACCCTAAATTGTTCTGTATACAATAACTAAACTAAAGACTAAAGCAATAAGACAAAATCTAGAATTTGCTAAATTCCTAAAAATTTAATATATGGGCAAAATAAGCATCAGATTGTGTGACAATTGAAGATATTCATTTGATTGTACACGTATCAGTTTTGAATTTTGAATAGTATTTTACACCCAGGACAGAGCTGTACGTGGGGTAATTTGGAGCGTTCAATTTACCTTGATCCATGGAGAACCCAGAGGAAACCCACGCAGACACGGGGAGAACATGGAAACTCCACCCAGATTGGGATTGAAACCTGGGGATTCAATCCCCAGCGCTGAGATGCTAAAACGCAAACAACTCATTAATATGTGTGAAGTCATTTGAATAATGATTATAGCTCGATAATTTGTTATGTTTTCAAAATAACATGAAAGGGTACAGCATGACACCAGCATAAAACCTACGGGAGAAGCTGCCAGAACTGTGGTTACCACCACGCCATCAGTGGGCCACTGATGAAAGGAGCCCGAGCTCGGTCATGACACACACATGAGACACGAGGCTTCAGAACTCCTTTCAGTCGCTACATTTTATTCCATTATACTTCAGGCTGTTGAATGAGCTGTTCATAATAAAAATAACTTTGTACTGTGAAGGCTTTTGTACGGATACGAAACATACATCATACAGTCTAATGTGAAGCCCCAGGTTCATCATCTCCATCATCTATCAGACTTCACTGTGTTGTTTGAAACTTTAGATTTGTAATCCTCAACACTCTGCTTTGCTTCCCTATGGATCCTGCATCTACCCCAACAACACAAACTCAGGATCCTCGTTCTGAAAAAACGGCGATCATTAAAATGAAAGGACAATAAAGGTCACAAAAACATCTAATGTATCTGTTCAGAGTCCAAATGTACAGCTTGAGAGATTAAATTCTACTTGAAAACCGTTCAGTCAGATTGATGGAGTTTGTACTTGAGAGTTGCTGAGAAAATTCAGACACATCCTTAAATAATTTCCTTTTTTATCAGATTTGTGAAGCAAAAAAAAAAAAAAAAAAAAAAAAAAAAAAAAGCCTTCCTTAATTGTTCAGCGTATTTGAAACAGTTTAAATTTCCTCCTGTTTTTACACTATATTTTAATTAGAGCTAAGTTGTATATAAATATTCTTGTTAGGTTCACAAGAGGTTTATGTGCCACATGTTTCAGTCTGGCGGCACGGTGGCTTAGTGGTTAGCACGTTCTCCTCTCAGCGCTAGGGATTCCCGGTTCGAATCCCCATCTGGGTGGAGTTTCCATGTTCTCCCCATGTCCGCGTGGGTTTCCTCCGGGTGCTCCGGTTTCCTCCCACAGTCCAAAAACATGGATCAAGTCAATTGAATTCTCAAAATTGCCCCATATAGAGTGTGTCTGTGTGAGTGAGTGTGTGCCCAGCGATGGATTGGCGCCCTGTCCTGGGTGTATCTGCCCAGCGCCCGAGACGTTCTCCCCTGGATGGGCATAGGGAACCCCGCCGCGACCCTAATAGAGGATAAAGCGGGAGATAATGAATGAATGAATGTTTCAGCCCTGAAGTCAACAGCTGACTTATTCAGGTCCATTCTTTTAAGTGTAAAATCTGATCTTTAAAAGAGAAATAAGGCATTTTTATTATCAGCATCAGCCATAAATACAAAAGCAGTGTGATAATAATATTATGAATATACAATATTTATTTCAATCTTTTTTTATTATTATTATTATTTAATAACATTTTTATAAATGTATAAATTCATTTTATAAATTATTATTTCATAATTTTAAATTGAATCAAAATAAATGGTAACCAAAGCTTGAGAAAAATGGCTTTAATGTGTCTGACAACACAGAGAAGCAAAAACAAAAGCAATCACTCAAAAACTTAAGGCCCGCTCCCCAGGTCAATGCAAAAGTGTAAACACAAGCTTTAAAAGATCATTTTAAATTTCACAAAGTGTAGATTAGTGAGGTTCCGATCATCATGGCTCAGACAGAATCTTTAGTTTACTCTAAAGCTGATCCACTAGCACACACTTCAGTCATTCAGTCTTTGAGCAAAACTAAGAAAATGTTCCCTTTATTACCCGTTCATGTTTTCACATGTAAATCCATTACTCTTTACCCAACTATCACACCCACACTAATTTAAATCTTAATCTCTAAAGGATGCAAAAGCAGGCAATGGCTAATGATATCATGCAACGTTTAAAACATTCTGATCCCTGAATTACAGTAAGTATTTCAAGTACAAAAGATATTGGTTTTTAAAAATGTGCCAAAAAAAAAAAAAGTGGGGGCATCGATTCTGCTGAAATTGTTGTCACAGCTCCAGTCCAATCCTGATGACTTATTTCTTTCCATGCTGGTAAATGAAAAAGAGATTAATGAATAAATTAATAGGCAGTTGGAGAACCTAACACTCTTATTAACATCCAAATACAACAATATGTTAAGGATTACAACAAAGTTTGGTTAAAGACCTGGTTTTATTTCGTGTAACTTACTAAAGTTTTTTGGCTCATCAAGCAAACCACTTTGTAGATGTCGAGTCTTGTGCAAAAGTTTGTGTAACTGCATAAAGTTGTATTTAAATGAAAATGTGCAGAAAATGGCAAACTTAAATGAGGAGGAAGCGCTAAATTTCTGACACCTGGAATACGGAGCAGTGTTTAAACCTTTGGGGAGAGGAGGAGAAAAAAAAAAAAAAAAAAAAGGCACTTCATTCATCATATACAGCCAGCGCTCAGCATAAATTACACTCAAGTCCACAATGCAGTTATGATTGAATTTTTTCCTCCAGAACTCACTGCACTAAAGATGCTGACATTCTGCTAAAATTTTTAAATCAAATATTTTTATATTTGTAGTTCTGCCTCTGTGTAAACGTGCATTCATCTGCAGGTCCTGTCACATGATTTTCTAGTAACTATAAAGCACAGATAGCTGCTGTGAGCCAAGCTGTTAGAAGCACAAAACAAATAAAACTTTACATCTACTTTCAATTTTCTTCCAATACACCAGCAAACCATAAATACTTTCCTCTTTTATTGGACATGGACTTTTATTTGGCACCTTACCCACAGTCCACACCGAATGCAATTGGTCTTAAAAGAAGTCTGATATAGAGATTAAGCCCCAAAACTTAAATGGATGTGATTTCTGAACCATATTGTTGTAAAACAAACATTATAAAAGAAGCTTAACGCAATTAGAGCAAATGATGTACATTTTTAAATGAAGGCGTCAGATCCACTGGTTCTGTGGACAAATGTCTACTAAGGCAAAAAAAAAATATATTGATGATACTGTAAATCACTTGTGTGTTATTCTGACTTTACATACAGAAAAGATAAAAATGGGAGTGGGGTGTTTACAAATGTCACTATATATTAATTTTCTATAAAACGCCGTACAAAGAATGGAGCATTAATACAAGAGTGAAATTTTAGAGCAGTAAAAGCTGAAAATGAAAGATTTATGTGGTATGTTTTGTGTGTAAGGAGTGCATCTGGTGTAAAAATGAGTTCTCACGCCTGATGATTTAAAAAAAATAAAATAAAATAAAAAATTTAAAAAACTCAAATTTGGGCTGTTTTTTAGTGTAATACCAAATATCAGAAAAATGTGTCGGTGGTATTAATACTAAGAACATGCTGATATTATGATATAAGCAACGATATCTGCAATGTCTTTCGGGGTATTAATAAAGTATTCATTCATTCATTCATTATATTCCACTTTATCCTCTATTAGGGTCGCGGTGGGGTTCCCCATGCCCATCCAGGGAAGAAGGTTTCAGGCGCTGGGCAGATACACCCAGGACAGGACGCCAATCTATCGCTGGGCACACACTCACACAGATACACATACTCTATATGGGGCAATTTGGAGTACACAGTTGACTTGTTCCATGTTTTTGGACTGTGGGAGGAAACCGGAGAACACGGAGGAAAGCCACGCAGACACGGGGAGAACATGGAAACTCCACCCAGATGGGGATTCGAACCGGGAATCCCTAGAGCTGAGAGGTGATAATAAAGTATTCTGAATCTGATATTCATCCCACTATGGAATGAGGTGTATAACAATAAAAAAAGCTAGAACTTACAAGCAGTGGTACTTCAAGACCAAAACTGAGAACCAATAGCTTAAAGAATCTTCATGTTATTATCAAAATGATGTCCTAGAGACAATAAGAGTGAGAAAATGCAGCGTTGGCGTCTTTTTAAAGCATGCAGTGTAATCGTGCTGTAAAATGGCCAAGCCCCTGGCAACATGCCTGTTTTGCAGTATGCAAGAAATCGAAAAACCTTTTCACTGAATTCACATAGGAGCAGAGCTATAAAGCAGGAAATGTCCAGCGTAGGGCGGTCATTAAAGTGAAGAATTAATCATTACATGCAACGAGGAGCATAAACAGCAGAAAGGGTTGAATATCAAAAAGAGAGCGATCACGATCCCTGCTATTATTTATGTCTCTATATATTATGATGCACAATCGTGAGGAGAATAATTTCCATTAGAATTGTATAACCTGTTAGTTATCTGTATTATATTTAAAGACATTCGTATTATAAACGTTTATTCTGAACCCATATAAGCCCTGACTGCACGGCTCGGACTGAAACACCAGCTACACAAGTAATACAGAAAATGTTCTGTACACATTACAACAACCTTTATGTTCTCACTGATAACGGGTGAAGATTAAAAAAAATCCAAAAAAACTGCACAACTTTTTATTTTATAACTAAATTGCAATGACATCAGTAAAATGCTTTTGACAAACACGATTATTAAGATTAGAATAGTAGAGACTTAAAGGCTCGGATTGTAAATAACAGTTAAAGGGGAAAAAACTAAGTTGAATCTGCAAATCTACATTAAAAGTGTCATATCGCAAAACTATGACCACAATTTGAATAAAACTGACTAAATAGATAAAATCGCAAAAATAAAGCCAAAACCAAGTCCAGTTTTTAGAAGGATATGAAAATTATGCCCTGAAGCAGTGTTACAGTTAAAACCTGATTTTAAAAATTATAGTAACAGTATGTTAGCTTTTCTAGACCAATAAAGTGAATGATTTTGCAAATGTTTGTATTGCAGCTTGCACCTGACCCGACCTGGACTACAATCAGTTGAGGATCACTGGCTCTCTAGCGTGAGATCTACTGTTATGTGCTGCAATCCCAGCTTCCCCTGCCAAGTCTATTAGAAAGACACCGCGGCTCACGGTGGAGCGATTGGAAGCAAGCCACGAACATTAACATATACACCAGTGATGAAAAAGTTGACAGCACTCAACCCTATCAGATGATTAACCTCCTGATCCTGGAGGAAAGAAAGCGAGCTAATCAATATTTCTACATACAAATGCAAACAGGCTAATGGAACCGTCTCCAGGACCTGATGTCATCGAACATCATATGATCCCAAAAATCACAGCATCTCTGTTATGACCTCTATTTCCATTCCCTGCATTTAATCTGTGTAATGAATGAGGTGCAGAGGGTGAAAAAAAAAAAAAAAAAAAAAAAGGATCTAATCAGAGAACTCATCGATGCCATGCAACGTCATCTGTTGGACCGCAGCAGGAGCGGCTCGCCCGAATTAGGTTTGTGCATGTGGAAATCGAGGCAAACCGAAATATATTCGATCACGTGGGCATTAAGTCCATGGAAATGCAATCAAAGGGTACCTATAGTCGCAGACCGGCGGGCAATGAAAAGAAACCGGTCTACCGTTCAATTAATGTTGACATGCAAAGACTGCAGCACAGGCTCACAGACTCCATGAAAAAAAACAAAACGAAGCAGGATACAAGTCTTGGCAGAATACAAAGTGCAGTGCTATAGCTCTGTAATGACCAGCAGCACATGTGAGCAGATGAGAACGGTCCACGGCGCCCTGGGGAGAACACAATCCAACCACTACTCACCTGCCACGACCTTTGGTCTGATTTCTTATTTGCGCCAAGCCCTTTACCTCAGATGATCGTTAGCCGTGGGCTATTACAAATCGAACGTACTATATTTTGGTACCAATTTAACCATAATAATAATAATAATCGATGTTTTATGAAAGTCCATCCAGCCAAAAGGTGTAGAGCAAAGCTTTGTGTTCTGAATACTCAGGTCTTGATGTATCGTTTGGTTTTTACAGTGCAATTACATTTTGCCAAATGAGCAAAATCCATTACCATCTATAAAGTGGCACCAGCAGCAGAAAGTCATTCGATGCCCGATAATGTCTTTAGCATAGAAATAACCTTGGTACCAGGCTTAGATATTGCACTGGCAATTTACACCACGATTAATCATTAGCTAGTAAGCAAACCGGCTTAAGGGCTGTGTTTGTGCACAAACCGAGTATCACATGGATCTGAGGTGAACACTTACAGCAGCTCCAAGAGCTTGATCTAGGTCGGCGATAATGTCCTCCTCGTCCTCCAGTCCCACAGAGAGACGGATAAGGGTATCGCTGATGCCCAGCTCCTTCCGCTGATCTTCAGACACCGAGGCGTGAGTCATTATTCCTCTATGAACAAACAACAGATGGGTATTGAGGATCAATTATAGAGGAAGAAACCAGCAGCAAATTACTCACCTCAGTCTAAGCAAGATATCAAACCCATGTGTACGAACAAGTAAGAAAAGTCTTTTAGAAGCACTTTGGATAAAGCATCATACTACAGTCACTATAAATAAACTAGTCTTTTCGGACCACAAGCAATCTCTGGCTGTCTTAATGTTTAAATATTTAATAATCTAACTTACCTAAATATTTAATGACTTCTGCTATATATTTAAGATAATAATTTACACTGCTGGTGGCTTGAGCCAACAGCACTTGTAGCAGCAGTCATACGATGCTACTGCCCCCTGGTGGCATGTAAACTTGCATACTAGACACTAACAAAGTGCTGAAATTGGTCAAACTGAAGCAGGGGTTTTAATTCTCTTTGAGTTACAGGCATTGCTGTTAAAATGCAGAACGCTTAAAAAACTAAACACATTACGCATATTCCAAATTCACACAAGGAATCAAAACATAACAGCCAACACACACAGACCACAGATTGAGAAAGTAATATTCTCTCCATTCACTACACTTTACAATGTCTCATAGAACTTACTTAAACTTTATATCAACACCTTAAAATACGCAGCACAGAGGGTTAATGTATTCTTAAAATACAGATTATTATTATAAACGAAAGCTGGGATGTAAAAATCCAAGATAATGAGCTGTGAAAGTGTAAATTGCCAAAAGGTGGACAAAAGGTGTGGGACTCACGGGTGTTCCGCCAGACTCTCGTAGCCTCCCAGACTTTCAGCAAGTGCAAATAACTGAAAATATACAACAACAAAAAAAAGTTTTTAAATGTGCGATATGTAAAATGTATATCAGATAGAATAGATGAGCACCGCTGGTCAAATAAAATAATTAGTTAATTTTGAAGCGTCATTAAGTTAAAAGTACTTTTTTTAGGAAACACAAATTGTGCCACAAATTTTTGCCCTTTTTCTAAATTAGTTTATCCACAGGAGGTTGCCAAATATTCTAACTAAAATCATTTAGTCAATTAGTGATTTGCTCAAGTTGTTAGAGCAGACTTCTGTATATTCTATGGGAGAACTTTGCTTATGCACAACTCATTCTCACACCTTTAAGTTTTTGAGGAAAGCAGTTGCATGGTCCAGTTTGCCCTTTATGTAGAAGGTTATCATTCCAGGGCATCCTGTGCATTGCCTCTTCATCAGCTCATGCTGGGGGTGAGATGGCAAGCCTGCACAAGATCGAGACAAGAGATCCAGACAGAGAAAAAGTCAGAGGAAGGTTAACATTAAGTACTTTTCCAATACTAAACATTACTCCAAATTAGTCATTCAGGCAGGATGCATGTACACACACACACACACACACTTCTATATACTGTACAGGACTAATCTACAGTTATCTACAGCTAATTAAGGCAGTATGGCATCGCTGCTATTAGCAAAATATATATAACCTTGCACATTTGTACTTTTTAATCTATAAGTACAATACATTTTGCTGTGAAATTAAAAGAAGCGTTCTTTTAAAGTTTTGTTGGTTCAGTAAAAACACAACAGCACCATGTCAGAGGGAAATGGGTTTGTAATTATAAAGCAAGAGACTCAACAAACTGAAACATTTGTTATACAAATTTCTGTAAATCAACATGCAATTTCATGTAAAAAAAAACAGAAAAAAATCTAGTTTGTAAAATTTTAATTTAAACAGCACTGATTAAAAAAAACCTTTAAAAAAAACTAAAATAAACCAGTCACCTGGAAAAATCACTTTCTCCACTCTGGGATCAGCCTCCAAATACTGGGCCACTGCCAACGCGTTCTTAAAGTGCTGCTTCATTCTGAGATGGAGCGTCTTCAGTCCTCGAATACACATGTAGCAGTCAAATGGAGATGGCACTGCTCCCAGAGCTGCATCAGAGCAAAAACACAACAGCTGAACGACCAGGAACACCTTTCAGTCTGTTTACTACAATGATTGCATCTGCATGATCGGATTGATGGTCTGATAGACTGGTGACTTAAACTGGGGATCCCCTCACATTTCACCTCACAAGTACTGGGATAGGTTCAAGCGCCAGAAGTGACCCTAATTAGGGTAAGTGGCCACAGACAGGTCATGTGTTTGCACATAAGGCTGCTTTTTAACTGATTTCTGTGCCTTTAGACAACTCATTTGTTTATTCTTTTCTTTTTTCATTCATTATCTCCCGCTTTATCTTATATTAGGGTCGCAGTGGGGTTCCCCATGCCCATCCAGGGGAGAATGTCTCGGGCGCTGGGCAGATAGACCCAGGACAGGGCGCCAATCCATCGCTGGGCACACACTCACTCACACAGACACACTCTATATGGGGCAATTTGGAGAATTCAATTGACTTGATCCATGTTTTTGGACTGTGGGAGGAAACCGGAGAACCCGGAGGAAACCCACGCGGACACGGGGAGAACATGGAAACTCCATCCAGATGGGGATTCGAACCGGGAATCCCTAGCGCTGAGAGGTGAACGTCACCGTGCCGCCCCCCTTTTCTTTTTCTTTCATTATTTATTTTTATCTTTTAATTATTTTTCTACTTTCGGTTCATATGTACAATAATTCAAAAGGTTGTTTTTGGTAAAGGGTTCAGTATAATTTTTTTTTTTTTTAAACATTTGCACTTAATTATTGATTAAGAAACAATAATCATTAATCATTTAATGTGCAGTTAATTAGTTTAGGTTCACACTTTGATTTTCTGATTAATTGCACTAAATCTTTTAAAAGTCAAACAAGAAAACTAATTTAATGCCAAAAGAATTAAAGTCAATTTAAAACTGCTTAAGGTCAAACATAATTCAAAGGAAACAAAACGTTTCGCACGACAGATACGCCGCGAGTGAACGCGTTTCCAATATCTGAGACTGAGGAAATAGTGCGAGTTAAATCCAATAAAACAACCGAATGAAAAACACCCAGGTGTTTTAGTAATGACATATAACCACATGGGCAAAGTGATGGCTTAGGTCTATGATTTGAGCTGAAGTCTTTTTATCACATCAATACACATCTGAACGCCTCCAGTGACCCCTACAGGTCAGGATAGACTTACAGGGAACAGTTTGGTTAAATTTGGACAGATTTCTGCTTGTTGACAATAAAACTGTGAAATTCATATTTAATCCTGTGGCTATAATGACCTCCATTTGCAGCAAGACAATCAGTAGAATTATCGTATTATTTATATATTTTATAATAATTAAGCAGTGACAGTGCAGTATGGTATAGTACAGCAAATCGGTTACTAATAAATAAATAAACCCTGATAAGATAAAGCAGCAACCAGACACTAAATAAGCAGTTAATCCTATTTTGCTGCCAATATAATAAAAATTATATAACATAATAAAAATTATATTATAATTTTCCGGGCGGCACGGTGGCTTAGTGGTTAGCACGTTCGCCTCTCAGCGCTAGGGATTCCCGGTTCGAATCCCCATCTGGGTGGAGTTTCCATGTTCTTCCCGTGTCCGCGTGGGTTTCCTCCGGGTTCTCCGTTTTCCTCCCACAGTCCAAAAACATGGATGAAGTCAACTGAATTCTCAAAATTGCCCCATATAGAGAGTGTCTGTGTGAGTGAGTGTGTGCCCAGCGATGGATTGGCACCCTGTCCTGGGTGTATCTGCTCAGCGCCCGAAACGTTCTCCCCTGGATGGGCATGGGGAACCCCACCGCGACCCTAATAGAGGATAAAGCGGGAGAAAATGAATGAATGAATGAATTTTCCGGGCGGCACGGTGGCGTAGTGGTTTAGCACGTTCGCCTCTCAGCACTAGGGATTCCCGGTTCGAATCCCCATCTAGGTGGAGTTTCCATGTTCTCCCCGTGTCTGCGTGGGTTTCCTCCGGGTTCTCCGGTTTCCTCCCACAGTCCAAAAACATGGATCAAGTCAACTGAATTCTCAAAATTGCCCCATATAGAGTGTGTCTGTGTGAGTGAGTGTGTGCCCAGCGATGGATTAGCGCCCTGTCCTGGGTTTATCTGCCCAGCGCCCGAGACGTTCTCCCCTGGATGGGCGTGGGGAACCCCCCCGCGACCCTAATAGAGGATAAAGCGGGAGATAATGAATGAATGAATATTATAATTTTCCACAAGCTTTTGGAGCATGGCTTTGAAACAGGGACATTCAGTCTCACCGTTCTGCAGAAACTTGAGTTTTTCGTAGAGCTCCGGGTGGTTGACTGATATCAGCCCCATCACCACATCGCTGTGTCCTTAAAAATGTAGAAATAACTTTACAGTAGAATAACGTCAGACTTTTCTGCACGTCTGTAAAGTTTTTATTGTTAGTGACACTTACCATTCATGTACTTCGTGGCAGAGTACATACAGATGTCGGCTCCGAGTGCCAGTGGACGCTGTAAGTAGACATGCAAAGTAATAATGAATGGTAAGAAGTTAACAACAACTTGATGTCTGTATGAATTATGTTTAGATGGTTATGTCAGAAAAAGACAAAGGCTTTAACCAGGGGTACCTGAAAGTATGCCGACATGAAGGTGTTGTCCACGACGACAATAATGTCTTTGTTATATCCATGTGCAAGTTCTGAACAGCCTTTGATATCCACGACTTTCATCATCGGGTTTGTAGGCGTTTCAATCCACAAAAGCTATAGTTAAATGGGAGATGAGCAAGATTTAATACACCTGAATACACAATGCACAGAGAATTATCCCTCACACAACTAACATACAATTCCAACAGTATGGTTCCTCAATATGTACAGTGACAAAACATCATAAAACTATGAACGTCTGACTTTAGGCAGTTCTGAACCAAACTCATTCGTTCATTCATTATCTTCCGCTTTATCCTCTATTAGGGTCGCGGGGGGGGTTCTCATGCTCATCCAGGGGAGAATGTTTTGGGCGCTGGGCAGATACACCCAGGACAGTGCGCCAATCTATCGCTGGACACACACTCACACAAACACACTCTATATGGGGCAATTTGGAGAACTCAATTGACTTGATCCATGTTTTTGGACTGTGGGAGGAAACCGGAGAACCCGGAGGAAACCCATGCGGACACGGGGAGAACATGGAAACTCCACCCAGATGGGGATTCGACCGAACCAAACTGTCCTATAGAATTACTATGTATGGACAAAATTATTGCGACATGTATGGGAACTTAAATGACATTGCATTCTACACTTTTTTTTTTTATGATTAACTGGTTACAACTTGGTTACAACATGGGTGGCTTAGTGGTTAACAAGTTCGCCTCTCAGCGCTAGGGATTCCCGGTTCGAATCCCCATCTGGGTGAAGTTTCCATGTTCTCCCCGTGTCTGCGTGGGTTTCCTTCGGGTTCTCCGGTTTCCTCCCACAGTCCAAAAACATGGATCAAGTCAATTGAATTCTCAAAAATTGCCCCATATAGAGTGTGTCTGTGTGAGTGAGTGTGTGCCCAGCGATGGATTGGCGTCCTGTCCTGGGTCTGTCTGCCCAGCGCCCGAGACGTTCTCCCCTGGATGGGCATGGGGAACCCCACCGCAACCCTAATAGAGGATAAAGCGGGAGATAATGAATGAATGGTTACAACATGTAACCATGAATGAGGTGACTCATGAAAGTTAAAGAAAACAGGCCTGTTCAGTAATGCAGTAATAAAAGACCGCAATGAAAACACAAGAGCGGCGTGATTATATAACCAACGAAGCGGCAGTTCAGGTCATACACTCACCTTGGTATTAGGTTTAAGTGCTTTATTTAGCAATTCCAGCTTTGTGCAATCAACAAAAGTGATGTCGTACCCAATCTCAGCCGCTATTCTTCTAAAGTAACGATTTGTTCCTGGCCAGAAAGATGAGAGACATGTTAAAGTTATTTATATGTCCTTGTGTTCTGAACACATAATGAAACAGAAGATAATAGTGCTCGGTGTCATAGCAGCCCACCTCCATAAACATCATTCATGCACACGATTCCATCTCCACTCTTCAACATGTGCACAATGGTCATAGTGGCAGCCAATCCAGAGGCAAGTGCAAAGCCTATGAAAATCATCAAAAGGTCAGTTAAAGCCTTTACAATAACTCATTATAATGTTTATTGTCCTGTCTGTGAAATGAAACACTGTTCAGGGTTAAGAAATACTTGGAACTTTTTTTTTTAATGTTTGGTAAAAAAAAAAAAAAAAAAAACACAAAGCTTTAAAGCTAAATAGATTAAATAACCGGAGTAAACGACTAACAAAGTTTATGTCAGAGGTAAAAAAATTTTTTTAAAAAATCAGTAAAAGGTTAAAGTAATTTTCTCGAGGTAAAAACTGACTTACAGTGTTCAGCTCCATCCAAAGCAGCAACAGCCTTCTCTAAACAGTTTCGTGTCGGATTTCCACTGCGACTGTATTCAAAACCCTAAAAAATAAAATAAAATAATTAAATTAAAAAATATAAATAAAAAAGACAGAACATTATATATAAAATATTTCTTTACTAAGTGAACTAAACTAAAACCAATGTTACAGAAAAAACATATTTAAATATGTTATTTATGAAATAAATATGGTTATTTATGATACAACTATTATATATATATATATAAATAATCTGAATTTTAACTTAATTTCTCTCACTTTCTACAAGGTTTTGTGTCTGTGAAATTTTTTGCTCAAAAAGCTTTTGTAAAATGTGACAATGTCTGACAAGAGGGGGCTGGCTCACAACGTTCTAGTTCATCCCAAAGATGTTTAATGGGGTTGATGTCTGGCCTCTGTGTGGGCCAGCCAATGCCTTTTACACAAAAAACACTGGAATATATATGTACATTGCATTGTACACTGAGCCAAACTTCTTTAATTCACACCTTTTGTTAATATTTTATTTGTAGTCTTGTTGAGCCAGAGAGCTGAAAAGTGCTTCCCAGCTCTATTCGTCTGACTATAGTGGGAGTGAAACATTGTGCCAAACAGAATGGCTTCTTTTGTTCCCTACCAGAAACAAAACTAAATCTCACCTGCTTATTCTCTCAACAGAACTGTCAAAAAAACACATGAGCAACAAACAGGTTATGAAGCCTGACACTGTGTCTGTGTTAATTACGGAGCTGGGCTTCTTATCTCACAAACCACAGTACTGAATCAGTTACATAAGTGTAAAATTCAGACATAAACTTTAATGAGCCTGCTGATAAAAACAGCACAAACTGGTTTTAGCTAGATTTAGGTCTCAGAATGATTTAATGACTATCGGTATTCATTTGTTATTTGTTTCAGATCAATAGAGAATCGCTTAAATAAAGAAACTGGTCAAATAATACGGCTTTAATGATTAGATAAAAAACAATAATATAAAAAAAAAATCATGAAAAAGAAAACAGTGATGTTTTGAACAAGTTCTAATTATTTTCTTTACAATATAATTTAAATATATAATTTAGTTTAATTAATTCATTAATTTGAGGCTTCATATAAAAGCACACACACATTATATATACTTTTATATACATAATATATTATCAGCTCTGTTTACCATATGGCTGCAATTTATAATTCCACAATAAAAGACTGCAGGTCATCAGTTTCTCTAAACACTTTCCAAAATTTCTTTACTTTGTGCTTTAATGGTCAGGACCACCACAGATCCGGTGCTGATCGGCTAAGAGATGATTTTCAGAAACAGGCAAAAGACACAAATTGTAGGGGGTAGCTGTTGAATGCATACAACCCAGCTGTCAATATACAGTCTGTAATACAGTACTAATGGTACTGTATCACTAATGGGTTCCATCATGGGACTACCAGTGGCAAGAGATACCATAAATACCACAGAACCGTTGTAATTAGTATTAGTGATCTGGAGAGTGTGGTGTTGGAGTAAGGGGAAAATGCACAGGTGGATTCCTGAGCTTATCTACTCAGGGTCAGTGCACTGAACAAATGCGAATTTATAATTCTAACACCCGAGTCCTCCCTGATTTCTATTTTTAGATACAATTATGATCTAAATTTGCTTTTTAAAAAATAATGAATATATTTTTTTTAAATGGTGAAGCTACATTTACAGTCATACTTCCAGTCTCAGTTTTCCAGATGGTTGGCTGTGATTTATTTAGTTCTAATAAGCCAGAAACTGCAGATATGCAACTTGGTTGATATGTACAAGATCTGTTTCTTAAACAATGGACTGAGAACTTAAACACCAGAAACACTTAACTAACGACCATCAAAGATCCAAGTTCAAGATGGTCTGACTCTGTCTGCTCTGACTGTGACGTCACAGGTATAAGTGGAAATTAAGAGCATAAAACTTAAATGACTATTTAACAGCAGCTTTGGACATTTGCTTTAATATAAACGTATTTAAATATTAAAATAATAAGTACTTATAAGTAATAATATGTGATACCACACTTCTAAACATTAGTGTATATAGTATATCAACCAAAATAGTCCACCCCCCCCCCCCAGTCCTATCACACTGTAAATGGCTGTTAAGCAAACCTTATATGGTTATTTATGACGGTTTGAAACGTTACTCCTCTCAGACTTTAACGTTAGTTTAACATTTATATTGTAGAATCAACGCAAATGGCAGCGTTTAATCGGCAGTAGAGACTTTTCTTTACGTCTGAGAACAGAAAGTCTCGTGTAACGTTGCATCACTTCCCTCAAACTCTACTGTGTGTCTGAGTATGTATATTTGTGTGCGTGTGTATGAGTGTGCGTGTGTGTGTGTATTTGTGCGTGTGTATGTGTGTTTGTTTGTGTGCGTGTGTGTATATATGTGTGCGTTGTTTATGTGTGTTTGTGCGTGTGTGTTTATGCTTATGTATGTATGTGTGTGTGTATGTATGTGTATGTATATGAGTGTGTGTGTATGAGTTTGTGTGTGTGTATGATTATGTGTGTGTATGTATGTATGTATGTATGTATGTATATGTATATGAGTTTGTGTGTATGTATGTATGTGTGTGTATGTGTGTGTGTTTATGTATGTATATGTGTGTGTGTGTGTGTGTGTGTGTGTATATGCATGTATATGAGTTTGTGTGTGTGTGTATATGTGTGTGTTTATGTGTGTGTGTATGTATGTATGTGTATGTATATGAGTTTGTGTGTGTGTGTATATATATGTGTGTGTATATATGTGTGTGTTTATGTGTGTATGTATATGAGTGTGTTTGTATATGTGTATGTATATGAGTGTGTGTGTGTATGTATATGTGTATGTGTGTATATGTGTGTGTGTGTATGTATATGAGTGTGTGTGTATGTGTGTGTGTATATGAGTGTGTGTGTGTGTGTGTATATGAGTGTGTGTGTGTATGTATGAGTGTGTGTGTGTGTGTGTGTGTGTATATGAGAGTGTGTGTGTGTGTGTGTGTGTATATGAGTGTGTGTGTGTATATGAGTTTGTGTGTGTATATGTGTGTGTGTGTGTGTGTGTGTGTATGCAGGAGCTTACAGCGTGTTGTCCGGGTCCGTGCTGTTTGAAGGTGGTTGACAGTGAGATCGGCGGGACCACGGCCATGGAGGACCACTGCTCCGGCTCCTGCCCCACGTGGATGGCGTCCGTGGCGAACGACTTGAAGTCCGGCAGGAATCCCGCGGACCGGTCGCTCCGGTCTGAGGCCATGCTGATGCCGCTGCGCCTGCGATTAAAGTCCCGGAGCTTAATGAGAGACACGCGGCGTTAAGAGGCGAAGCGCCCGCTGCCGGTCAACCGTCAACCCGGGGACTGCCACACCGCGACACGCCCGTCGACCAATCAGTGCGGTCCTCCCACCTCAGTGCAAAGCGGATTGGATAGCGGCCTGGGCGTGTGAACCACGTGACCCACAGTCACGGTCGAAAACAAAAGGGGGGGGGGGTGTGGAACTTCATCCACCTACAAATGCAATCCGTGAAGTTCGAACCCGAAACCTCGCTCTCTTATAAACTCCATCCGCGGGGTTCCCCATGCCCAGGGCGCCAACCCATCGCTGGGCACACACTCACTCACACAGACACTCACACAGACACACTCTATATGGGGCAATTTGGAGAATTCAATTCACCTTGGGCAGCCCGGTGGCTTAGTGGTTTAGCACGTTCTCCTCTCAGCACTAGGGACTCCCGGTTCAAATCCCCATCTGGGTGGAGTTTCCATGTTCTCCCCGTGTCCGCATGGGTTTCCTCCGGGTTCTCCGGTTTCCTCCCACAGTCCAAAAAACATGGATCAAGTCAATTGAGTTCTCCAAATTGCCCCATATAGAGTGTGTCTGTGTGAGTGAGTGTGTGCCCAGCGATGGATTGGCGCCCTGTCCTGGGTCTATCTGCCCAGCGCCCGAGACGTTCTCCCCTGGAGGGGCATGGGGAACCCCCTCCCGACCCTAATAGAGGATAAAGCAAGAGATAATGAACGATGAACAATTCACCTTGATCCATGTTTTTGGACTGTGGGAGGAAACCGGAGAATCTGGAGGAAACCCACTGGACACGGGGAGAAGATCCATCCATTTTCTCCCGCTTTATCCTCTATTAGGGTCGCGGTGGGGTTCCCCATGCCCATGCAGGGGAGAACATCTCGGGCGCTGGGCAGATAGACCAATTATAATTGGTGTAAGTGAGTGTGTGCCCAGCGATGGATTGGTGCCCTGTCCTGGGTCTATCTGCCCAGCGCCTGAGAATTTCTCCCTTGGATGGGCATGGGGAACCCCCCCCCCCCCCCCCCGACCCTAATAGAGGATAAAGTGGAAGATACTGGATGAATGAAAAAATATATGCTTTAAAATATATTTTTTTTTTTTATAGTCCCAAAAATGTTTGTTAGAATGTGTGTGTGTGTTCTGAAAACCTGTGACACTGCTGGACAAGATATTCATTCATTCATTATCTCCCGCTTTATCCTCTATTAGGGTCGCGGTGGGGTTCCCCATGCCCATCCAGGGGAGAACATCTCGGGCGCTGGGCAGATACACCCAGGACAGGGCGCCAATCCATCGCTGGGTACACACTCACACACTCAAACACACTCTATATATGGGGCAATTTAGAGAACTCAATTAACTTGATCATGTTTTTGGACTGTGGGAGGAAACCGGAGAACCCGGAGGAAACCCACGCGGACACGGGGAGAACATGGAAACTCCACCCAGATGGGGATTCGAACCGGGAATCCCTAGCGCTGAGAGGCGAACGTGCTAACCACTAAGCCACCGTGCCGCCCCTTGCTGGACAAGATATAATCCACATAATACCAAAAAGTGTAAGGACTGTAATCATGTGAGGACCTGAGGATTAGAGGATGACCGAATCTGTGCAGCACATGACCTACTGTCTCAGACTTCATATCAATAACGCAGCTGTGTCTAACAGCGTGCACAGTGAGTGGACAGTGTGGACAGTGAGTGGACAGTGTGGACAGGGTTTACCTCCGACAGCAGTGCTGTCTGATCTACTTCTACTAAACCACCACAATGTTAGAATCACAGCCAGAGTGCTGCAGCAGACCTGTGAGTGTGTGGGCCATTAGAAAAAACAGGAAAAGTGACAAACGAAGTAGCAAAGAAACTGATGTTCTAGAGATTTTTAGTGTGTTGTGCTTTATATTATATTATTTCATTAAGAAATAAAATTCTTGCGTGACAGATAACTGTATACTTTGTGATAATAGTCAGCACTGCCTGCAGCTTCTGTACACAACCGTCAACTCCATCATGAGACATTGGCAGGCCAGGGATCATGTGCTCATCCATAGTTCAGTCTTCATTAATGGGCTTCACTGTATATATGTCGTCACGTCTCTGCTGTGTGATGGGGATCTGCTGACGCACGTCTGCCAAGTACTGAAGATCTGTTAAAAAAAATCATCATCAATCTGTCAGAAGACATGAGCAATAAGCCTTTACATAATGAACTACCTTATTAAGAACTTTACAATTTATTAAGTAAAAAACACTAATCGGCGGCACGGTGGCGTAGTGGTCAGCAGGTTCGCCTCTCAGCGCTAGGGATTCCCGGTTCGAATCCCCATCTGGGTGGAGTTTCCATGTTCTCCCCGTGTGCGCGTGGGTTTCCTCCGGGTTCTCCGGTTTCCTCCCACAGTCCGAAAACATGGATCAAGTCAATTGAGTTCTCCAAATTGCCCCATATAGAGTGTGTCTGTGTCAGTGAGTGTGTGCCCAGCAATGGATTGGCACCCAGTCCTGGGTCTATCTGCCCAGCACCCGAGACGTTCTCCCCTGGATGGGCATGGGGAACCCCACCGCGACCCTAATAGAGGATAAAGCGGAAGATAATGAATGAATGAATAAAAAAAGAATAAAGCAAAACTTACCAATGTCAGAATATACCACAGTCTCCTCTGATCCTGCTTTTGTAACCACCTCACCCCTGTAAGAACCCAACACACAATCAGCTTCAGAAACCTTTCATCATGAAAATCCTCAGGTTTATTAGTTTAGATATTCAGCTTGGCACAAAAATCTACAAAAAGACATTTCATATATTCATATATATATATATATATATATATATATATATATATATATATATATACAGTTGTGATCAAATTTATTCAACCCCCAATGCTGCGAAGGGTTTTATGGAATTCAGTGCACATTTGTAATTGTGTTCATAATGAAATCTTACAAGGACTTGTTAAAGAACTAAATGCAACTAAGATAGCATCAATTGTTTTTGTCATAAAGTATTAAATGGCCTTTTTGTGATTTCTTCATTGACACAATTATTCAACCCCTTTACAACTACCACTCATAAGAACAGAGGTTCATTCCAGTGTTTTCAATCAGGTATTGAAAACACTTGTGGATGTCAACGAGCAGCAATCAAGCATGATAAGCACCAATTAGGCAGATTTAAAAGGACTGTGATACTCAGCTCCTTCTAGACATCTACTGGTGTGTTTACAGGCATGGTGAAGGCAAGAGAATGGTCCCAGAAGACAAGAGAAGAGGTTATTGCTCTTCACAAGAATGGCAATGGATATAAAAAGATTGCGAAGTTGTTAAATATTCCAAGAGACACTATCGGAAGTATCATTCGCAAGTTGAAGTTAAAGGGCACAGTGGAAACGTTACCTGGTCGTGGCAGAAAGAAGATCCTGACCGCGACTGCTGTGCGCTACCTGAAGGGTAATGTGGAGAAAAATCCCCGCGTGACTGCTAAGGAACTGAAAAAAGACCTGTCAGATGTGGGCACTGAAGTTTCAGCTCAGACAATAAGGCGCGCACTGCATAACGAAGACCTCCATGCCAGAACTCCCAGGCGCACCCCCTTGCTGACTCCAAAGAACAAGAAAAGTCGACTGCAGTATGCCAAAAGTCATGTGGACAAGCCACAAAGGTTTTGGGACAGTGTACTGTGGTCAGATGAAACTAAATTAGAACTGTTTGGGACAATGGACCAGCGCTATGTTTGAAGGAGGAAGAACCAGGCTTATGAACAAAAGAACACCTTGCCTACTGTGAAGCATGGCAGGGGGTCAATTATGCTTTGGGGCTGTTTTGCTTCTAATGGTACAGGAAAGCTTTAACGTGTGCAGGGTACCATGAATTCCCTTCAGTACCAGGAGATCTTGGAGGAAAATGTGATGGAGTCAGTCACAAACCTGCGGCTTGGGAGACGTTGGACCTTCCAACAGGACAATGATCCGAAGCACACATCCAAGTCCACTAGAGCATGGTTGAACATGAAAGGCTGGAACATTCTAGAGTGGCCATCGCAATCACCAGACTTAAATCCAATTGAGAACCTCTGGTGGGACCTAAAGAAGGCAGTTGCAATGCGCAAGCCTAAGAATGTGACTGAACTGGAGGCTTTTGCCCATGAAGAATGGGCTAAGATACCCATAGGTCGCTGCAAGACACTTGTGTCAAGCTATGCTTCACGCTTGAAAGCTGTCATAACTGGAAAAAGGATGTTGTACTAAGTACTAAAAAATAATGTCACTAGGGGGTTGAATAAAACTGATAATGATGTGAGCACAGTAAAGACATTTGTGGTTATTCCATCATAAATATTATGTTATATTTGTCTAATTTATAAGTGCCTCTTTGATATAATTGTAAATAAGATGACTGAAATGATCCAAATCAATGTCAAACTGGCCAAAACACTTTATTTCAGTGGGGGTTGAATAAATTTGATCACAACTGTATATATATATATATATATATATATATATGTTCATAGCTGTATATTTCATATTTATAATCTGTACATTCACATCTGTATATTCTACTTACCACTTGTAATGTATATATTTATATATCTCCTAAAGCACTTCTGGATGGATGCAAACTGCATTTCGTTGTTCATATTGAGCAAAGACAATAAAGTTGAATTCTATTCTATTCTATTCTATTCACCTGTTATAAAATGAAAACACAAACTACCAAACAAAGGACATGAACCGCTGCATCCAATAAAATAACACACTGAAATAACAAATAACATTTACAAAAAGATGAGCAGTGTTGGTCTTGTCTTCAAAACGGTGAAAGATTGAATGGCAAAGACTCTCCGCCCAAACTAGTAGCTTTGAAAAGCTCTCAAAATGGACACAAAAGGCTTAATAACACCATTCGCTTTATAGATTAAAGGACACAGCTGTAATTAAAATACCAAACAATCCATGGCCGGAAAAATGGGGGAATGAATAGTACGTGTTTTATAATAAAAAACAATTTGGTGCAGAAGGGCGGCACGGTGGCTTAGTGGTTAGCACGTTCTCCTCTCAGCACTAGGGATTCCCAGTTCGAATCCCCATCTGGGTGGAGTTTCCATGTTCTCCCCGTGTCTGCGTGGGTTTCCTCCGGGTTCTCCGGTTTCCTCCCACAGTCCAAAAACATGGATCAAGTCAATTGAATTCTCAAAAATTGCCCCATATAGAGTGTGTGTGTGTGAGTGAGTGTGTGCCCAGCGATGGATTGGCGTCCTGTCCTGGGTGTATCTGCCCAGCGCCCGAGACGTTCTCCCCTGGATGGGCATGGGGAACCCCACCGCGACCCTAATAGAGGATAAAGCGGGAGATAATGAATGAATGAATTTGGTGCAGAAGAAAAGATAACATCACCCGTTAATTACACAGGCCTTGGGTTTTAAGCCTAAAAGACAAGCAGGAAATAGTGTTGACTTGTCTGGTTTGTTGTTTGCAGACTTCTGACCTAACTCTTATTTACCTATTGATTTAAAAACCTTGTGCTATTCCTGGTTGTCCTACTTGCATTCACTCAGTTTATGTTTAATAGTTAGAAGATACGGCACTACTCTTTCCCCTGATTTCATGTGCAGCAGATCAGGTGTATCCACTGTATATTAGATTCACATTTAAAATGATTCTGTTTATAGTACAGTGTACTGACCAAGGGTTAACAACAGAGCTGTGACCCCAGGCCACATAGCTGGCACCTTCATCTCTTGCTGGTGAAGCTGTGGCCACATACACTTGGTTATCTAATGCCCTAAGAAATGAAGAAGAAAAAAAATGCAAACGTTATTTTTTTTCTCATACTGAAAATTAAAGTCAAATACGTAATGATCTGCAGGGCAACCCCTCAAATATTTAGCTTAACCATTAATGATTGTGCGGCAAGGTGGCTTAGTGGCATGTTCTCCTCTCAGCACTAGGGATTCCCGGTTCGAATCCCCATCTGGGTGGAGTTTCCATGTTCTCCCCGCATCCGCGTGGGTTTCCTCCGGGTTCTCCGGTTTCGTCCCACAGTCCAAAGACATGGATCAAGTCAATTGAATGTGTGTGTGTGTGTGAGTGAGAGTGTGTCCAGTGATAGATTGATGTCCTGTCCTGGGTCTATCTGTCCAGCGCCCGAGACGTTCTCCACTGGATGGGCATGGGGAACCCCACCGCGACCCTAATAGAGGATAAGGTGGAAGATAATGAATGAATGAATGAAAAACACTGGGTGGCTTAGTGGTTTAGCACGTTCTCCTCTCAGCACTAGGGATTCCCGGTTCGAATCCCCATCTGGGTGGAGTTTCCATGTTCTCCCCGTGTCCGCGTGGGTTTCCTCCGAGTTCTCCGGTTTCCTCCCACAGTCCAAAAACATGGATCAAGTCAAGGGAGTTCTCCAAATTGCCCCATATAGAGTGTCTGTGTGAGTGAGTGTGTGCCCAGCGATGGATTGGCGCCCTGTCCTGGGTGTATCTGCCCAGCGCCCGAGACGTTCTCCCCTGGATGGGCATGGGGAACCCCACCGCAACCCTAATAGAGGATAAAGCGGGAGATAATGAATGAATGAATGAATGATTGCTCACGCTCACACAAGATCTCTACAAACATAACATACATTAATACATAACAAACACTGTCTGTGTGCAAATACAATAATATAATAAAGAACATCATTCTGCAAACTACGTATAAGGCTTTTTTTTTTAAAGTATTTTATATAGTAACAGTATGCTGTTTATCTTTCTAAAGTAATAGGTACTGGCCTGGCCCTCTGCAGCAGTTCCCAATGAGCCGGCCCTGTCGTCATGTTGAAGGCTCCAGGATAAACCAACAGCTGACAACCTGCAATAAAACACAAAAAACAACAACCTGAATCTATATTCTGAGTGAAGCTGACAAAAAGGACTATATACAAACAACATTATCAACAGGAAATCAGAAAATCTTTGTAAACACGTTTTACTTATATTTATTTATGGGAATGAAATATTAGTTATATAAATAATATATATTTTTTAAACTGTATTCATGCAAGTGGCACGGTGGCTTAGTGGTTTAGCACGTTCTCCTCTCAGCATTAGGGATTCCCGGTTCGAATCCCCATCTGGGTGGTGTTTCCATGTTCTCCCCGTGTCCGCGTGGGTTTCCTCCGGGTTCTCCGGATTCCTCCCACAGTCCAAAAACATGGATCGAGTCAATTGAATTCTCAAAATTGCCCCATATAGAGTGTGTATGTGTGAGTGAGTGTGTGCCCAGAGATGGATTGGCGTCCTGTCCTGGGTGTATCTGCCCAGCGCCCGAGACGTTCTCCCCTGGATGGGCATGGGGAACCCCACCGCGACCCTAATAGAGGATAAAGCGGGAGATAATGAATGAATGAATGAATGTATTCATGAATTGATTTATACATACGTTTCCACTGTTGAGGACCTAATTTTTTAAAATAATAATATTTATAGATTTTATGTGACCCAAGGTGCACAGTCTTTCATGAGAGACCATTGGAATGTTTGTTAAAGTAATTTATTTATGCCTTTTTTATATTATTTATTAATTTATGGTGAGTGTTACTCTGTAAAAGGACACAAGCGATGTTGAAATTGGACACAACCGTCTTACCTTTTCTGGCATAGATCTGCGCGAGCTCTGAAAAGCGCATGTCATAGCAAATCCCCACTCCAACCTTACAGTATGCTGTAAAATAGAGTTTATGATTTTATAATTAAACAAATGGACATTAATTCCATTAACATTAAGGCGGACGGCACGGTGGCTTAGTGGTCGGCACGTTCGCCTCTCAGCGCTAGAGATTCCCGGTTCGAATCCCCATCTGGGTGGAGTTTCCATGTTCTCCCCGTGTCCGCGTGAGTTTCCTCCAGGTTCTCCGGTTTCCTCCCACAGTCCAAAAACATGGATCAAGTCAATTAAGTTCTCCAAATTGCTCCATATAGAGTGTATCTGTGTGAGTGAGTGTGTGCCCAGCAATGGATTGGCGCCCTGTCCTGGGTGTATCTGCCCAGCGCCCGAAACGTTCTCCCCTGGATGGGCATGGGGAACGCCAGCGCGACCCTAATAGAGGATAAAGCGGGAGATAATGAATGAATGAACATTCAGACTGCTTAATTAGGACTTTAGGACACTCACGGGTTTCAAACGTGGATAAGCTGCTCCCAGGACTTAATGTCTCTGATTCTTGGAAGCATATTTTTCCAGGAACATTAATGTCAAAGAGGTGAATCTGTGTGAGGAGATTTATTATGAAATAAAGTAAATGATCTATAAATGTTACTCAGTGCTGAAGCCAAACCAACCTTTCTGTGTTTAACCAGTAGTTTTCCATCTGGACCAAAAACTGAGCAGGTGTTGAACAGCTTCCCTCCATCCTTCTCAGGAATGGACCCTGTAAACCACAGATACAACACTTTGCTAAAACGTCTTAAAATCTAAATATTCAGTATTTATTACATACACTAATTGGTCATAAGTACCACGGCAGACCTCGTATTAACTACATTGAGATGTTTTATTCAGTCACACTGCTCCAGATCTATAAAATAAACCATCTATGCATTTTGGACAACTGAATGCTTGAGGGCGGCATGGTGGCTTAGTGGTTTAGCATGTTCTCCTCTCAGCACTAGGGATTCCCAGTTCGAATCCCCATCTGGGTGGTGTTTCCACGTTCTCCCCATGTCCATGTCTCTCCGGTTTACTCCCACAGTCCAAAAACATGGATCACTAATCCACCGTGCCGCCATGTGCCATGTTGTTTTGAAAAATCAATGGCAAATTTAAATAAAATCGCAGACTTTATAAGAGTTTCTCTCTTTATTAGAGCATGTTCTCCCCATGGCAGCTTAGTGTTTGGCATGTTCTTCTCTCAGCGCTAGGGATTCCCGGTTCAAATCCCCATCTGGGTGGAGTTTCCATGTTCTCCCCGTGTTCGCGTGGGTTTCCTCTGGGTTCTCCGGTTTCCTCCCACAGTCCAAAAACATGGATCAAGTTAATTGAGTTCTCCAAATTGCCCCATATAGTGTGTCTGTGTGAGTGAGTGTGTGCCCAGCGATGGATTGGCGCCCTGTCCTGGGTGTATCTGCCCAGCGCCCGAAACGTTCTCCCCTGGATGGGCATGGGGAACCCCACCGTGACCCTAATAGAGGATAAAACGGGACATAATGAATGAATGAATGAATGAATGAATGCTTTAGACCTTTTTTTTGGCCTAACTGCACCAAAGTGCACAAGGCAAGGGGCAAGGTCCTTAAACTCAGTCCTTCGTTGGGTCAGTTTTAAATTGGCTTAATGGAGCTCAAATGGAGCTTTGACTTAAACCCCATGAAACACCTTTGGGAAAAATCAGGATGATGCTGCCGTCCGTTCAAGGAGCGTGATACCCCCAGTGAGACTTGGTCCTCACAAGATGTCTTCCACCAACACTTGGAAGTTTTCCTTGCCACTGTCTCTTTGGCTTGCTCTTTGGGGGTTCAGGCTTTATAAAGAATATAATAATATAATAATTTGTTGTAAACAAATGATCTTGAACTTGGGCTTACCCCCTACTAAGTATATCCCACACTCCTTGGCTGTCTCAGACAACACCTGCGTCGATTCTCCGGGAATCTCCTCAGCATACTCTGCAAAGTAACCTGTTCCATACGGAGAGTTAAAGCACTCCTACAGAAAGATGGGGAGATTCGGCATCGATTTAATATTTAACGGGCGCGAAGTGAAAAATAAACAACTGATTGTACTCACAGGTAGGAGCACGACCTTCGCACCCTGGCTCGCTGCCTCCTTCACCAGCCTTTGAGCTCGATTTAAATTGTCAGCCTTTAACTTTTTCACATGCAGCTGCACCACAGCCAAGCGAAAGTCTGCAAGGATTGTTTGCTGTTTGTTAGAAAACAACTAAAAGACTAAATGGCCAGCTTCATCATTATATTTGGACTTTTATAATCCTCAGAACCTCCACTTTTAACTTTACATAGTTTTATAGGTTTTATAATTGGTTGACAGTATAAAACAAAAGTGACGACAGATGTCACAGGGTTGGTTTAAAATTCGTCCAAAACAGAGCCAAACATTCATTCATTCATTATCTCCCTCTTTATCCTCTATTAGGGTCGCGGTGGGGTTCCCCATGCCCATCCAGGGGAGAACGTTTCGGGCGCTGGGCAGATACACCCAGGACAGGGCGCCAACCTATCGCTGGGCACACACTCACTCACACACACACACTCTATATGGGGCAATTTGGAGAACTCAATTGACTTGATCCATGTTTTTGGACTGTGGGAGGAAACCGGAGAACCGGAGGAAACCCACGCAGGATTCGAACCGGGAATCCCTAGTGCTGAGAGGCGACAGAGCCAAACATGAAAACATTCATATATAACACTCTACTGTTACAGTTATAACTACGGGTGTACAGCTGTATGTTTACATTACGGTAATTAAAACTGCACCTGATTTAGGAAAACTCAATGTAATGTTATAAATGTATAAATGTTTTATGCATAGTGATTCCCGGTTCGAATCCCCATCTGGGTGGAGTTTCCATGTTCTCCCCGTGTCCGCGTGGGTTTCCTCCGGGTTCTCCGGTTTCCTCCCACAGTCCAAAAACATGGATCAAGTCAATTGAGACCTCCAAATTGCCCCATACAGAGTGTGTCTGTGTGAGTGAGTGTGTGTCCAGCGATAGATTGGCACCCTGTCCTGGGTCTATCTGCCCAGCGCCCGAGACGTTCTCCCCTGGATGGGCATGGGGAACCCCACCGTGACCTTAATAGAGGATAAAGCGGGAGATAATGAATGAATGAATGAATGAATGAATGAAAATTAAAGACAATTAAACATTAGACAACTAAAAGATTAAACGGCCAGCTTCATCATAACATTTGGACTTTTATAATCCTCAGAACCTCCACTTTTTACTTTACATAGTTTTATAGGTTTTATAATTGGTTTACAGAATAAAACTACTTCCAAGGTTGGAAATTAATATTTCTAAAGAGAAATTCATTTACAAAAGTGACGACAGCTGTCACAGGTTTTTTAAAATTCGTCCAAAACAGAGCCAAACATGAAAACATGGGCTGTGGGAGGAAACCGGAGAACCCGGAGGAAACCCACGCAGACACGGGGAGAACATGGAAACGCCACCCAGATGGGGATTCGAACCGGGAATCCCTAGTGCTGAGAGGAGAACATGCAAAACCACTAAGCCACCGTGCCGCCTGTATACATGTTATTAATGTATAAATGTTATAAAAGTTATAAATGTATAAATGTTATAAATGTATAAATGTTATAAAAGTTATAAATGTATAAATGTATAAAAGTTATAAATGTATAAATGTTATAAATGTATAAATGTTATAAAAGTTATAAATGTATAAATGTATAAAAGTTATAAATGTATAAAAGTTATAAATGTATAAATGTTATAAATGTTATTAATGTTATAAATGTTATTAATGTTATAAATGTTATAAAAGTTATAAATGTATAAATGTTATAAATGTATAAATGTTTTGTGCTCTTACTCGCCATCGTCTTTAAAATCGCAGACATGCAGAAATAAACACGGCTTTTCAAAACTACGACTGAAGAACGGCGTCGCTTCAATTCCAATATTGTTTCCTCCGTAGGTGACCTCTGTAGTTCACTACAAAGCGGATCAAATAAGGTCTCTTCAGTGAGGTGCGTAGTGCACTAAGCAGCTAAAGATATTGATTTGGAATACGTCCATTTGTACCGTTGTTGCTGGAAACATCCAATCACAATCGGAGAGCCCGTCAACGAAGAATTTCAAAATAAAGATAATTAAGAAAATTTAAGAATAAGATCGTTCAGATTAATTAATCGCATTATTTGTTAATGTGTTTAGGTTTTTTATTGTTCATAAAAAATGAGGTTAAAAGTTAAATGAATGTAAATGTTGTGGCATTGAAATAACTATAAAAGAGCAAACAGCAAAAAGCGTTCATTTAGACAATTTATATAAATTTATATAAATCAGATAAGTTGGAGTAAGCAACCCTTAATGAAGGGTTAATGTTTAAATGGCCAATAAGTTAAAAAGTAAATGAAATATTAAATTATTAAGGTAACTCGGTGTTAATGTTTATTGTTACATCAGATGAAAAGGAAGGTTATTAAATTATAGTTTTTTGAATGTTATCCACATAAAAAAAAGACCTCCATATAACCATCAATGGTTGTGTTTGTGTTGATTCAGTTCACGCCTTTATTAATTACATTTAATAAAGTGTAATTAATATATTACACAATACAGTAAATAAAACTATCGTCGTTCAGTTTGAACAATAACAGTTTGTTATTCCACCCATCTGGGTGGAGTTTCCATGTTCTCCCCGTGTCTGCGTGGGTTTCCTCCGGGTTCTCCGGTTTCCTCCCACAGTCCAAAAACATGGAGCAAGTCAATTTAGTTCTCCAAATTGCCCCATATAGAGTGTGTTTGTGTGAGTGAGTGTGTGCCCAGCGATGGATTGGCGCCCTGTCCTGGGTGTATCTGCCCAGCGCCACAAACATTCTCCCCTGGATGGGCATGTGGAACCCCCCCGCGACCCTAATAGAGGATAAAGCGGAAGATAATGAATGAATATTAAATGCATTCTTTTTCGTTTTTAAGTACGTGTTGGGCGGCACGGTGGCTTAGTAGTTTAGCACGTTCTCCTCTCAGCGCTAGGGATTCCCGGTTCGAATCCCCATCTGGGTGGAGTTTCCATGTTCTCCCCGTGTCCGCGTGGGTTTCCTCTGGGTTCTCCGGTTTCCTCCCACAGTCCAAAAACATGGAGCAAGTCAATTTAGCTCTCCAAATTGCCCCATATAAAGTGTCTGTGTGTGTGTGAGTGTGTGCCCAGCGATGGATTGGCGCCCTGTCCTGGGTGTATCTGCCCAGCGCCCGACACGTTCTCCCCTGGATGGGCATGGGGAACCCCACCGCGACCCTAATAGAGGATAAAGCGGAAGATAATGAATGAAAGTACGTGTTGACATAATGTCATTTATTTTAATTCTTTATAAGGTTAGTAAATGTTTTACAAAAAAATAGAAAACCTACGTCTTATACTTGTGCATTTACACATTTGTCCAGCAGACGGCATCAGTTCGCTTCTCTTTTCTAAGTAAACACTTTAAGAAGAAGATACTTTGTTGACATTTCAGCGGCACTAAACGCGGCCGCTTTGATCTTCTGTTCTGTACGTTAGTTCACGTCCTTCAAAGCGTTCTGAAGTAACGTTAATATAACATTAAGACGGGGGCTGAAGGACCAATGGGATTAAGTAAATGCGGCGTGGTTGTGAGTCACGTGGTTCGCAGGTGGACAGGGTGGAGGTCATCATGGATGAAGGAGATCAGCTCACCTGCAGTTCGTCCTCAGAGGTCAGCAGAGCGGACCCTGTGCACGTGCACACGTCCTGTCCGGGTTCTCCAGAGGGTGGGTGGAGAGACCAGGTCTCTGCAGAGATGTTCAGCCAGCCTCAGCCTCCTCAGGAGGTGGAGGAGCAGTTCTGAGGAGGAGGAGGAGGAGGAGGGTTTTCTGGAGGACGCTGAGGTGGAGGAGCTCTTTCAGCAGCAGGTTCCTTTAGGGATCGGTGAAGACGATCACAGGGTGTTCATTGTGCATCCTGATGTGAAATGGGGAAGAAAAAAGCAATACCTCACCACAGGTAGGTCTCTGCATGAGAGGGTTCTATAAGGAACATGACTGATTAGATTAATGACCGCAACCCATCAGGCAGAACATCATACAGTCTGTGGGTCAAGGGTTAGGGTGCAAGATTCAAGAATATTGTGGTACAGGAGATAACGAGATTATGGGACACGGACCCCCATTACCCCGTTATTTTAAGTTCATTCATTCATTATCTTCTGCTTTATCCTCTATTAGGGTCGCAGTGGGGGGGGGGGTTCCCCATGCCCATCCAGGGGAGAACGTTTCAGGCGCAGGGCAGATAGACCCAGGACAGGGCGCCAATCTATCACTGGGCACACACTCACTCACACAGACACACTCTATATGGGGCAATTTGGAGAACTCCATTGACTTGATCCATGGTTTTGGACTGTGGGAGGAAAGCGGAGAACCCGGAGGAAACCCATGCAGACACGGGGAGAACATGGAAACTCCACCCAGATGGGGATTCGAACCGGGAATCCCTAGTGCTGAGAGGAGAACATGCTAAACCACTAAGCCACCGTGCCGCCGCTTATATATATTCATTCATTCATTCATCATCTTGTGCTTTATCCTCTATTAGGGTCGCGGTGGGGTTCCCCATGCCCATCCAGGGGAGAACGTTTCGGGCGCTGGGCAGATAGACCCAGGACAGGGCGCCAATCCATCGCTGGACACACACTCACTCACACACACACACTCTATATGGGGCAATTTGGAGAATTCGATTGACTTGATCCATGTTTTTTGGACTGTGGGAGGAAAGCGGAGAACCCGGAGGAAACCCACGCGGACATGGGGAGAACATGGAAACCGGGAATCCCTAGCGCTGAGAGGAGAACATCCTAAACCACTAAGCCACCGTGCCACCGGGTTTTAAAGTTATAATTAAATATAAATTTTAAAGAAGAAAATAAGAATTTTTTTTTAAATACAGTATATAGATATGTGAAATATAATAATATACAACTACAAATAGGTGGCACGGTGGCTTAGTGGTTTAGTACGTTCTCCTCTCAGCACTAGGGATTTCCGGTTCGAATCCCCATCTGGGTGGAGTTTCCATGTACTCCCCGTGTCCGCGTGGGTTTCCTCCGGGTTCTCCGGTTTCCTCCCACAGTCCAAAAACATGGATTAAGTGTATTGAGTTCTCCAAATTGCCCCATATAGAGTGTGTCTGTGTGAGTGAGTGTGTGCCCAGCGATGGATTGGCGCCCTGTCCTGGGTGTATCTGCCCAGCGCCCGAGACGTTCTCCCCTGGATGGGCATGGGGAACCCCACCGCGACCCTAATAGAGGATAAAGCGGAAGATAATGAATGAATGAACTACAAATATAAATATAATATAGAATATTTTAACTATAAATATAATATACGTATATACAGTATATAAATAAATTTAAGAATATATATATATAAAGTAGTATACAGTAGATATAAATATAGAACATAAATATAGCAGCATATAAAATGTATATAAACGGTACATGTGAGATGCTGATGAGGTATTTGGAGGGTGTTGGATTATTAATCAGAAGGTTGTGGGTTCAAATCCCAGGTCCACTGAGTGTCCTTAACCCACATGGCTCCAGGGATGCAGTGTCCAACCCTGTGCTCTGACCCCAACCAAGTCGGGATAAAAACGTCTGCAAATGTAAATGTAATGTAACAATCCCAGCAACTTCACGCTTCCTTTTTTTTACCTGAAGCTGATCTTCAAATGGCCGAGGCGGTTGGTCTGGTGAACACCTTACAGAACTGGACAGTGGTGGATAAGATGATCCTCTCCACCAAAACTCCCGAAAAGAAGAGGATCTTTGGAAAGGGGAACTTTCAGACCCTCACAGGTTCTCAGCACTTCTCAGATGTATAGACTGAAGTATGCATGTTTCAAATGGTAAATATGTTCAGTTTCTCAATCTGGTTCATTAATGCAGAGAAAATTCGGAGAACCTCAGGAGTTTCGGCTGTTTTTGTGAATGTCGAGCGCCTGATGCCATCATCAGAGGTAAGAGCTGAAAAAGAATCACAATCAGACTTTATTGGCCAAGTATGTTCAGACATGACGGCACGGTGGCTTAGTGGTTTAGCATGTTCTCCTCTCAGCGCTAGGGATTCCCGGTTCGAATCCCCATCTGGGTGGAGTTTCCATGTTCTCCCCGTGTCTGTGTGGGTTTCCTCCGGGTTCTCCGGTTTCCTCCCACAGTCCAAAAACATGGATCATGTCAATTGAATTCTCCAAATTGCCCCATATAGAGTGTGTCTGTGTGAGTGTGTGCCCAGGGATGGACTGGCACCCTGTCCTGGGTCTATCTGCCCAGCGCCCGAAATGTTCTCCCCTGGATGGGCATGGGGAACCCCACCGCGACCTTAATAGAGGATAAAGCGGGAGATAATGAATGAATGAAAAATATATGCAGGCAGCACGGTGGCTTAGTGGTTTAGCATGTTCTCCTCTCAGCGCTAGGGATTCCTGGTTCGAATCCCCATCTGGGTGGAGTTTCCATGTTCTCCTCGTGTCCGTGTGGGTTTCCTCCGGGTTCTCCGGTTTCCTCCCACAGTCCAAAAACATGGATCGAGTTAATTGTGTTCTCTAAATTGCCCCATATAGAGTGTGTATGTGTGAGTGAGTGTGTGCCCAGCGATGGATTGGCGTCCTGCAACCCCACCGCGACCCTAATAGAGGATAAAGCGGGAGATAATGAATGAATGAATGAATGTTCAGACATATAAGGAATTTGTATTTGGTTACAATAGCTCACAGTGCACAATAAGTGACAGACACACCCAAACTAGCATTCCTCCTACACACACACACGCACAAGACACACCTGTACACATGACGATTGTGCAATTTGCAGTTTGTATTTAAAATAACGTGCTAGTGCAATACTGTAATGGATAGTTAAAAAAGATGAGAATGGAAGAAGACCGGTTGAGAGTGTTGAGAATGAGTCCAGAGGCAGTGTTTTAATGATCAGCTGTTCATTAGTGTGAAGCTTCTCCGTAATCTGGAGCTCTTGATTCTCGACTGACCGAACCGGAACGGGTGATGTCCAGGGTGTGCTGAATCACGGACGATGTTCTCTGCCCGCTTCGTGGTTCTAGCCAGACAGAGAGATGTATAGATGCTTTATTAATAGTTCTATTTCTAATGTTTTGATCCTGATACTGTACATAACCAAGTAGCAAAATCACCGTTTATATACACTATATACTAAACTATACTGAAGCCCCAAAAATGAGACAAAGTAACAGAGACAAGGAAAAAAAATCCTCTGGCTTCACATACAATTTGGAACATCAACACTTCTAAGCCAACTGTCCATAAATGTATTTGCATTTCTGTCTTACATAGAACATTAAACCAAGACTATGTGTTATAAAACGTTTAAATTGTGCTGAAAAGACGCCGCTTCATCGGGTTACGTGTTTTTCTGATGTTTAAGAAAGAGTTCCAAGAGGCCTGGGGGATGAAGGTATTTGACAGATACTCACTGGTTCTGCACATTTTCCGCCGCAACGCCAGAACGAAGGAAGCCAAATTGCAGATCTCATTGGCTGAGATCCCATTGCTCAGGTAAATGGAAATGTTCACACCTGGTTTCTGTAGTAATGTATAAAGGATGTGGCTTAGTGGCTAGGGACTCCCGGTTGGAATCCCAATCTGGGTGGAGCTTCCATGTTCTCCCCGTGTCCGCGTGGGTTTCCTCCGGGTTCTCCGGTTTCCTCCCACAATCCGAAAACATAGATCAAGTCAATTGAGTTCTCCAAATTGCCCCATATAGAGTGTGTCTGTGTGAGTGAGTGTGTGTCCAGTGATAGACTGGCGCCCTGTCCTGGGTGTATCTGCCCAGCGCCCGAGATGTTCTCCCCTGGATGGGGAGAACCCCACCGCGACCCTAATATATGATTAATCGGATGATAATGGATGGATGTATAAAAGTGCTCTGTGCTAAAAAGAAACCCTGATGTAAAGTTTTTAATAACAGAGAGCAAATCTATTTTACTGCATCAGAATTTCACACCCTGTTCGCGTTTCTCCACAAATCTCCAGGTCACGACTGAGAAACGAAGCCGCAGATTTGGATCAGCAAGGTGGAGGCTCGAGGTACATCATGGGCTCAGGTAACAGAGTGATGATCGCTGTTGTTCACACTTGTTTTTTCACTTGCAGTGTTAGCACTGGAGTTTATTAGAGCCAAACAGATTTAGAACTAAGATAAACTACAGCAGAGCTGGAGAAACAAGAGAACCTGGGTCTGTTACTGAGGGTCAGACCATTCATTCATTCATTCATTATCTCCCGCTTTATCCTCTATTAGGGTCGCGGGGGGGGTTCCCCATGCCCATCCAGGGGAGAACGTCTCGGGCGCTGGGCAGATAGACCCAGGACAGGGCGCCAATCCATTGCTGGGCACACACTCACTCACACAGACACACTCTATATGGGGCAATTTTGAGAATTCAATTCACTTGATCCATGTTTTTGGACTGTGGGAGGAAACCGGAGAACCCGGAGGAAACCCACGCAGACTGAGAGGCGAACGTGCTAACCACTAAGCCACCGTGCCCCCAGGTCAGACCAAATTAAACAAAAAAAAATCAAAATAAAGGCAATGCACATGGCATCGAGTGCGAGCCATGCTCGCGATGCATCTGCAATGCTTTTATTTATTCATTATCTTCTGCTTTATCCTCTATTAGGGTCGCGGTGGGGTTCCCCATGCCCATCCAGGGGAGAACGTTTCGGGCGCTGGGCAGATACACCCAGGACAGGGTGCCAATCTATCGCTGGGCACACACTCACTCACACAGACACACTCTATATGGGGCAATTTGGAGAACTCAATTGACTTGATCCATGTTTTTGGACTGTGGGAGGAAACCAGAGAACCCAGAGGAAACCCACGCGGACACGGGGAGAACATGGAAACTCCACCCAGATGGGGATTCGAACCTGAATCCCTAGTGCTGAGAGGAGAACGTGCTAACCACTAAGCCACCGTGCCGCCGCAATGCTTTTATTTTAAAATCTATTATTTTTTTTGTGTGTGCAGGTGTTTTTTTAATTTGTATACTTATTTACATTTGATTCCTAACCTCCCACTGACCTCAGACACGGACATCAAAAGAACCAGATTTGGTTCCGAGGTCCTGAAAAATAAATGACTATGTAAATAAGATGTGATATGAGGCTCAAAATAAATTGTAGTAAAATGAACCTTAAAATAAGATGGGGCTCATGAGGTTAAAAATGGTTCTCCTCTGAATGAAGGTGAAACACTGTATGAAGTGCAGCAGAGGCTCCTGAAGGAGCGAGAGCTGAAGATCTGCTCAGCACTCGCGCGACTTAAAAAGAAGAGACACCTGCTTCGCTCGCAGCGCAAACACCGGGATTTCCCCATCATCGCCGTCATGGGCTACACTAACTGTGGTAAGACTTTAACAGTTATTTTATTAAGCTTTAAACATTAATACTGCCAAACATTTGTTGGCAGTAATAATGTCCATATATAAGTGTTAAAATCTTTACATCCAATAAAAGATGTTCTAAAGTAGTTCAGGTGCTGACACTGAGGCCAGATACCTTACTGTACACATTTATCCATCCATTATCTTCCACTTTATCCTCTATTAGGGTCGCGGTGGGTTCCCCATGTCCATCCAGGGGAAAATGTTTCGGGCGCTGGGCAGATAGACCCAGGACAGGGCGCCAATATATCACTGGGCACACACTCACTCACACACACACACACACACAGACAGACACACTCTATATGGGGCAATTTGGAGAACTCAATTGACTTGATCCATGTTTTTGGACTGTGGGAGGAAACCGGAGAACCCGGAGGAAACCCACGCGCACACGGGGAGAACATGGAAACTCCACCCAGATGGGGATTCGAACCGGGAATCCCTTGTGCAGAGAGGAGAACGTGCTGACCACTGAGCCACCGTGCCGCCGCTTACATATATATATATATACATATACATATATATATATATATATATATATATATATATATTCATTATCTTCCGCTTTATCCTCTATTAGGGTCGCGGTGGGGTTCCCCATGCCCATCCAGGGGAGAACGTCTCGGGCGCCGGGCAGATAGACCCAGGACAGGACGCCAATCCATCGCTGGGCACACACTCACTCACACAGACACACTCTATATGGGGCAATTTGGAGAACTCAATTGACTTGATCCATGTTTTTGGACTGTGGGAGGAAACCGGAGAACCCGGAGGAAACCCACGTGGACACTGGGAGAACATGGAAACTCCACCCAGATGGGGATTCGAACCGGGAATCTCTAGCGCTGAGAGGAGACGTGCTAACCACTAAGCCATCGTGCCACGTACTGTACACAGAGATAATTTAAAGATGATAATTTAAAGACCTCCGGGTTCTCCGGTTTCCTCCCACAGTCCAAAAACATGAATCAAGTCAATTAAATTCTCCATATTGCCCCATATAGAGTGTGTCTGTGTGAGTGGGTGTGTGCCCAGCGATGGATTGGCGTCCTGTCCTGGGTCTATCTGCCCAGCGCCCGAAACGTTCTCCCCTGGATGGGCATGGGGAACCCCACCGCGACCCTAATCGAGGATAAAGCGGGAGATAATGGATGGATGGAAGTTATATTGCTGTGGTGCATAGAGTTTATATGGAGCATTTACAATGCTGGTGGGGCTGTCAGTTTTGGTTCTGGCCATCAGGAAGGTGAAAAGAGGTTGCTGTCAATTCCGAAATTTATGATATGAGTTTGAAGAGGGGACGCCAGACCTCATGGTTAAACCTTAATTCCGAAAAATGCTTTTTTCACACTTTAAATGCATAATGTTATCATCAACGTGAATAAAAACTTAGAATTCAAAACTTAATTTCTTAACTTAATTTCCCTAAAGGAATTACCCAAATTGATCAATAAAATTCTTACCTTATCTTATCTTTTCTTAAACATGCATGTAGAATTTCTTAGCTGATCTCACACCACAGCGATTAAACCCTCTTAATTTGCTTTCGTAGGAAAGACGACGTTAATCAAAGCTCTAACTGGTGATGCTGGTCTCCAGCCTAAAGATCAGCTCTTTGCCACTCTGGATGTCACAGTGCATGCAGGCCAGCTGCCCAGTTATTTGACTGTGCTGTATGTGGATACGATTGGCTTCCTGTCACAGTTGCCCCACCAACTCATTGACTCTTTTTCAGCCACCCTGGAGGATGTAGCACATTCGGTATGTAACTAACCAATCAGTTTCCACCGATGTGTAATATCTATTCATTCATTCTTTCATTCATTATCTCCCGCTTTATCCTCTATTAGGGTCGCGGTGGGGTTCCCCATGCCCATCCAGGGGAGAACGTCTCGGGCGCTGGGCAGATAGACCCAGGAGAGGGGGCCAATCCATCGCTGGGCACACACTCACTCACACAGACACACTGTATATGGGGCAATTTGGAGAATTCAATTGACTTGATCCATGTTTTTGGACTGTGGGAGGAAACCGGAGAACCCGGAGGAAACCCACGCGGACACGGGGAGAACATGGAACCTCCACCCAGATGGGGATTGGGTGTGTAATATAGTATTTAAAAAAAAATAAGAGATTGGTGATGAGGACATGATGGTGCCAAAACAATGTTCAGGCAGGAAGGACTGGGTTGCATCTTTTTTTACATGTCTGAATGAGTTACCTCCAGTTTCCTTTCGGTGTGTCTGCCCTGTGATAGTCTGGGTGTTTCATCTCCATCGGCCGTATGAGCACCAGTGCGATCCTCCACCATGCTTTACAGATAAACTTGTCGAGGCTCATAAGCAGATACAGTTGTCCTGTTTCGTCTGTCAGGATCTCATCGTACATGTGAGAGACATCAGTCATCCTGAGAGTGAGAATCAGAAAGTCAATGTGCTGAAAATTCTGAAGAACCTTCAGATACCCGAACGGCTCATAAACACCATGATAGAAGTTCACAACAAGATTGACCTTGTAGAAGGGTAAATGTTTTTCAGTTTACAACATCCAAACATTTTAATGTAATATATAATGTATATATAATGTAAAGGGCATTAATGTCAGTCTGCGTGATCACTCAGCAGTTATGAATCATCGGACCTGGAGGGTGTGCCAGTTTCAGCCCTGAATGAGGTTGGATTAGAGGAGCTGAAGCAGAGAGTTGAATGTGCAGTTGTGACATCAACTGGGAAACAAACCATGATTCTGAAGGTGCAGCTCAACAGCCCTCAGTTAGGGTGAGTAGAAGATTGTAAACTATCCGTACATTAACTTTTACAGTGCCATCATCCCATGCGTGAACTCTTTTACTGAATTATAACTAAATTAAAAGGAGGAGGGAGTATTTCATGCTCTGATACCAACTCTTTAAAACCACAACTATTTTTAAAGTGTCTCGTGAAAAGCATCTTTAAGAGCCAAAATGCAGATGTCTGAGGAGCCAGATGTGGGCTGTATGGTGGATAAAGCAACACTGACCAACCCGATTTGGTTGTTGTGCCTTCCGACAGTTCACTACAACACTGCAAACCATCATACACACACGATAATCAATAAATGTATTAGGGGTGAGCTGCAATATTCGCCGATTCGACGATTCGATTCGGAGAACCGTAGTCCACGTGGTACCATTTTGACCACATGGGGGAGCCCATGGCTGCTGCTAAGCATTAGTCTTTACATGAAATGTCTTTGTTTTCGTTATATATATAGCCTTTTGTCAAATAAAATCATCCTAATTTCTGTTAATATTTTTTTTTAATGATGTGTGCGCTTTAACAATAAGCTACACATTAATAAAGCAAGTAAAATATTTTTTTAAAATTATTTTTTAAAAACCACGCTTATAGCGCCATCTAGTGGTGAAATTTTAACTGATTCGACTATCGGTCGGCTATAGGGAAAATCTGACGAATCAGATTCGACTATGAAAATCCTTAGTTGAAGACACCCCTAAAATGAATACATGTGGGGCTTTACATGTTTTGAACAACCCATATGTTGTATATAATCTATATGCAGGAGCTCACGTAGCTTCTTGGTTTCAGTGCCAGGGCTTAGTTTAGAATCACGTCTCAGGTACAGAGGAGTCCGTTCTGTTCCTCTCCAGCATGTGCTTCTGGTCTTGAGCCAAGGAGGGCCATCACATGCTGCTTCAAATCCGTAGCCATGACAACAAAAGAGTGATCTAAGGAACTAGGAGATTAAATGAACGTCAATCACATAGTCATTAAAGCATTTATAAATATTTTTTCTTAACCTTACATTTTTAAACTTACTGTAAATGGTGTCCATCATGCAGGCGTGTGTGTGTGTGTGTGTGTGTGTGTCATGTTGTGGGGACCAGAATTAAAGTGTGTTTGTATGTGTAGGTGGCTGTATAAAGAAGCCACGGTTCAGGAGGTACAAGATGGGGCCGATGACTGCACTGCCAACGTCAAGGTTCTCATCAGCGCTGCTGCATATGGACGCTACAGGAAGCTGTTCCAGGTCACTTAGCAACAGGCGGCATGTCTCTGAGACGAAATAAATTATTTTTTTTCTAAACTCAATTATTTCTTACAAAAAAATAGCTGCTTTAAAAATACCCTTCAAAAGATCACCGTTTGTGAAGGAGATGTAACGTGTGTGCGGTCATGGTGAACGCATTAAAAACGGCATTGTCTAATTATCTCATTCTCTCTGAAACCGCGGTGTGAAAAGTGCACTCCGTTATTTTTAGGTTTCTGCATATGGCATAGAAAATAGTGCTATGTGAAAGTCTGGACACCCAGACACATCTCATGTTTTATTAATTGTTTAAAGCTGATTTTAAAATGAGGGTTTTAGTGATCGGCGGCACGGTGCCTTAGTGGTTAGCACGTTCGCCTCTCAGCGCTGGGGATTCCCGGTTCGAGTCCCCATCTGGCTGCCCAGCGATGGATTGGCGCCCTGTCCTGGGTCTATTTTCCCAGCGCCCGAGACGTTCTTCCCTGGATGGACATGGGGAACCCCACCGCGACCCTAATAAAGGATAAAGCAGGAGATAATGAATGAATGAAGGAGTCCCCTTCTGAGTGGAGTTTCCATGTTCTCCCCGTGTCTGCATGGGTTTCCTCCGGGTTCTCCGGTTTCCTCCCACAGTCCAAAAACATGGATCAAGTCAATTGAATTCTCAAAAATTGCCCCATATAGAGCGTGTCCGTCTGTGTGAGTGAGTGCCCAGCGATGGAGTGGCGCCCTGTCCTGGGTCTATCTGCCCAGCGCCCGAAACGTTCTCCCCTGGATGGGCATGGGGAACCTCACCCCGACCCTAATAGTGGATAAAGCGGGAGTTAATGAATGAAGGAATAAAAATGGTTTTAGTGATCTTACATTGTTAAATCACTAAACTGTCACAGCTATCCAGCGATGGATTGGCGCCCTGTCCTGGGTCTGTCTGCCCGGCGCCTGAGACGTTCTCCCCTGGATGGGCATGGGGAACCCCACCGCGACCCTACTAGAGGATAAAGTGGGAGATAATGAATGAATGAATATCACAGCTATTGAGGGTGTAGGTATCAGTTCCTTTATAGGCCCAGCTCCCAAACCCGAATGAAGAGTAGCATTGCATCAGAAAGGGCATCTGGTTTAAAACTGTTCCTCATCAGAAATATGGAAGTTCACACTTTGGTGGCTCTTCACACGAACAATGAAAAGAATGCTATTTTTGGAAAACCTTATTTTTTTTAAACACAAAAATTTCTGCTCAAGTCCAGTTTGTTAAATGTGAGTATGAGGATGACAGAATAAGACTTGCTTTAGTGGTCTATAATTCACTTCTTTTCTATGTGACTCTTTTATGGAGGATTGAAACACTGCTGGTGAGCTAATCCATTCACAAGGAGAGAAACCTCAATGCCATTCAACGTCCTTTGTTTTTAAGCAGTCTTCTGTTAAGGGCAATGACAATCGAGCAGAATGGAAAACAGCCAATGAAGTCTCCTGCAATGATGTTGAGGCTGGTTGATTCGGCTCCAGGATTCTGATCCTCCAGCCACCTCAGCACATCATCCCAGTTCTTCGTGGTCAGTCTCTGCAGGGACAGATGTGGGTTGGAGGCAATGAAGCATCGGTCTGCAGTTAGATTTAGACCTGCTACAAAGAATCCGTCTGAACAAACAGAACAAAAACATTCATACAATATGGACGTGTTCGGACAGTTACACATACGACACCAAGTTATCTGTTGAACGATTATATTTTAAAGAGAGAGCAAGTGTATCTCAGCCGTGTCTTACCTGGACGACCAAGCTGTTTCTTCGACTCTAGATACTGGAGGAGTTCCTCAGCATTGGCCCTGTTTGCCCACCAGTAAGGTATTTCCTGCCATAACTCCTTATGGTTTCCAGCTGCCTGATCTTCATATGATATTAGTACCTGATGTCCCGATGACCAAAGGCCCCGCAAAGTTAAATCGGCCTATGAACAAGCAATACAAAGGTTTTAATGGTGGCCAACTAAGGATCGGTAGCTCAGTGGTCAGGGCGATGGGCTGTTAATCTGAAGGTTGGGGGTTCAAATCCCAGGTCCACTGAAGTTACCAATGTGGATCCTTGAGCAAGACCCTTAACCCTCATTGCTGTAGGGATGTTGTGATGAACCCTGTGCTCACCTTGTAAGTCGCTTTGGATAAAAGCGTCTGTTAAATTACCAAATGTAATGTAAATGTAAAGGATTCTGCATTAATATCATCTGGGGCTGATGTGTGTGCAAAAACTACTAAACCTATAAAGTATTATTCACATTAATGGGCTTAATTGCAGAGGATGCTTAACCATCCATTTCTCAGCATTAATCGTAAAACCCTAGGGATTCACGGTTCGAATCCCCATCTGGGTGGAGTTTCCATGTTCTCCCCGTGTCCACGTGGGTTTCCTCCGGGTTCTCCGGTTTCCTTCCACAGTCCAAAAACATGGATCAAGTCAATTGAATTCTCAAAAAAAATTGTCCCATATAGAGTGTGTCTGTGTGAGTGAGTGTGTGCCCAGCGATGGATTGGCGCCCTGTCCTGGGTGTATCTGCCCAGCGCCCGAGACGTTCTCCCCTGGATGGGCATGGGGAACCCCACTGCGACCATAATAGAGGATAAAGCGGAAGATAATGAATAAATGAATGATTATAACTATATCAGAACTATATTAGTCTAGAAATAATTCCACGAAATGAAGTCAGATTTTGGCGGCACGGTGGCTTAGTGTTTGGCATGTTCGCCTCTCAGCGCTAGGGATTCCTGGTTCGAATCCCCATCTGGGTGGAGTTTCCATGTTCTCCCCATGTCCGCGTGGGTTTCCTCCAGGTTCTTCGGTTTCCTCCCACAGTCCAAAAACATGGATCAAGTCAATTGAATTCTCCAAATTGCCCCAAATAGAGTGTGTCTGTGTGAGTGAGTGTGTGCCCAGCGATGGATTGGCGTCCTGTCCTGAGTCCAGCGCCCGAGACGTTCCGAGATGAATGAATGAATGAAGTCAGATTTTATTGTAATAATGGACTTACACTGGGAGGACAAAGTTTCGAGCCAAAGATTTTTTTAATGGAACAAACAAGATCCTCATGTCGGGTCTCACTTAAGCCCTCGAAATGGCTACAGGCCAGGATTACGATCTCTCTAGGGTGTGCCATGAGCCAGGCAGCCATGTCTCGCAGCGTTTCCTGTAAGTATGTTGTCCTTTAGTCCGGTATTAAGGTATTAATGATATTAATTAAGCAATTTAATCAAACCCGGCAGATCTTACCACCACTGTGACTTTGCTGTAGATGACATGAGTGAAGTAAAGATCATCTGACGTGTCGTCCTGCTTGTGTGCGATTCGCAGATCGAAGTATCGGATGCCTGCGTGAAGTTGCTCTACGACATGTTTTACCTTTAAGAATAAAAAAACGGTACGGTGAGCAGTAAGAGGGCTTCGGTTCATGTGCTTACTTTGTAAAACACTTGTCTCACAGATGGTTATGGTGTCTCAGCATTCAAACAGGGAAACACTCTGGAAAGGTCTTCAGCCCATCGCAGAAGAGACACTCAACTCAATTTTATTTATAAAGCACTTTTTAAAAAACATTTTTTTATAACATCTCTTTTTATTAAACATTTTTCAACATCGTACATCCATCTTGGGCTTATGTACAATTAATCTAGTTTAAACGAGGATTATATGAAAGAAACGGAAGAAATAGTAGAATAATAACAATAAAAACTTTCAAGAGAAGCCCACCCCCGATCCCCAACCCTCAAAACAAATCAATAAATCAATACAAAAATACAAAATATTAAAGGAAAATACTATTCATTCATTCATTATCTCCCGCTTTATCCTCTATTAGGGTCGCGGAGGGGTTCCCCATGCCCATCCAGGGGAGAACGTCTCGGGCGCTGGGCAGATAGACCCAGGAGAGGGCGCCAATCCATCGCTGGGCACACACTCACTCACACAGACACACTCTATATGGGGCAATTTTGGGAATTCAATTGACTTGATCCATGTTTTTGGACTGCGGCACGGTGGCTTAGTGGTTGGCACGTTCTCCTCTCAGCGCTAGGGATTCCCGGGTCGAATCCCCATCTGGGTGGAGTTTCCATGTTATCCCCGTGTCTGCGTGGGTTTTCTCCGGGTTCTCCAGTTTCCTCCCACAGTCCAAAAACATGGATCAAGTCCAAATTGCCCCATATAGAGTGTGTCTGTGTGAGTGAGTGTGTGCCCAGCGATGGATTGGCGCCCTGTCCTGGGTGTATCTGCCCAGCGCCCGAGACGTTCTCCCCTGGATGGGCATGGGAAACCCCTAAAGCGGGAGATAATGAATGAATGAATGTTTTTGGACTGTGGGAGGAAACCGGAGAACCCGGAGGAAACCCACGCAGACACGGGGAGAACATGGAAACTCCACCCAGATGGGGATTCCAACCAGGAATCCCTAGAGCTGAGAGGAGAACGTGCTAAACACTAAGCCACCGTGCCGCCAGGAAAATACTAAATAAAAATAAATTGGTATTTATAAAGCACTTTAAAACAATAGACACACAAATAACACAGCAGTGGTGTGACTAAAACCAATGTAATTAGAGATGGAATTAGTAGATCAAAACTAGTACCTACAGTTTAGTTGGCGATTTCGGCTTACATTATGAACCATGAGAAGAAACTAATGCAGAGAACATGCAAACTCCACATAGAAGTCACTGTCAGAAATCAAACCCAGGATGTTCTTGTTCGAAGACAAGAGCTCAAACCACCAGACCATGTTACTGTTGACCTTAAGCTCCAGTCTAATTGTAAAACAAGTGCCAGACTGAATGAATGAAACCTAGAACATGTTTCCCCATCCAGAGACAAAACAGATATATTTACAGCAGTGAACAGACATGGTACAAAATGTAAACCTTTAAACAGATGACTGGACATACCTGTGTGGTGGCCCATTTGTAAATGATGGGGCGAGTAAAGCAGTAAAGCACTTTATCCAGGAGCCTGAAGGAATCGGATTCCGATCTTAAAAGTGGAGAAGTGATATCCAGACAGTAGCTGATGGCATCGTGACTGCCTGTGAGGGTGGCAGCCAAACATTTATAATGAAGCTATCAGTAAACAGCCCTTACAGTCACATTATAAGTTTGTTTTATATATATATTAGTCATTCATCCATTATCTCCCGCTTTATCCTCTATTAGAGTCGCGGTGGGGTTCCCCATGCCCATCCAGGGGAGAACGTCTCGGGCGCTGGGCAGATAGACCCAGGACAGGGCGCCAATCCATCGCTGGGCACACACTCACTCACACAAACACACTCTATATGGGGCAATTTGGATAACTCAATTGACTTGATCCATGTTTTTGGACTGTGGGAGGAAACCGGAGAACCCGAAGGAAACCCACGCGGACACGGGGAGAACATGGAAACTCCACCCAGATGGGGATTCGAACCGGGAAACCCTAGGGCCGAGAGGAGAACATGCTAACCACTAAGCCACCGTGCCGCCGCTTATATATATATATATATATATATATATATATATATATCAGCGATGGATTGGCGCCCTGTCCTGGGTCTATCTGCCCAGCACCCGAGATGTTCTCCCCTGGATGGGCATGGGGAACCCCACAGCGACCCTAATAGAGGATAAAACGGGAGATAATGAATGAATGAATATATATATATATATATATATGTATGTGGTAGTTTGCTTTATTTTGTTCTGTAATGGCCAGGGCCACTAAAGAACTGGCTTTATTTTAGTGGTGGATGTTCTATCGTACTGCAGTGACACCGGTGTGGTGGTAGGCCAGTATGAGTAGATCTGGGGAAGTTCTTGGGGAAGTGGTGTCATCTTGACTGGTTTATCCAGTTTGGACAGTCTAAACTATGCACAATGGAGGAGGCATCCTCCTTCGCGTTTCCTCTTTGTAATCATGCTCATGGAAATAAAAGCGCTTCAAAAATATTTTCGCAGATATTTTAAGTTCTGTGTCATAATGCTTATAATCGTGTGACTGTGAATATAAAAGTCAAACATGCCTTATGATCTGGTACTTTACAGTTCAGTGTAAACACATTATAGGGACTAAAGTAATGAGACACTCACATACTACAACTACAGACACATGGGTGGCATCTGTGGGAATTAGACTCATGAGGACCTGTATTACAGTCTGTGTTCTAGTTGACCCCAGATGTGTTTGGTGAGATTAAGGTCAGGTCTCTATGTGGGCCAGCCAAATTCTTCCACATTAAACTCAAGCCAAAGCCCATAACAGACGACTAATGCTCTGTGCACTGTGGACGTCATGCTGGAATAGAATGGTGCCTTCCCTAAACTGTTTCCACAAAGGTGCCCATAATTCATTCATTCATTCATTATCTCCCGCTTTATCCTCTATTAGGGTCGCGGGGGGGTTCCCCATGCCCATCCAGGGGAGAATGTCTCAGGCGCTGGGCAGATAGACCCAGGACAGGGCGCCAATCCATCGCTGGGCACACACTCACTCACACATATACACTCTATATGGGGCAATTTGGAGAACTCAATTGACTTGATCCATGTTTTTGGACTGTGGGAGGAAACCGGAGAACCCGGAGGAAACCCACGCGGACACGGGGAGAACATGGAAACTCCACCCAGATGAGGATTCGAACCGGGAATCCCTAGAGCTGAGAGGAGAACATGCTAAACCACTAAGCCACCATGCCGCCTGTTGTTAATACATTAATTCATTCATTTATTCATTAACTCCCGCTTTATCCTCTATTAGGGTCGCGGTGGGGTTCCCCATGCCCATCCAGGAGAGAACGTATGTCTCGGGCGCTGGGCAGATAGACCCAGGACAGGGCGCCAATCCATCTCTGGACACACACTCACTCACACACACACTCTATAGGGGGCAATTTGGAGAACTCAATTGACTTGATCCATGTTTTTTGGACTGTGGGAGGAAACCGGAGAACCCGGAGGAAACCCACGCGAACACGGGGAGAACATGGAAACTCCACCCAGATGGGGATTCGAACCGGGAATCCCTAGTGCTGAGAGGAGAACATGCTAAACCACTAAGCCACCGTGCCACAATAATACATGATTAATTAAATTAACAGAACTCTGGAAATGGTACCGAATGAAACGCCTGGGTTTAATAATAATGAGGTGTGTCCTGATATTTTAGACCACAGTGTGTTTTTTTGTGTGTGTGTGTGTGTGTGTGTGTGTAGGGGAGGGGGGGGGGGGGGGGGGGGGCACGATGGCTTAGTGTTTAGTATGTTCTCCTCTCAGCTCTAGGGATTCCCGAATCCCTCCTGGGTGGAGTTTCCATGTTCTCCCCATGTCCGTGTGGGTTTCCTCCGGGTTCTCCGGTTTCCTCCCACAGTCCAAAAAACATGGATCAAGTCAATTTTCTCCAAATTGCCCCATATAGAGTGTGTGTGTGAGTGAGTGTGTGTCCAGTGATGGATTGGCGTCCTGTCCTGGGTCTATCTGCCCAGCGCCCGAGACGTACGTTCTCCCCTGGATGGGCATGAGGAACCCCACCGCGACCCTAATAGAGGATAAAGCGGGAGATAATGAATGAATGTATTAACAACAGGCGGCATGGTGACTTAGTGGTTTAGCATGTTCTCCTCTCAGCTCTAGGGATTCCCGGTTCGAATCCCCATCTGGGTGGAGTTTCCTCCGGGTTCTCCGCTTTCCTCCCACAGTCCAAAAACATGGATCAAGTCAACTGAGTTCTCCAAATTGCCCCATGTAGAGTGTGTCTGTGTGAGTGAGTGTGTGCTCAGCGATGGATTGGCGCCCTGTCCTGGGTCTATCTGCCCAGCGCCCGAGACGTTCTCCCCTGGATGGGCATGGGGAACCCCACCGCGACCCTAATAGAGGATAAAGCGGAAGATAATGAATAAATGAATGTTTGATGGAGGTTTGTGTGATGGAGGTTTGTTTGATGGAGGTTTGTGTGATGGAGGTTTGTGTGATGGAGGTTTGTGTGATGGAGGTTTGTTTGATGGAGGTTTGTGTGATGGAGGTTTGTGTGATGGAGGTTTGTTTGATGGAGGTTTGTTTGATGGAGGTTTGTGTGATGGAGGTTTGTTTGATGGAGGTTTGTGTGATGGAGGTTTGTTTGATGGAGGTTTGTGTGATGGAGGTTTGTTTGATGGAGGTTTGTGTGATGGAGGTTTGTGTGATGGAGGTTTGTTTGATGGAGGTTTGTGTGATGGAGGTTTGTTTGATGGAGGTTTGTGTGATGGAGGTTTGTGTGATGGAGGTTTGTGTGATGGAGGTTTGTTTGATGGAGGTTTGTTTGATGGAGGTTTGTGTGATGGAGGTTTGTGTGATGGAGGTTTGTGTGATGGAGGTTTGTGTGATGGAGGTTTGTGTGATGGAGGTTTGTTTGATGGAGGTTTGTGTGATGGAGGTTTGTTTGATGGAGGTTTGTGTGATGGAGGTTTGTGTGATGGAGGTTTGTTTGATGGAGGTTTGTGTGATGGAGGTTTGTGTGATGGAGGTTTGTTTGATGGAGGTTTGTTTGATGGAGGTTTGTTTGATGGAGGTTTGTTTGATGGAGGTTTGTTTGATGGAGGTTTGTTTGATGGAGGTTTGTTTGATGGAGGTTTGTGTGATGGAGGTTTGTTTGATGGAGGTTTGTGTGATGGAGGTTTGTTTGATGGAGGTTTGTTTGATGGAGGTTTGTGTGATGGAGGTTTGTGTTGATGGAGGTTGTGTGATGGAGGTTTGTGTGATGGAGGTTTGTTTGATGGAGGTTTGTGTGATGGAGGTTTGTGTGATGGAGGTTTGTTTGATGGAGGTTTGTGTGATGGAGGTTTGTGTGATGGAGGTTTGTGTGATGGAGGTTTGTGTGATGGAGGTTTGTGTGATGGAGGTTTGTTGATGGAGGTTTGTTTGATGGAGGTTTGTTTGATGGAGGTTTGTTTGATGGAGGTTTGTTTGATGGAGGTTTGTTTGATGGAGGTTTGTTTGATGGAGGTTTGTTTGATGGAGGTTTGTTTGATGGAGGTTTGTGTGATGGAGGTTGTGTGATGGAGGTTTGTTTGATGGAGGTTTGTTTGATGGAGGTTTGTTTGATGGAGGTTTGTGTGATGGAGGTTTGTGTGATGGAGGTTTGTGTGATGGAGGTTTGTGTGATGGAGGTTTGTGTGATGGAGGTTTGTGTGATGGAGGTTTTGTGTGATGGATGGAGGTTTTGTGTGATGGAGGTTTGTGTGATGGAGGTTTGTGTGATGGAGGTTTGTGTGATGGAGGTTTGTGTGATGGAGGTTTGTGTGATGGAGGTTTGTGTGATGGAGGTTTGTTTGATGGAGGTTTGTGTGTGATGGAGGTTTGTGTGATGGAGGTTTGTGTGATGGAGGTTTGTGTGATGGAGGTTTGTTTGATGGAGGTTTGTGTGATGGAGGTTTGTGTGATGGAGGTTTGTGGAGGTTTGTGTGATGGAGGTTTGTGTGATGGAGGTTTGTGTGATGGAGGTTTGTGTGATGGAGGTTTGTTTTGATGGAGGTTTGTGTGATGGAGGTTTGTGTGATGGAGGTTTGTTTGATGGAGGTTTGGTGTGATGGAGGTTTTGTTTGATGGAGGTTTGTGTGATGGAGGTTTGTTGAGTGATGGATGTTTGTGTGTGGAGGTTTGTGTGATGGAGGTTGACGTGTGATGGAGGTTCCTGTGATGAGTGTTTGTTTGGGATGGATGACGTGGTGGAGGTTCCTGTGATGAGTGTTTGGGATGGATGACGTGGTGGAGGTTCCTGTGATGAGTGTTTGTTTGGGATGGATGACGTGGTGGAGGTTCCTGTGATGAGTGTTTGGGATGTGATGGAGGTTTGTGTGATGGAGGTTTGTTTGATGGAGGTTTTGTGTGATGGAGGTTTGTGTGATGGAGGTTTGTGTGATGGAGGTTTGTTGATGGATTGTGTGGAGGTTTGTGTGATGGAGGTTTGTGTGATGGAGACGTTTGTGTGATGATGGAGGTTTGTGTGATGGAGGTTTGTGGATGGAGGTTTGTGTGATGAGTGTTTGTTTGGGATGGATGACGTGGTGGAGGTTCCTGTGATGAGGTTTGTTTGATGGAGGTTGGTTGTTTGATGGAGTGTTTGTGTTGATGGATGTTTGTTTGATGGAGGTTTGTGTGATGGAGGTTTGTGTGATGGAGGTTTGTTTGATGGAGTGTTTGTGTGATGGAGGTTTGTGTGATGGAGGTTTGTTTGATGGAGGTTTGTGTGATGGAGGTTTGTGTGATGGAGGTTTGTGTGATGGAGGTTTGTTTGATGGAGGTTTGTGTGATGGAGGTTTGTTTGATGGAGGTTTGTGGATGGAGGTTTGTTTGATGGAGGTTTGTTTGATGGAGGTTTGTTTGATGGAGGTTTGTGTGATGGAGGTTTGTGTGATGGAGGACGTGGATGGAGGTTTGTTGATGGAGGTTTGTGTGATGGAGGTTTGTGGATGGAGGTTTGTGTGATGGAGGTTTGGGATGTGACGTGGTGGAGGTTTGTGTGATGGAGGTTTGTTTGGGATGGATGGAGGTTTGTGTGATGGAGGTTTGTGTGATGGAGGTTTTGTGTGATGGAGGTTTGTTGTGATGGAGGTTTGTGTGATGGAGGTTTGTGTGATGGAGGTTTGTGTGATGAGGTTTGTTTGATGGAGGTTTGTGTGATGGAGGTTTGTGTGATGGAGGTTTGTGTGATGGAGGTTTGTGTGATGGAGGTTTGTGTGATGGAGGTTTGTTTGATGGAGGGATGTGTGATGGAGGTTTGTGTGATGGAGGTTTGTGTGATGGATGGTTTGTTTGATGGAGGTTTGTGTGATGGAGGTTTGTGTGATGGAGGTTTGTTTGATGGAGGTTTGTTTGATGGAGGTTTGTGTGATGGAGGTTTGTTTGATGGAGGTTTGTGTGATGGAGGTTTGTGTGATGGAGGTTTGTTTGATGGAGGTTTGTTTGATGGAGGTTTGTGTGATGGAGGTTTGTGTGATGGAGGTTTGTGTGATGGAGGTTTGTGTGATGGAGGTTTGTTTGATGGAGGTTTGTGTGATGGAGGTTTGTGTGATGGAGGTTTGTTTGATGGAGGTTTGTTTGATGGAGGTTTGTGTGATGGAGGTTTGTTTGATGGAGGTTTGTTTGATGGAGGTTTGTGTGATGGAGGTTTGTGTGATGGAGGTTTGTGTGATGGAGGTTTGTTTGATGGAGGTTTGTTTGTGATGAGTGTTTGTTTGATGGAGGTTTGTGTGATGGAGGTTTGTTGATGGAGGTTTGTTTGATGGAGGTTTGTTTGATGGAGGTTTGTGTGATGGAGGTTTGTGTGATGGAGGTTTGTGTGATGGAGGTTTGTGTGATGGAGGTTTGTGTGATGGAGGTTTGTGTGGATGGAGGTTTGTGTGATGGAGGTTTTTTTGATGGAGGTTTGTGTGATGGAGGTTTGTGTGATGGAGGTTTGTGTGATGGAGGTTTGTGTGATGGATGGTTTGTGTGATGGAGGTTTGTTGTGATGGAGGTTTGGGATGTTGATGGAGGTTTGTTTGATGGAGGTTTGTTTGATGGAGGTTTGTTTGATGGAGGTTTGGTTTGATGGAGGTTTGTGTGATGGAGGTTTTGTGTGATGGAGGTTTGTGTGATGGAGGTTTGTTTGATGGAGGTTTGTGTGATGGAGGTTTGTTTGATGGAGGTTTGTTTGATGGAGGTTTGTGTTGATGGATGTTTGTTTTGATGGAGGTTTGTGTGATGGAGGTTTGTGTGATGGAGGTTTGTTTGATGGAGGTTTGTTTGATGGAGGTTTGTGTGATGGAGGTTTGTGTGATGGAGGTTTGTGTGTGATGGAGGTTTGTGTGATGGAGGTTTGTGTGATGGAGGTTTGTGTGATGGAGGTTTGTGTGATGGATGGTTTTGTGTGATGGAGGTTTGTTTGATGGAGGTTTGTGTGATGGAGGTTTGTTTGATGGAGGTTTGTTTGATGGAGGTTTGTTTGATGGAGGTTTGTTTGATGGAGGTTTGTTTTGATGGAGGTTTGTTTGATGGAGGTTTGTTTGATGGAGGTTTGTTTGATGGATGGTTTGTGTGATGGAGGTTTGTGTGATGGAGGTTTGTGTGATGGAGGTTTGTGTGATGGAGGTTTGTGTGATGGAGGTTTGTGTGATGGAGGTTTGTGTGATGGAGGTTTGTGTGATGGAGGTTTGTGTGATGGAGGTTTGTGTGATGGAGGTTTGTGTGATGGAGGTTTGTGTGATGGAGGTTTGTGTGATGGAGGTTTGTTTGATGGAGGTTTGTTTGATGGAGGTTTGTGTGATGGAGGTTTGTTTTGATGGAGGTTTGTGTGATGGAGGTTTGTGTGATGGAGGTTTGTTTGATGGAGGTTTGTTTGATGGAGGTTTGTTTGATGGAGGTTTGTTTGATGGAGGTTTGTTTGATGGAGGTTTGTTTGATGGAGGTTTGTTTGATGGAGGTTTGTTTGATGGAGGTTTGTTTGATGGAGGTTTGTGTGATGGAGGTTTGTGTTGATGGAGGTTTGTTTGATGGAGGTTTGTTTGATGGAGGTTTGTGTGATGGAGGTTTGTGTGATGGAGGTTTGTTTGTGATGGAGGTTTGTGTGATGGAGGTTTGTTTGATGGAGGTTTGTTTGATGATGGAGGTTTGTTTGATGGAGGTTTGTTTGATGGAGGTTTGTTTGATGGAGGTTTGTGTGATGGAGGTTTGTTTGATGGAGGTTTGTGTGATGGAGGTTTGTTTGATGGAGGTTTGTTTGATGGAGGTTTGTTTGATGGAGGTTTGTTTGATGGAGGTTTGTTTGATGGAGGTTTGTGTGATGGAGGTTTGTGTGATGGAGGTTTGTTTGATGGAGGTTTGTGTGATGGAGGTTTGTTTGATGGAGGTTTGTTTGATGGAGGTTTGTGATGGAGGTTTGTTTGATGGAGGTTTGTGTGATGGAGGTTTGTGTGATGGAGGTTTGTTTGATGGAGGTTTGTTTGATGGAGGTTTGTTTGATGGAGGTTTGTTTGATGGAGGTTTGTTTGATGGAGGTTTGTGTGATGGAGGTTTGTGTGATGGAGGTTTGTGTGATGGAGGTTTGTGTGATGGAGGTTTGTGTGATGGAGGAGTTTGTTGATGGAGGTTTGTTTGATGGAGGTTTGTTTGATGGAGGTTTGTGTGATGGAGGTTTGTTTGATGGAGGTTTGTTTGATGGAGGTTTGTTTGATGGAGGTTTGTTTGATGGAGGTTTGTGTGATGGAGGTTTGTGTGATGGAGGTTTGTTTGATGGAGGTTTGTTTGATGGAGGTTTGTGTGATGGAGGTTTGTGTGATGGAGGTTTGTTTGATGGAGGTTTGTGTGATGGAGGTTTGTTTGATGGAGGTTTGTTTGATGGAGGTTTGTGTGATGGAGGTTTGTGTGATGGAGGTTTGTTTGATGGAGGTTTGTTTGATGGAGGTTTGTTTGATGGAGGTTTGTTTGATGGAGGTTTGTTTGATGGAGGTTTGTGTGATGGAGGTTTGTTTGATGGAGGTTTGTTTGATGGAGGTTTGTGTGATGGAGGTTTGTTTGATGGAGGTTTGTTGATGAGGTGGAGGTTTGTGTGATGGAGGTTTGTTTGATGGAGGTTTGTTGATGGAGGTTTGTGTGATGGAGGTTTGTTTGATGGAGGTTTGTGGAGTTTGATGGAGGTTTGTGTTTGTGTGATGGAGGTTTGTTTGATGGAGGTTTGTGTGATGGAGGTTTGTTTGATGGAGGTTGTGTGATGGAGGTTTGTGTGATGGAGGTTTGTTGATGGAGGTTTGTTGATGGAGGTTTGTGTGATGGAGGTTTGTGTGATGGAGGTTTGATGGAGGTTTGATGGATGGAGGTTTGTTTGATGGAGGTTTGTTTGATGGAGGTTTGTTTGATGGAGGTTTGTTTGATGGAGGTTTGTGTGATGGAGGGTTTGTGTGATGGAGGTTTGTTTGATGGAGGTTTGTTTGATGGAGGTTTGTGTTGATGGAGGTTTGTTTGATGGAGGTTTGTTTGATGGAGGTTTGTTTGATGGAGGTTTGTTTGATGGAGGTTTGTTTGATGGAGGTTTGTGTTGATGGAGGTTTGTTGTGGAGGTTTGTTTGATGAGGTTTGTTTGATGGAGGTTTGTTTGATGGAGGTTTGTTTGATGGAGGTTTGTTTGATGGAGGTTTGTGTGATGGAGGTTTGTTTGATGGAGGTTTGTTTGATGGAGGTTTGTTTGATGGAGGTTTGTTTGATGGAGGTTTGTTTGATGGAGGTTTGTTGATGGAGGTTTGTTTGATGGAGGTTTGTGTGATGGAGGTTTGTTTGATGGAGGTTTGTTTGATGGAGGTTTGTGTGATGGAGGTTTGTTTGATGGAGGTTTGTTTGATGGAGGTTTGTGTGATGGAGGTTTGTGTGATGGAGGTTTGTTTGATGGAGGTTTGTTTGATGGAGGTTTGTTTGATGGAGGTTTGTGTGATGGAGGTTTGTGTGATGGAGGTTTGTGTGATGGAGGTTTGTTTGATGGAGGTTTGTTTGATGGAGGTTTGTTTGATGGAGGTTTGTTTGATGGAGGTTTGTGTGATGGAGGTTTGTTTGATGGAGGTTTGTTTGATGGAGGTTTGTTTGATGGAGGTTTGTTTGATGGAGGTTTGTTTGATGGAGGTTTGTTTGATGGAGGTTTGTGTGATGGAGGTTTGTGTGATGGAGGTTTGTGTGATGGAGGTTTGTTTGATGGAGGTTTGTGTGATGGAGGTTTGTTTGATGGAGGTTTGTTTGGATTTGTGTGAGGAGGTTTGTGTGATGGAGGTTTGTGTGATGGAGGTTTGTGTGTGATGGAGGTTTGTGTGATGGAGGTTTGTGTGATGGAGGTTTGTGTGATGGAGGTTTGTGTGATGGAGGTTTGTGTGATGGAGGTTTGTGTGATGGAGGTTTGTGTGATGGAGGTTTGTGTGATGGAGGTTTGTGTGATGGAGGTTTGTGTGATGGAGGTTTGTGTGATGGAGGTTTGTTTGATGGAGGTTTGTGTGATGGAGGTTTGTGTGATGGAGGTTTGTGTGATGGAGGTTTGTGTGATGGAGGTTTGTGTGATGGAGGTTTGTGTGATGGAGGTTTGTTTGATGGAGGTTTGTTTGATGGAGGTTTGTTTGATGGAGGTTTGTGTGATGGAGGTTTGTTTGATGGAGGTTTGTGTGATGGAGGTTTGTGTGATGGAGGTTTGTGTGATGGAGGTTTGTTTGATGGAGGTTTGTGTGATGGAGGTTTGTGTGATGGAGGTTTGTGTGATGGAGGTTTGTGTGATGGAGGTTTGTGTGATGGAGGTTTGTGTGATGGAGGTTTGTGTGATGGAGGTTTGTGTGATGGAGGTTTGTTTGATGGAGGTTTGTTTGATGGAGGTTTGTGTGATGGAGGTTTGTTTGATGGAGGTTTGTTTGATGGAGGTTTGTGTGATGGAGGTTTGTGTGATGGAGGTTTGTGTGATGGAGGTTTGTTTGATGGAGGTTTGTTTGATGGAGGTTTGTGTGATGGAGGTTTGTTTGATGGAGGTTTGTTTGATGGAGGTTTGTTTGATGGAGGTTTGTGTGATGGAGGTTTGTTTGATGGAGGTTTGTGTGATGGAGGTTTGTGTGATGGAGGTTTGTTTGATGGAGGTTTGTTTGATGGAGGTTTGTTTGATGGAGGTTTGTGTGATGGAGGTTTGTTTGATGGAGGTTTGTGTGATGGAGGTTTGTTTGATGGAGGTTTGTTTGATGGAGGTTTGTTTGATGGAGGTTTGTGTGATGGAGGTTTGTTTGATGGAGGTTTGTTTGATGGAGGTTTGTTTGATGGAGGTTTGTGTGATGGAGGTTTGTGTGATGGAGGTTTGTTTGATGGAGGTTTGTTTGATGGAGGTTTGTGTGATGGAGGTTTGTTTGATGGAGGTTTGTTTGATGGAGGTTTGTGTGATGGAGGTTTGTGTGATGGAGGTTTGTGTGATGGAGGTTTGTTTGATGGAGGTTTGTTTGATGGAGGTTTGTTTGATGGAGGTTTGTTTGATGGAGGTTTGTGTGATGGAGGTTTGTTTGATGGAGGTTTGTTTGATGGAGGTTTGTTTGATGGAGGTTTGTGTGATGGAGGTTTGTTTGATGGAGGTTTGTTTGATGGAGGTTTGTTTGATGGAGGTTTGTTTGATGGAGGTTTGTTTGATGGAGGTTTGTGTGATGGAGGTTTGTTTGATGGAGGTTTGTTTGATGGAGGTTTGTGTGATGGAGGTTTGTGTGATGGAGGTTTGTGTGATGGAGGTTTGTTTGTGGAGGTGTTTGATGGAGGTTTGTGTGATGGAGGTTTGTTTGATGGAGGTTTGTGTGATGGAGGTTTGTGTGATGGAGGTTTGTGTGATGGAGGTTTGTGTGATGGAGGTTTGTGTGATGGAGGTTTGTGTGATGGAGGTTTGTGTGATGGAGGTTTGTGTGATGGAGGTTTGTTTGATGGAGGTTTGTTTGATGGAGGTTTGTGTGATGGAGGTTTGTGTGATGGAGGTTTGTGTGATGGAGGTTTGTGTGATGGAGGTTTGTGTGATGGAGGTTTGTTTGATGGAGGTTTGTTTGATGGAGGTTTGTTTGATGGAGGTTTGTTTGATGGAGGTTTGTGTGATGGAGGTTTGTTTGATGGAGGTTTGTGTGATGGAGGTTTGTTTGATGGAGGTTTGTTTGATGGAGGTTTGTTTGATGGAGGTTTGTGTGATGGAGGTTTGTTTGATGGAGGTTTGTTTGATGGAGGTTTGTGTGATGGAGGTTTGTGTGATGGAGGTTTGTTGATGGAGGTTTGTTTGGAGGTTTGTTTGATGGAGGTTTGTTTGATGGAGGTTTGTGTGATGGAGGTTTGTTTGATGGAGGTTTGTTTGATGGAGGTTTGTGTGATGGAGGTTTGTGTGATGGAGGTTTGTGTGATGGAGGTTTGTTTGATGGAGGTTTGTTTGATGGAGGTTTGTTTGATGGAGGTTTGTGTGATGGAGGTTTGTTTGATGGAGGTTTGTTTGATGGAGGTTTGTTTGATGGAGGTTTGTGTGATTTGGATGGAGGTTTGTTTGATGGAGGTTTGTGTGATGGAGGTTTGTGTGATGGAGGTTTGTTTGATGGAGGTTTGTTTGATGGAGGTTTGTTTGATGGAGGTTTGTGTGATGGAGGTTTGTTTGATGGAGGTTTGTTTGATGGAGGTTTGTGTGATGGAGGTTTGTTTGATGGAGGTTTGTTTGATGGAGGTTTGTTTGATGGAGGTTTGTGGAGGTTTGTTTGATGGAGGTTTGTTTGATGGAGGTTTGTTTGATGGAGGTTTGTTTGATGGAGGTTTGTGTGATGGAGGTTTGTGTGATGGAGGTTTGTTTGATGATGGAGGTTTGTTTGATGGAGGTTTGTGTGATGGAGGTTTGTTTGATGGAGGTTTGTTTGATGGAGGTTTGTGTGATGGAGGTTTGTGTGATGGAGGTTTGTGTGATGGAGGTTTGTGTGATGGAGGTTTGTTTGATGGAGGTTTGTTTGATGGAGGTTTGTTTGATGGAGGTTTGTTTGATGGAGGTTTGTTTGATGGAGGTTTGTTTGATGGAGGTTTGTTTGATGGAGGTTTGTGTGATGGAGGTTTGTTTGATGGAGGTTTGTTTGATGGAGGTTTGTTTGATGGAGGTTTGTTTGATGGAGGTTTGTGTGATGGAGGTTTGTTTGATGGAGGTTTGTTTGATGGAGGTTTGTTTGATGGAGGTTTGTTTGATGGAGGTTTGTGTGATGGAGGTTTGTTTGATGGAGGTTTGTGTGATGGAGGTTTGTTTGATGGAGGTTTGTACCTGGTATGCTGAGGTTGGTTAAAGGAACGTCCCACAGTTCCTCAGGTAACGTCGACATCCACTGCTCGTTGTTTATTTCATTCGGTAAAATCGGTGCCATGAAGCGAGGTTTACTGTTTAAAGAGCAGCTTTTTAAAACAAACAGAGTTACAGAAAATAAAAAATAAAACCCGAATAACAAACAAACGCGTCACTGCGTTCAAAACAATCCACCCACAACTAACCAAACTGCAAACTACGGAAGCCCAGAGAGGACGTGTTTTATTATTATCGTTTAAGTCGTTATCTCGAGATCGGGGTTATAATTCCTTCAGCGGTCGCATAATAAATAACTAAAGTGTTTATAACAGTTTTATGGTAAAAGGCGGATCTGCTGTTTCCCAGTAGAATAAATGCCATGCATTTAAAATAATATTTTTAGTTTATTGTATTGCCAACGATGTCTTATTGGTTTAGCATGTTCTCCTCTCAGCGCTAGTTCGAATCCCCATCTGGGTGGAGTTTCCATGTTCTCCCCGTGTCCGCGTGGGTTTCCTCCAGGTTCTCCGGTTTCCTCCCACAGTCCAAAAAACATGGATCAAGTCAATTGAGTTCTCCAAATTGCCCCATATAGAGTGTGTCTGTGTGAGTGAGTGTGTGCCCAGCGATGGATTGGCGCCCTGTCCTGGGTGTATCTGCCCAGCGCCCGAGACGTTCTCCCCTGGATGGGCATGGGGAACCCCACCGCGACCCTAATAGAGGATAAAGCGGAAGATAATGAATGAATGAATGAATGAATGAATGTATTAACAACAGGCGGCATGGTGGCTTAGTGGTTTAGCATGTTCTCCTCTCAGCTCTAGGGATTCCCGGTTCGAATCCCCATCTGGGTGGAGTTTCCATGTTCTCCCCGTGTCTGCGTGGGTTTCCTCCAGGTTCTCCGGTTTCCTCCCACAGTCCAAAAACATGGATCGAGTCAATTGAATTCTCAAAATTGCCCCATATAGAGTGTGTCTGTGTGAGTGACTGTGTGCCCAGCGATGGATTGGCGCCCTGTCCTGGGTGTATCTGCCCAGCGCCCGAAACGTTCTCCCCTGGATGGGCATGGGGAACCCCACCGCGACCCTAATAGAGGATAAAGCGGGAGATAATGAATGAATGAATGAAACTACAACCATTTGACAGACTTTCTTTAATATCAACCATTAAGTAATGTACATAATCGTACTTACAGTGTATTTCACAATGCACATGTGGATTAATCATCCGAATGCAGAACCTAATGAGAGCCATGCTTTATGGCACTTGCTACTACAGGTAACCTGGTGGGGAAAAGAATGCTATCCGTGCCTTTACTGTTTTAAAGTTTATACTGCAAGCTGGAAGCTGGTATCTATATTTATGGGGTAGGAGAAGCTTTTAAATAAAGACATGCATGTTGTGCTTAAATCAGTTTGCTGTTGACATATTAGATACAGTCTTTTTTTCATTCATTATCTCCCGCTTTATCCTCTATTAGGGTCGGGGGGGTTCCCCATGCCCATCCAGGGGAGAACATCTTGGGCACTGGGCAGATACACCCAGGACAGGGCGCCAATCCATCGCTGGGCACACACTCACTCATTCACACACACTCTATATGGGGCAATTTTTGAGAATTCAATTGACTTGATCCATGTTTTTGGACTGTGGGAGGAAACCGGAGAACCCGGAGGAAACCCACACGGACACGGGAGAACATGGAAACTCCACCCAGATGGGGATTCGAACCAGGAATCCCTAGAGCTGAGAGGAGAACGTGCTAAACCACTAAGCCACCGTGCCGCCTAGATACAGTCTTATTTTGTGTATTAAATGCTCTGAGATATGTTGGTATAAATACACCTGTGTTGTGCTTCTACTGTATTTAAATACAGGATGATTAAAGGAGGGGTGGCATGGTGGCTTAGTGGTCAGCACGTTCTCCTCTCAGCACTAGGGATGCCCGTTTCGAATCCCCATCTGGGTGGAGTTTCCATGTTCTCCCCGTGTCCGCGTGGGTTCCCTCCGGGTTCTCCGGTTTCCTCCCACAGTCCAAAAACATGGATCGAGTCAATTGAATTCTCAAAAATTGCTCCATGTAGAGTGTGTGTGTGTGAGTGAGTGTGTGCCCAGCGATGGATTGGCGACCTGTCCTGGGTCTGTCTGCCCAGCGCCCGGGATGTTCTCCCCTGGATGGGCATGGGGAACCCCCCCCGCGACCCTAAGAGAGTATAAAGCGGGAGATAATGAATGAATGAAGGAGTCTCCATCTGAGTGGAGTTTCCATGTTCTCCCCGTGTCCGCGTGGGTTTCCTCCGGGTTCTCCGGTTTCCTCCCACAGTCCAAAAACATGGATCGAGTCAATTGAATTCTCCAAATTGCCCCATATAGAGTGTGTCTGTGTGAGTGAGTGTGTGCCCAGCGATGGATTGGCGTCCTGTCCTGGGTCTGTCTCCCCAGCGCCCGAAACGTTCTCCCCTGGATGGGCATGGGGAACCCCACCGCGACCCTAATAGAGGATAAAGCGGGAGATAATGAATGAATGATTAAAGGAGATTTATTTTATCACAGCTGACTGCATTAGGTTTAGATCATTTGCTGCTTTTGTGCTTTAAGGAAGAACCATTTCAGAACAGTTGGCTACCCTAATCATAACGTATTCACTGACTCTGCTCCGAAAACAGAAACAGAAAACAACCAATGAAACACCTCTGTGAAAGGAAATACTGTTCCACAGAATATTTGTTAAAACAAAATAACTGTCCAATCTACGGTTTTAGACTCTCGACTTGTTCCTGTCACGAGGTAAAGTGGTAGAATAATCAGTGCAATCAACAGATTACATTAATTACAATCCGAGCCTAAAAATTAGTGCATTGTGATATGTCATACGTTACTAAAAATCAGGACATAATTAAAAAAGAAAAGTCCCAGCAAACATTTAAACATCTTGAAAAATACAGCAAATGTATCATGATCCAAAAGTTCTGCAAGTCAACAGCTGCTTCATCATGTGGTTGTGCTGAGCAGATGTCGGTTTAGTGCTATGACAGTCGGTATAAACTGACTCTCAGTCACAAAATCCCCGGCTATGATATTAAGGCAGCCGTTGCTAGATCCAGGTTTTTGCTCCCCCACCCAGCTAAGCAACATGGGGTAGGTTGACATCACCATGTCCTTCAGTGACTCAGTGGGATGAGAACAGATGTACTTCAGATCTTCAGTGAGATTGATGCCCGTCACAAAGAATCCGTCTGTGGAACAATTGGAATTTTTAAATATATTTAAATATATAAATATTTTTTGGACCTCTTAAAGATGCTCCGTGTGGGATGCATTGAGGTGATTGGAGTCTAATTTATTCAGTGTGAATTCATTCAGGGACACATGCACTCGTCTTGCGCTGGTATAAGGATGTGCATGTTAATGGAGACTATGTAGAGAAAACATTGTGAGGAATAAAAGACACACACACATACATACATACATGTGTGTGTGTGTGTGTGTGCAAACGTTTACAAAAGGCATCACAAGCCTGGTCTGAGAAGGGTGTAGTACGTGTATATATATATATATATATATATATTCATTCATTCATTATCTCCCGCTTTATCCTCTATTAGGGTCGCGGTGGGGTTCCCCATGCCCATCCAGGGGAGAACGTCTCGGGCGCTGGGCAGATAGATCCAGAACAGGGCGCCAATCAATCGCTGGGCACACACTCACTCACACAGACACACTCTATATGGGGCAATTTGGAGAACTCAATTGACTTGATCCATGTTTTTGGACTGTGGGAGGAAACCGGAGAACCCGGAGGAAGCCCACGCAGACACGGGGAGAACATGGAAACTCCACCCAGATGGGGATTCGAACCGGGAATCCCTAGCGCTGAGAGGCGAACGTGCTAAACCACTAAGCCACCATGCCGCCATATATATATATTCATTCATTATCTTCCACTTTATCCTATATTAGGGTCGCGGTGGGGTTCCCCATGCCCATCCAGGGGAGAACGTTTCGGGCGCTGGGCAGATACACCCAGGACAGGGCGCCAATCAATCGCTGGGCACACACTCACTCACACCGACACGCACAAAAAACACACTCTATATGGGGCAATTTGGAGAACTCAATTGACTTGATCCATGTTTTTTGGACTGTGGGAGGAAACGGGAGAACCCGGAGGAAACCCACGCGGACACAGGGAGAACATGGAAACTCTACCCAGATGGGGATTTGAACCGGGAATCCCTAGTGCTGAGAGGCGACCGTGCCAACCACTTACCCACCGTGCCGCCCTATATATATATATATATATAAAACTTTATACAAACATGAAAAACAGTATCTTACCTGGGCGACCATGTTGTTTTCTTCTTTCAAACTCCTCGATTAGTGCTTCTGCTTTACATTTGTTAGCCCACCAGTAAGGTATGTGAGACCACAATTCTGAATGGGAATTGCTTATTACGTACTCGTATGAGATGATGACCTGCTGATCAACACTCCATAAATTCCTCAGTGTGACAAAATCCTGGTGGAATAAATGCAATGCATTTAAAATAACATTTGTAGTTAAACGTACTGCCAAAACTCAAGCTTTACACTTTCACTTCAATGAGGTTCTACATACAAATACATAACAGCCAAAATGACATAAAAGGAACACTTATATAGACGATGTTAATATGATACAGAGTGGCTGCTTTAAAAGTTATCATCCTAACTGTTATAGCTGCATCCCTCCAAGTTATCTGCACAACCTCATGCTGCCTGCCTCAGTACATTCGAAGGTTAGATAAAAATAGAACACGCTCTCGTGTAGAGATAACTAACAGAGAAAGAGATCAAAGTGTTAGAAAAATGGTTAATTCTCTGACAATTATATCATGGAATTCTAAATCGAGAAGGCTTCTCTATAATCCACAGGAGATGATTTACCGGTAAAACATTTGGTAAAGAGGAATTCAAGACCCCTGACCATAAAAACCTCTGCAATGAGCTGGACCATTAAATTCAACCTATACCTTTTTAATAAATCATTGCTTAACCGCTGAACCCCTCACCCAACACCAGTGCCTGACCTTAGAAAATGCCCTTTCTTCATGAATGATCATGTGAAAGTAATCTGGTAGAAAACCTTCCCAAATTAGTAAACATCTGTTAAAGATATAAATGGGACCTTACTTAAAATGGAATTTTATAAATGCTCCGGTTGATATTATACTTTACTATAATACTTTTCTATAGTCCATTCATTCCATTTATTCATTCATTCATTATCTCCCGCTTTATCCTCTATTAGGGTCGCGGTGGGGTTCCCCATGCCCATCCAGGGGAGAACGTCTCGGGCGCTGGGCAGATACACCCAGGACAGGACGCCAATCTATCACTGGGCACACTCACTCACACAGATACACTCTATATGGGGCAATTTGGAGAATTCAATTGACTTGATTCATGTTTTTGGACTGTGGGAGGAAACCGGAGAACCCGGAGGAAACCCACGCAGACACGGGGAGAACATGGAAACTCCACCCAGATCAGGATTCGAACCGGGAATCCCTAGCGCTGAGAGGCGAACATGCTAAACCACTAAGCCACCGTGCCCTTTTCTATAGTCCATATAATTGTAATTGTATTTATTGGGTTACTAATGAGTTTACCCAGAATGCACCCAGTAAATTTACCAAGAACAGCAGAAAATAATGGAGGATATAAAGAAGGATATGCTGGGTATAGGATCGTGACATACCGTTTTAGGACACAGCTTGGAGTTGAAGACACTCTTTATGGTGGAGATGAGCTGAGCGTGAAGCTCGTGGCTAAGGCCTTGAAAATGACTGAAGGACAGGATAACGATCTCCCTGGGATGAGCGTCCAGCCATACCCTAATTTCTTTTAGCACTGTCTGTAAAAGCATAAAAATGCAGTCTATGAACGACAGAAGCGCTCATACTACAGCCATAATCATTGGTGTTCACCTGACCATCAGCCTTATGCAAATATTTGGACAGCCCGTCTTAAATTACATGCTGATTTTCTGTGTCAGTCCGTATGCAAAATCTTTTCAAGCTACTTTATTCATTCATTCATTATCTCCCACTTTATCCTCTATTAGGGTCGCGGGGGGGGGGGTTCCCCATGCCCATCCAGGGGAGAACGTCTCAGGCGTTGGGCAGATAGACCCAGGACAGGGCGCCAATCTATCGCTGGGCACACACTCACTCACACAGACACACTCTATATGGGGCAATTTTTGAGAATTCAATACCCTCCCCTCACCACAGGTAGGTCTCTGCACTGCATGAGAGGGTTCTATAAGGAACATGATAGATTAGATTAGTGACCGCAACCCATCAGGCAGGACATCATACAGTCTGTGGGCGTGATGGGTCAAGGGTTAGGGTGCAAGATTTAAGAATATTGTGGTACATGAGATAACGAAATTATGGGTCACGGACCCACATTACCCTGTAATTTTAAGTTCATTCATTCATTATCTTCTGCTTTATCCTCTATTAGGGTCGCAGTGGGGGGGGGGGTTCCCCATGCCTATCCATGGGAGAACGTTTCAGGCGCTGGGCAGATAGAGCCAGGACAGGATGCCAATCTATCACTGGGCACACACTCACTCACACAGACACACTCTATATGGGGCAATTTGGAGAATTCAATTGACTAGATCCATGTTTTTGGGCTGTGGGAGGAAACCGGCGAACCCGGAGGAAACCCACGCGGACAAGGGGAGAACATGGAAACTCCACCCAGATGGGGATTCGAACCGGGAATCCCTAGTGCTGAGAGGAGAACATGCTAAGCACTAAGCCACCGTGCCGCCTTAAGCGACTTTATATCTTTGAATTTATCTTACTTTCATTGCATCTGCACCCCCCCCCCCATAGCATTAATAAAAGTTCTCTCATACTCGTTCTCATACTTTTATATAATTTTTAACTGTTATATAATTAATTTTAAATACTATACACTATCTGGCCATATTTTTAAGCAGCAATCCAAATATAATAGTATGTGATGTTGAGCCAACTTTACAGATTAATAATAATAATAATAGTATGTGATGTTGAGCCAACTTTACAGATTAATAATAATAATAATAATAGTATGTGATGTTGAGCCAACTTTACAGATTAATAATAATAATAATAGTATGTGATGTTGAGCCAACTTTACAGATTGATCTATCTTCAGGAGTCTTACCGCTACAGTGATAGTGGTGTAGACGCCATGGTAGAAGTACAGATCAGATGATCTGTCGTTGGGCCGATGTGCTATCCTCAGGTCACAGTATCGTACACCACACTCTAACTGCTCCCGCACGCTGGACTCCTATGGTAAATAATGTATAACATATCAATTTGCAAGGCCGCCCCTTGAAAATTCTATAGAAAGTAATGGAATGTAATGGAATGAAAGTGAGGAGGTTAGAACAGTGAAAAATCAAGAGACACGGATTGTTGTCCAGAACACATCACCTGTCCTTAAGCTTGCAGAACGGAAAACCTCAAATAGCTATTTAATGCTTGGAAGCTTTTTGCAGGGAGGCAGAGGGTAATTCGTTCCCTGCTGGGTTGATCGACTACTGCATATGCAAGCTCGCATGCCAGTTGTCTCTAGTTTAATGTCTTTCCCCTTTAAGTGCAATAGATCATTGATAGAGCATTGATAGAGCAAGAACATTGACAACGTTAATTTCCATGTTTACACTGCTAATTACCGCGTTTACCACGTTACAAAGGTTCCAAAGTTAGCATTAAGGGTTATTCGGAAGCTGGAGAGCAAACTAAGCTCTTAGATATTTCATGCAGCCAATGAGGTTTGTGTTCTGTTAGTATACCAATTATGTTTATTACCTTTTCTAGCATTAGAGTGAATTGATATGTAATTACGGTTCTAAATGGAGATGTAAATCCGTGTGATAAAACCAACAAAGGATCATTCTTAAGATTAATAGTCTACAATATGTAAATTGCTCATTGTATATTTGTTTATTTGATTTATGTTACAGTTCTTACGGTTGGGTGTAAGGTTATGTACAAAGTTAAGGTGCAAACTCAAGAATAAAGCTAATCAGTATTGGAAAGAATATTTGTGCTGTCGACTTTGAACCTGAGGGAGCTACAATCGTACAATTCATAAAGCATACGAGCACACATCAAGTTCCACATCGTGTATACACACAGTGACCGGTCCCAGTTTGGCCATTTAAAGCTGAAATCGGGTTCAACAAAGCTGCTAAACGGGAGGTCAGTTTACTTACTTGTGTTACTGCCCACTTGTAAACAAACGGTCGTATGATCGGTTTCATGTACTTGTCTAGCTTTTGTAGCATATCGGGCTGTTTGAGGTCAATGGGTGAACGGTTATTGGTATCCAAACAGTAAGTGATGGCATTGTGGCTTCCTGGAAAAATCAATAATACAAATATACATTCATACTCATATTAATTCTTTATTTTCACACATCATACGATCATAGTATACCATCAATTCCACCGGATAGAATTTTTAGGACGAGGAGTGTTCAGTTAGAACACTATTCAAAACTTATAGAGATGTTATCTAGATTTAGATTTAGTATGTGGTTGATGTACAATACAATGACGGCGTGAACATCAGTCAGTCCAGCACAGCTATCCTAGTCCATGCATTGGTAACATCCAGACTATTCATTCATTATCTCCCGCTTTATCCTCTATTAGGGTCACGGTGGGGTTCCCCATGCCCATCCAGGGGAGAACGTCTCGGGCGCTGGGCAGATAAACCCAGGACAGGGCGCCAATCCATCGCTGGGCACACAGTCACTCACACATACACACTCTATATGGGGCAATTTGGAGAACTCAATTGACTTGATCCATGTTTTTGGACTGTGGGAGGAAACCGGAGAACCCGGAGGAAACCCACGCGGACACGGGGAGAACATGGAAACTCCACCCAGATGGGGATTCGAACCGGGAATCCCTAGCGCTGAGAGGAGAACGTGCTAAACCACTAAGCCACCGTGCCTGAATACTTTTATTCATTCATTCATTATTTCCCGCTTTATCCTCTATTAGGGTCGCGGTGGGGTTCCCCATGCCCATCCAGGGGAGAACGTCTCGGGCACCAATCTATCGCTGGGCATACACTCACTCACACAGACACACTCTATATGGGGCAATTTGGAGAACTCAATTGACTTGATCCATGTTTTTGGACTGTGGGAGGAAAGCGGAGAAGCCGGAGGAAACCCACGCGGACACGGGGAGAACATGGAAACTCCACCCAGATGGGGATTCGAACCGGGAATCCCTAGCGCTGAGAGGAGAACATGCTAAACCACTAAGCCAACCGTGCCTGAATACTTTTATTTAAAAAAATAAATTAAAAAAAAATAAAAAATGAAGCAGAATACCTGGAATAGCCAGATTCCACAGAGGGATGTCCCACAGAGAAGGAGGCAGGTGTCCCATCCAGTTGTCCATCGGCAGGCCGGTCAGCGACATCTCTGAATCAGGTCCCCGGTCTCCTACCTGTCCAAACGGGGGGGAAATGCCGAAAGAATTTCCGCAGCAGTAGAAGGCAACCTTTTGCCAAATGACTATTCAAATGAAGTTATTCAAATCGCCCCATAAGGATGGAGTCCTGGAGGCTTGCCGTCCGTTGTGTCCAGCCATCGTAGCTCTGGGTGAGGACAGCAGAGCCATCCCACAGTCAACCTGAAGTACCGCTGGGTGCGCCGGCCGGCCGGCCGGCCAAGTTGTCCTCCTCAGTCAAGCTTTATTAGCGTACGCAATAAATACACTTCTCAGCCAGAAAGAAGGCACCGTGTATTCCCTCAGTGGCCGTCTTTAGGTTTAACGACGACGGACCTAAACAGCAGAAGTGTCCGATTAAACATCCATACGATCCGGGGGAAACGCGATAGTCCGGAAGACGGATGCCGGTCGCCTCGCCTCGTAAGCGGCTGTCATTGCTCCCGCACGCCGCCCGCCGTCACAGAGCGCGGGGCTGGAGCCGCACACGATTTCGTTTTCGTTTTTAAGAGTGAGATAAAAAAACAACAAAAGACAAACCTGAGATAATGTGAGATAGTCAGAAAGAGGGGACGGCTCGGAATGCCGGCTGGTCGAAGGCGTGGTTTGGTTTCGTTTGTGGCCGATTAAAGTGCCACCGCCGTCGCTCGTTAGCGCGGAATCCGCGAAAATTGCTTTCTAACTATTAACCACAATGTTTTCTGCCTTTTTAAAAGCCATTGTTGCGACACAACAAAGACGGGAGAGAAATGCTGAGCTCAGGAGCCGCTGCAGTAAATGCACTGCTGGACTTTTCCCAAATAACAGGTTACCTCAGAGCTCAGCAGCAACGATGCTACTGTTGGAATTTCATTCATTCATTCATTCATTCATTATCTCCCGTTTTATCCTCTATTAGGGTCGCGGTGGGGTTCCCCATGCCCATCCAGGGGAGAACGTTTTGGGCGCTGGGCAGATAGACCCAGGACAGGGCGCCAATCCATCGCTGGACACACACTCACTCACACAGACACACTCTATATGGGGCAATTTGGAGAACTCAATTGACTTGATCCATGTTTTTGGACTGTGGGAGGAAAGCGGAGAACCCGGAGGAAACCCACGCGGACACGGGGAGAACATGGAAACTCCACCCAGATGGCGATTCGAACCGGGAATCCCTAGTGCTGAGAGGAAAACGTGCTAACCACTAAGCCACCGTGCCGCCTGTTGGAATTTCATTCATTATCTCCCGCTTTATCCTCTATTAGGGTCGCGGTGGGGTTCCCCATGCCCATCCAGGGGAGAACGTCTCGGGCGCTGGGCAGATAGACCCAGGACAGGGCACCAATCCATCGCTGGACACACACTCACTCACACAGACACACTCTATATGGGGCAATTTGGAGAATTCAATTGACTTGATCCATGTTTTTGGACTGTGGGAGGAAAGCGGAGAACCCGGAGGAAACCCATGTGGACAACGTGGAAACTCCACCCAGATGAGGATTCGAACCGGGAATCCCTAGTGCTGAGAGGCGAACGTGCTAAACCACTAAGCCACCGTGCCGCCTGTAAAGTAGTTTAATATACTATTAATATAAGGATGTAATTATTTTCCTTCAGAGACAATAGCATCATTGTGTGGAGGGACATGATGCTTTTATTCTCAGAGAGAATCTTTTTACGTGTAAAAGCAAAAAAAAAGTACAAATATTTAGAAAAATAATTTGCAGGTGATGAAGAATGCATTTGTTGGTCAGTTATGTGCGAGATCTTATTATAAATACAAAAATGTAAATCTTATCCCCTAATTTAAACAATGACTCTATGACTGAATTGAATTTCTTTACAATAGCCACCATGGAACTGGCTCAGCATCCATTCTGTCCTGAATGCGTTTACAAAACCTTTTCATTGAGCATATCTACAACTGAAACCGAACAAAAACCTCCAGTATTTCACTTCACAATAGGCTTTTATATTGTACATCCATATAATGCTGTCTATATAACAAGGCAAATTGGGAATCCAGTCCAAGGAATGTCACGAGAACTTTGAGAGTCAAAGTTTTTGCTGATATAACACACTTTCCACAGTTTAACCGATAGTCGATTTCGATAGTCCTTATGTTTGTAGGTTTTAAATTTAGGTAAGTGGTATCCCCTCATATACCTTTCAAATTAATTCCTAATTAATTCATCTGTCCATGCAGATCACTGCCATCGTGTGAAGTTTTCACTCACACGGCTCCAAAAGAAAAAATCTGCATTAATTGCCATTCCATACTTTTTTTTTTTTGTAAACCAAATCTTTTTATCATAATTTATAATTAAAGACTTAATTAGTTGTGTAATATAACAACCTCGTTATTACACTACAGTAAGTAGCACTGTAGTATCAGAGAAGAATTGGGCATCAAATTTCTAAGAGATGAAATTGAACCTGTCTGCCACCAAAAAATATGCCAGGGTCATCATGTTTTTAGTTGAGTTTATAAGTGTACCTGCATAATTTTATAAATCGTGCTGATTGTATATTGCAAAATGTATGTTAAGTGCGTATTTGGCAAAAAACATTTGGCCAACATCGTCGTAAAATAGATTTTAAAATGATACTATTCCATTTTAAAACCACAGGCATTTAACAGTAATCTAACAATTTCCTTTTTATTTACATGTAACAATAAATGGTCATTTCCTGATACAAAGTAAACTTTTACTCAATTATATCCTCATTTTATTAAATACAGCAAAGTATTACATTCAAATTAATCCGTTAGTAAAGCGGGTTATAGATGATGAAACCCTAAGGATGCTGATAATTCTAAAGCCGTTAGGTTGTTTCCTTCCCAAAGCACTGGTGTATAAAGATTTTGTTGAGTCCTCTCTTTTACCGCCATGATTATGCTGTGGGAATCACTTTTCGATCGTTCTTTATTTACTTGCTCTAGCTGAACTAAGCAAACAAAAGTCTAAAAGCCCATTTTCTAACACATAATCAATTAGCCCCAGGCAACAGCACTATTAGTATTTTTAAACCACAGCTACATTTCAAAGCTGGTCCTAAAGAGAAATGGTCCAAATTGTTGTGGTCAGATAAACTGAAATCCTTATATTCAGTGTTTTACAGCGAGACCAAAAGATATAAAGTAGCTTAGAGCTTGTTGGAAGTCAAATTTTCTATTCTCTAAATGCAGTGATACACATTTAGTTCAATAGTCAAATAAGCCACAAAGAAAAGGGGGGGAAAAAAAATAACACTTGACATTTGAACCAGAGATAAGACATAACATATGAAGGATTTTTTTTTTTTTTTTAAATGAGTGACGATTTTCATATGTAACTGTCGTTGGGATTACAAAGTTTACTAGTTTATAAATTCTTGTAAATCCCATTAAAAAAAAGAAACAAAATCCCATTTTGTTTGTGAAAGTACTGGACAAACCAGTTTGGTTTTCAAGGTTTATTGCAAATGGCTCAATCCAAAACATGGCCTGTTTTGATATAGTGTCAAGTAGGAAGTACTTTTAAAAAAAAAACCAAAAAAAAAAAGAAAACAGTATTTGTACTCAAATGTAACACACAGCTCATGCACAGCATTACAACATTTTCGAGACAGCCAGTAGCACACATGATGCTGTTAAGTGTCTTCATGGAAGCTCACTTTAATAAACGAAAGACTCAGGACAAATGTTACACCTTCTAGTCAGGTAGCAGAGAAGCTACAGATTTATGTTTTGTACTAAGAAATGTGACTTGTAGCACTTGCTGCCTTCTCAAACCTGAGAATCTGAAACTTCAACTCTTGTGATTTATTTATAATAATTAAAAAAAAAAAAAAAGTTCCCATAATTTTTTAGTACAATACACATCCGCCAAAACTACCATCATGAAACCTGACATGTACAAACATAAAAATATAATAAGAGCACCAACAGTTTCTGTAAGCACTTGTACAAAATTGGCACAGAGAAAGAAGCAGATTAACATTCGCCCAAATGTATTTAAACCTACGATTGTTTCTATTCCAGGATAAACAATTTACCATTGTGCTGACATACTGTAAACATTTGATGTTTATATTACTAACACATACAACACAATAAACTGTTAAAAAAGCATTTGCAAAGGCTTCCTCAAGTAACGTATAGTTGAATTTGAAGCAGTAGTTCAATGAAATAACCTTCAAACAACTTAAAAAAGAAAAAAAAAAAAAAAAAAAAAAAAGTTTTTGAGGTCTGTGAAACGAAGTATTTTTAATGCCAATGTGATCTGCATTTAACAGGTGAACATAGATTTAGGATTTATTTTGGCTGCCTAAGTAAGTGATGAGCCATTTATTACTGAGCGATTGTTTAAACTAGATAGTAATCACCGGCAAGGGGGGGGGGGGGGGGGGGGGGGATATATATATAAAAATAATAATAATAATAATCACATGGCCGCCTTCATTTATTTAACGCAAACTTATGATTAAGGCTTTTAAAAAAGGAGGCGCTACAGAACCCAAATTCTACAAAGTTACCAATGTGGGCCCCTGAGCCAGTCCCCTTAAGCTTGTCCTGTTTAGGCAGAATCATATTTGACCTGACTCCAAGTTAACAATTTGCTAAATGCAATGTAAAAAAAAAAATGCTATGCAACAGTGTTTATGGTTAGTGATAATAAAGACATTGGATTTCACTTTACATGGTTATTTTTACTGACGGAACAGAAACACCAAAAACAACAGTAAGCAGAGCAGAGGGTTAAATAACTTGGGGAAGGTAAAACACGACAAATGAATTCCAAGAGTTCTGGGATCATATCTTGTATAAAAAGCAACAGAGTGGTGCAGTGTGTAGCCACATACCCAAAACCTAGATACAACTACAAAATTCCAAAAACCTACAATGCAAAGGAGAAAAGAAGCACATGTTCATGCTCACTGTGCCAAAGGGTTCGCTCATCTCCGACGAGAATGTTTCCAAATACCTTTAATGTTGAAATGCTATACATTGTTGTACAAAAAAAAAAAAAAAAAAGGGTAAAATGCTTGTAATATTTATTTAAGCCTTGGTTTCAACAACGTGACATTTTATGTGGCTACCTCAACTGCAGTCCTGCTGCTTCAGGCCAATAAGACACAAGACAGACTTTCAGTGTGGCACTTCATATGAATCGTTGTTGGATATGGTCACCAAAAATCCTGCAGCTAGAATTCCCAAAACCGTGAAAATGTAATCATGATAAAGACATAAGCGGGATTACCACTTTCAAATAAACGCCTATAAATGACCAGGTCTTTTTTCCAGCAACACTACACTGCAGCCTAGTGGAGAAATCTCTGGAATTGTAGGGGTTCCTATAATCTCGAAGAAAGGTTCGATTTCCCTGGCAGCATCACACACGGGGGGCGGCCCTTTTCCTAATATACTGTATTACAAAGATTGTAAAGTAAAAATATATATATATATATACTATATTAAAAATTAAACTGACTTATCCGATTTCAGTACTACATCAAAAAGTGATGGAAGACTCCTTTCTCGTGCTCACGGGACACTTTTTCTTTTTAAAACAAGAGAAAAAAGCGACATGAGCCAAGCGACACCCACAAAGACACTATGCATCCGAGTCCAGAGCTCCCTGATGACTTTCACCCAACTGTCGGACTCATCGCTGCCATTCTTACACCTTTAGTTATTTATTTGCATAATGATCAATTTCGAAGTCAACATGTGAACGTGAACTTCGACGAGAAATTCTGCAACCCTTGCGACGAGCTACTATAAACATCCAAAATACTGGGAGTTCTGGATCTTGACCTGCAGTATGTACACAAACACCGCTAGAAGACAGATCCAGCCCATGTGAGAGTCTCTTTGCAGTGAACATCTGAAGGACCAGCATGATGGAAAGCCTGTTCACGACACTCAGCCAGGAAGAACATGTAGACACTCATTATTAAGTAAGGGTCTCATTCTTTGTTAGCTTTAACCAGGGGCCAGTGCAATCGCAGGCTGTTCCTCAGAAAATCCTTGGAGTGTGCACCTCGAAGGAGAACCCTAGCTTTTGGTTGGCACACCTGTGGCAGTGGGTTTCTGATTTGGGCCGTTTCAGGCTCGTCACCTTTGCACTGCAGTCCTGGAACTTAAAGAAACACCTTCTCGCCCAAAACCACCTGCTGAGCTTCTCTCCTTTGTTCCTCGCCCTCCCTTTTGTCTCTTGCCTCTGGCTTCTGGTTCGGAGTCACTCAGCTCCAGGTCAGGGCAGTAGCCATCACTCTCTTGATATCGTCTGGTGTCTTTTGGCGCCCATTCGGCGGCAGCTGCTTTGGTACAATTCGTCCGATCTTTGGCCATGGCTGTGCGGGTGTTCTTTTCATTCCAGAGCTCAGTGTTGGTCCGTACAAGACTGACGGTAGCCTCTTTGAAGGTCCTTCCAAGATGTTCGATGGTAGATTTATGGAACGTCCCAGGGTGTGCTTTCCTAGAATTCTCAACACATTTTGCCTGAGTTGTGGGACTCTGACAGGACGTGTTTCTCTGAAACACAGGCTTTTCCGCAATCCCATTGGACATTAAGAGCTGCAATTTGTCCTGCTCTAATTTGCTGGACTTTAGGAGGCGGGGTTGAGGCTGTTCAGTCCTGCTGGATTTTAACAAGTATAACTTGTCCTGCTCTATCTTGGGGGACTTTAATAGGTGGGCTCTGTCCTGCTCCAATTTAGTAGACTTTAAAAGGCTGGGTCGATCCTGCTCCAGCTTGGTGGACTTCAAAGAGTAAGATCTGTCCTGTTCCACCACGGTGGACTTTACGAGGTGGGATCTGTCCTGTTCCATTCTGGTGGATTTAACATGGTGGGATCGGTCCTGTTCCACCCGGGGAGACTTTACAAGTTGGGATCTGTCTTGCTCCAGCTTGGTTGATTTTAGACGGTGAAACCGGTCTTGTTCGGGCCGCGGCTTCCCGTTTGACGAATGCCCGTGCAGGGCGGCCTGTAGAGCCAGAGGTTTGCCTGTGGATTTGGTAACCGGCACAAAACCATTGGTTCGCTCGTCTCCTTGTGGCCTGGCATGCTGAAGCTGAGGCTTACCCTGCCCAATACCTGACCTGCTCAAGTCATAAAGGTTACTGCTGTTGTCTGGGCACAGTGGCCCATTGCCATTTTTGCAACTTGCTTTACTGCTGCCCAAAGACATTTTGGGCATTTTGAGTTTGAGCGTTATCCTGGGAGGAGGCCGGAAAAGCAGGTTCTCCAAATTGGAGGAAACCGGAACATCTGCAATTAGGGACAAGAAGTAAAAAATAAAAGATTTATTAACAGAAATTGGCTTTAAGTTAAAAAACTGCAGTGCATGCTGTGCATGTTACTGAACAAACCCTCAAGAGACAACACGGAAAAATATTTAACAGGGACGAGGAGAGAAATGCGGAGAGAGACGAATGTTGACCGAAAACTAAATGTGGAAGCGTATGTAGCGCCTGGCTTCACTGTAACTGTAACTTCACTGTAACTGAGGTGGGAGACGAAGAAAGACCAATGTGTCTGCTGTGTCTTAAAATGTTGGTAGTGGACAGCGTGAAGGCAAATAAATAAAGGCGTCACTTAAAGACATTACACCCCGATCACACTGATAACCGCTTGAGTTTTCTTGATAACCGCTTGAGTAAACGTGACGCGTATAACCAGCAAACATAACGCTTTATGAAAGTTACTTCAGAAAAGCTGCGCTGCAAAACGGGCGCGTTAGAGACATTAGTTCTGATTTCCTCAAAAAAAAAAAAAAAAAAAAAAAACGCACAAATTGTCATTCATTTTTGTTTTGTAGGTTAAAGTGTTAATGGATTGAGCTCCTGATTTAATGTTGCTGATGAATTTGAATTTATTATTATTTATTGGTTTTATTTCATTTCATTTTTCAGTATCAAATGCCAGTCAATTAAAACTAAAAAACAAGTAAATCAAATGATTCTTTGTTCTAAGTTGATCTATATTTCTTTCTTTTTTGTATTCTTTATTGTTAATAAGGAGACATTGTTATAAAAGAGCTGTATTTATAACAAATTTATAGACAAATCATACTACAGTGGGCATGTAAAAATAATTTATCCCATTTTTGATAAATTTGTTGGGATAAATCACGTGGGGGGGTGAGGTGAGTGTGCGTGTGTGTGTGGGGGGGGGGGCACAAAATGTTTTCTTCTTCCTAGGGGGAGCTTAAGAGAAAATAATTGAGAATCACTGAGTTAAAGGTAAATGTTTATATAAAGCTCCTTCTGTACGTTACCTGCTGCAGCTTCTTGGTTTAGTAGTTTTACATGAAGGTTAAAGATCTGCTCATGAGCTTTACTCTGAGACAGTTTTAGCTTTTCCCGCCGGCTCACCATGTAGCATAGGTTCCGCACCTGCAAAAAAAATGTCCAAAGAACAATTAAATGAAATTGAACACGGCTAATTTATGGATGGCGTAAATGATATGCAGAAACACACCCGTTCCAGGTCCTGCCGCAGGTGCATAAACATGCGCATCCGTGTGTGGATGCTGTCCTCTTGTGGCTGAAGCAGTAGGTTCTCCTCTTCCTCTTTGGGTGGCACCAGTGCTTTGTTAAAACTACATTTTCTCTTCAGCTTCCAGTACTGGTATATAAAATCAAGTAGGTTTTGCGGCAAACCCAACTCCTGAGCTATTTCTTCGGGCTGCACCAACTTGTGAAATTCCTCCTCCAGCTCCTGGAGCTTCTGTGCTCTCAGACCAACCTTTTCTGTCTCGGTGGGAGGCTTGTGTCGAGCAGGACTGAGGCCAGACTCGCCCGCTTTGGGTTTACTGTGCTTTAGGCAATAGGATTTAAACTTCACTTCATCACCTTCATCCAGGATAGTCTTCATTTCGAGGCTGTGCTCAAAGGCACACGTAACGTGGAAAGGAACAGTGCAGTTTTTTACAGAACACTAAACATGAAGGAAACACAAATATTTTATTATTGTTCATTCATTCATTCATTATCTGGGCGGCACGGTGGCTTAGTGGTTTAGCACGTTCGCCTCTCAGCGCTAGGGATTCCTGGTTCGAATCCCCATCTGGGTGGAGTTTCCATGTTCTCCCCGTGTCTGCGTGGGTTTCCTCCAGGTTCTCCGGTTTCCTCCCACAGTCCAAAAACATGGATCAAGGCAATTGAATTCTCCAAATTGCCCCATATATAGAGTGTCTGTGTGAGTGAGTGTGTGCCCAGCGATGGATTGGCGCCCTGTTCTGGGTCTATCTGCCCAGCGCCCAAGACGTTCTCCCCTGGATGGGCATGGGGAACCCCACTGCGACGCTAATAAAGCGGGAGATAATGAATGAATGAATGAATGAATGATTCATTATCTTCTGCTTTATCCTCTATTAGGCTCACAGGGGGTTCCCAATGCCCATCCAGGGGAGAACGTTTTGGGCGCTGGGCAGATAGACCCAGGACAGGACGCCAATCTATCGCTGGGCACACACTCACTCACACAGACACACTCTATATGGGGCAATTTGGAGAACTCAATTGACTTGATCCATGTTTTTGGACTGTGGGAGGAAACTGTTGGAGACTCGAACTGAGAATCCCTAGTGCTGAGAGGCGAACGTGCTAACCACTAAGCCACCGAGCCGCCCTTTTATTATTGTAATAAATGAAAATAAACTCAATTTCAATTCCCCTCAATTTCACCCTAAAAGCTGATAAAAGTTCTAAACCATGGGCAGTGTGACTAACAAATACTCTAAGCAAAAGGTATGCTGGTATGCCATGTCTTACCTGTATGCATGCCCCTGTTTTGAGTTTACAGAGGCTACAGATGAGAGACCACCTGCTAGGCGGGATGTGGGATAATTTGGTAATGGGCTCCATCCTTTCTGGACAGGCAATGCTGACCTGCAAATAAATAAACAGGCTTGATTATACACATTTATAAGTAAGTACATAGTGTTAAACAGGACTGGCTTCTGAACATGTGCAAGTTTCATTTCTATCAGGATCATAAAGCATTTTGGTAAAACTTCATTTCATTCATTATCTTCCGCTTTATCCTCTATTAGGGTCGCGGTGGGGTTCCCCATGCCCATCCAGGGGAGAACATCTCGGGCGCTGGGCAGATAGACCCAGGACAGGGCGCCAATCTATCGCTGGGCACACACTCACTCACACATACACACTATATATGGGGCAAGTCGGAGAACTCCATTGACTTGATCCATGTTTTTGGACTGTGGGAGGAAACCGGAAAACCCGGAGGAAACCCACGCGGACACGGGGAGAACATGGAAACTCCACCCAGATAGGGATTCGAACCGGGAATCCCTAGTGCTGAGAGGAGAACATGCTAAACACTAAGCCACCGTGTTTCCTTTGGTAAAACTTGCTCCATTCATTTGTTTTTAAAACACTGATTTTTTTCTGCATATAAAAGTAAAAGTAAAATGGCACCGAGCACAAAATGAAGACACAACTTTAGCAATCTACAGCACATACAGTGAAAACGTTGTTTTGATGTACAGTGATACCTCGGTTCTCGAACGCCTTGACTTTCGACCAAATCGGTATTCGACCAGGAAATTTGAGAAAATTTTGTCTTGGAATCCGAACAAATATTTGGAACTCGAACATCCGAACGTCCGAGATGAGCCGAGTCGAGCCGAATGGCGTTCATTCGGCCCGGCGTGCCTTGCTTGCGTCATCGGTGTGAGTGCAGAGAGAGAGTCACGATTTTTTGGAGAGAGAAACCCCCGAAGAGCAGTTCCCCTCTGTTTTTATTGAAGAGGACTCCCCTTCAAAACAATAAGCATCCCCCTTCCCTCCTCCCTCCACATTCATTCCCTCCTGCCATAAAGGTTGGTACAGGTACAGTAAGTGAAAATTTACTGTACAGTACATTTTTTTTGTTTTTGTTTTAATAAATACACTTTTATTTCTTATTTCTTGTTGAGACTCATGTTTTTCTACATATTATATACAAATTAGGCCGGTAAATAGGCATTTTCTGGGGCTTGGAATGAATTTATCCAGTTTCCATTATTTCCTTTGGGTTTCATTGCTTCGGTTCTCGAACAATTTACGAATTATGTTCGAGAACCGAGGCATCACTGTATTTCCCTTACCTCTGGTATCCAGAGGGCACAGCTGACATGTGCCCACTTCGTGCCTGCCCGTGTCGCTTTCATGGCCCCTCCTCTTTTAAGACACAGAACACACTGTGGGTTGATGCCGAGCACACAGGTTCGACACAGCCAGTTTCCGTCGGGAACTTTCACGATGCCATAACACGCCTATAAGCAGACACATAATAAATATGACAAAAGAATGACAACCTAAGCCTAGTGAACCCAAAAATACACTCCTAAGGAAAGGAATAACAAAAAGCAATATTCCCCGAGTCACGACCCTCACCTGGTGTACACATATGTTGCACTTGTCGCAGAACACCATGTCATTTCCCTCTTCACTATCAGGCGAGCGGCACACATCACAGATGACGTCCTCGTCATACTCGATGCCCAGACCTTCCTCTGTCTCGATGGCGTAGTTCATGTTTTCATGACATTTTCTTTCCAGCGCTTCCAGCGTCCGCTCCATAGTTAATTCATCCACCAGGGCTTCCCCTAACAGTCACACATGAAGATTAGACAAAATAATAAATAAATACCAAAAAAGATTACAAGAGTTATAACTCCTCAAATATTAAAGACTGGGGAAAATATTAAAGGTTAGGGGTGAGCTGCAATATTCACTGATTCGATTCGGAGAACCGTAGTCGACTATGAACCTCATAGTCGAATGTACTATTTTGACCACATGGGGGCGCCCATGGCTGCTGCTAAGCATTAGTTTTTACATGAAATGTCTGTTTTCGTTATATGTATATAGCCTTTTGTCAAATAAAATCATCCTAATTTCTGTTAATATTTTTTTGGAAAAAAAGTCCAGAACGGGGATCCCATTTACGGTGTTCTAGAAAAACAAGTAAAATATATTTTTTTTAAATCTTTTTTAAAAACCACGCTTATAGCGCCATCTTGTGGTGAAATTTTAACTGATTCGACGGTCGACTACAGGGAAAATCTGACGAATCAGATTCGACTATGAAAATCCTTAGTTGAAGACACCCCTATTAAACGTACAGCATGTGATCTGTTTGAGTCTACAACCACTCTGTGCAGCCGGAGTTCACTTACCCATCTGAAGCAGCTCTATGTTGAGTTCTTGGAGCCAGTACAGGTCCATGTCATCCAGATCGTATCTGCACATGGCCTCAGCTAACTCTTTAATGTTCACATAGCCCGTCTCTGTAGAGTCCTGACTCCAGCACTGGATGTATTTTCTTGGTCGAGAAAACAGAATCTCCTTGGGCTTCAGTGCTATTTTCCTGTAGATAATTCATAGTTATTCAGTAAAGCACTTTGCTGCTAAAATCATATAACAAAAAATGGCAGTTATTCTTAAATTCATTATCTCCCGCTTTATCCTCCATTAGGGTCGCGGGGGGGTTCCCCATGCCCATCCAGGGGAACATCTCAGGCGCTGGGAAGATAGACCCAGGACAATCCATTGCTGGGCCAATCCATCGCTGGGCACACATTCACTAACACACACACTCTATATGGGGCAATTTTTGAGAATTCAATTGACTTGATCCATGTTTTTGGACTGTGGGAGGAAACCAGAGAACCCGGAAGAAACCCACGCCGACACGGGGAGAACATGGAAACTCCACCCAAATGGGGATTCGAACCGGGAATCCCTAGCGCTGAGAGGCGAACGTGCTAACCACTAAGCCACCGTGCCGCCGTTATTCTTAAATTCATTCATTTATTCATTATCTCCCGCTTTATCCTCTATTAGGGTCGCGGTGGGGTTCCCCATGCCCATCCAGGGGAGAACGTCTCGGGCGCTGGGCAGATAAGACCCAGGACAGGGCGCCAATCCATCGCTGGGCACACACTCACTCACACAGACACACTCTATATGGGGCAATTTTGAGAATTCAATTCACTTGATCCATGTTTTTGGACTGTGGGAGGAAACCGGAGAACCCGGAGGAAACCCACGCAGACACGGGGAGAACATGGAAACTCCACCCAAATGGGGATTCGAACCGGGAATCCCTAGCGCTGAGAGGCGAACGTGCTAACCACTAAGCCACCGTGCCGCCGTTATTCTTAAATTGTTTAATGAAAATGCATCCAAAACTAAATTCTAGGATAATTCCATAAGCAGTTAAGTTTTATCTAAATCAGTGGCCGTCAGGTGCACATCTTTTTCAGCATCTTTTAATACACACCAAACATTAGTTTCTATTTTAAACCAAATATCTCAGCGTCTAATGCAAAGCCTGTTACTGTAAAACGGGAGATAAAAAGCATGTTTTGCATACAATGCCAACTATGTAAAAAAAAAAAAGGCAGGGTTAGAAACTTGGAGATTCCAACAATGAAAACACAGTGACTCCACCTGACAGAAGGCTTCGGAATGGTATCCGGGCTGGCTAGAACCTGCACACCTTTCTCCCAATCCTGCCGCCATGTGTCAGCCAGCAAGTAGTAATCTTCAGGAGAGATATGATGAGAGTCTGGAAGCTTCATGGCACTAATTAGGTCTTTTCTGAACACCTGTGAAAGAAATTCAGTGTTAAAAAATAAATGTACAATTCCTATTGTAATGTGGACATTATCAAGAATAATTCTTGATATAAAAACAAAAGTATCGGCACGGTCGCCTCTCGGCACTAGGGATTCCCGGTTCGAATCCCCATCTGGGTGGAGTTTCCATGTTCTCCCCATGTCTGCGTGGGTGTCCTCCGGGTTCTCCGGTTTCCTCCCACAGTCCAAAAACATGGATCAAGTTAAAGGAGTTCTCCAAATTGCCCCATATAGAGTGTGTTTGTGTGAGTGAGTGTGTGCCCAAAGTTAAGTTGGCGCCCTGTCCTGGGTCTATCTGCCCAGCGCCCGAGACGTTCTCCCCTGGATGGGTATGGGGAACCCCACCGCGACCCTAATAGAGGATAAAGAGGAAGATAATGAATGAATGAAAAACAAATGTAGTTTTTTTTTTTTTTTTACCTCTGCCGGCTTTTTCTGTGCAGAGGCCGGTGTTCCAGGCTTACTCCCATATTTGTTTGAGGAGAAGGAGGTGGAAGGACCTGTGTATGAAAAAAGAACAATGAAATCTCCACTAATAAAAATCTCTTGCAGAGAACACAATGGAGATATTTTTCTACAAAGAAATTCAGATAAGGCGGCACTAAGGTGGCTTAGTGGTCAGCACGTTCGCCTCTCGGCGCTAGGGATTCCCGGTTCGAATCCCCATCTGGGTGGAGTTTCCATGTTCTCCCCGTGTCCGCGTGGGTTTCCTCCGGGTTCTCCGGTTTCCTCCCACAGTCCAAAAACATGGATCAAGTCATTTGAATTCTCAAAATTGCCCCATATAGAGTGTGTCTGTGTGAGTGAGTGTGTGCCCAACGATGGATTGGCGCCCTGTCCTGGGTCTATCTGCCCAGCACCCGAGACGTTCTCCCCTGGATGGGCATGGGGAACCCCACCGCGACCCTAATAGAGGATAAAGCGGGAGATAATGAATGAAATTCAGATATTGTAAGATTTTCCAAACATTGTTGCAGAAGTCACTTTTAGGCGGCTTTGTGTTGCTCGAAACTCTTTTCAACATTTAAAGCAATGTTTTTAATATATTTGTTTAAAAAAACATTGTGGTTTAATTTGGTATATAGCTCTATTCATACAAACCCATTTATTCAAATCAGCTCTTTCTGAATTTTATATTTCAAATATTGTTGTATGTACTCTATCATTTCACGATCTGACCCTCCAAATCTCACGGTCAGCTCAAATTACCTGAACAGGTCACTAAACTTGACATTCCTTTCATCACCTCTTAGCTTCACTTCTACAGTACATGGCTTGCAGGTCTCCAGTCTTGGACAAGTAAACCTCTACAAATGAAGCAGCAGGGTTCTAAATCAGCTGGTGTTTAATCAACCCAAGAAAGTCCATTAAACTCCAGTACTCATTGCTTTCCATTAGCCTCCAATAGCTGCCTGCATCTATAAGACCTGACACTGGCCTTTAAACAAACTGCAGATCTGAACCCTCTTACCTTCACTGTTTTATTAAACATAAACCTCCAGTGACAACTAGGGGTGAGTTGATTCGATATTCAGCAATATTCGCTGATTCGACGATTCGATTCGGAGAACCGTAGTCGACTATGAACCTCATAGTCGAATGTACCATTTTGACCACATGGGGGCGCCCATGGCTGCTGCTAAGCATTAGTTTTTACATGAAATGTCTTTGTTTTCGTTATATATATAGCCTTTTGTCAAATAAAATCATCCTAATCATCCTAAAACTCATTGATCTGAGTGTTTTAGGTTTTTCCTTTGAAGTGGAAAAAAGTCCAGAACGGGGATCCCATTTACGGTGCTCTAGAAAAACAAGTAAAATATTTTTTAAAAATCTTTTTTAAAAACCACGCTTATAGCGCCATCTTGTGGTGAAATTTTAACTGATTCGACTATCAGTCGACTATAGGGAGAATCTGACGAATCAGACTTCGACTATGAAAATCCTTAGTTGAAGACACCCCTAGTGACAACTGCTGCCTGGAGCCAAAATCAACACTAAGTGGTTGAAAGTCTGTAACACTTAGACTTAAATCTATTTTAAAGAAACAACTGAAGACATATTTCCCTCTGTAGTGTCAAAGTGGGGTCAGGGTGAAATAGAGGCATTGACCAAGATCAGGAAATGGTCATGGTTGATGGTTCTGCAGATCAAAATTGTGTTGTTCTCTCACTAGTAAGACACCTCGGATAAAAGTGGCTCACAAAATGTAAATGAAAACCTTTACGTACTCTCATTGTCTGAGCTGTCACTGCTGCTTGAAGTCCTGAGACGTTTCATCCTGACATATTCTGCGTGAGAAAGATGAGGGAAAAGTAATAAACATAAAGCAGACACACAGTTAAACACACCATGTGAAACACAAGTAAAGATTCACAATCTCTATTTTAGGGATTTAATAAAACCCCAGAATTCAGTGATCAGATTTATTTATTTTTCATTATTATATTTTACTCTCGGGGCGGCACGGTGGCTTAGTGGTCGGCACGTTCGCCTCTCAGCGCTAGGGATTCCCAGTTCGAATCCCCATCTGGGTGGAGTTTCCATGTTCTCCCCGTGTCCGCCTGGGTTTCCTCCGGGTTCTCCGGTTTCCTCCCACAGTCCAAAAACATGGATCAAGTTAATTAAGTTCTCCAAATTGCCCCATATAGAGTGTGTTTGAGTGAGTCAGTGTGTGCCCAGCGATGGATTGGCGCCCTGTCCTGGGTCTATCTGCCCAGCGCCCGAGATGTTCTCCCCTGGATGGGCATGGGGAACCCCACCGCGACCCTAATAGAGGATAAAGCAAGAGATAATGAATGAATATTTTACTCTCGCTTGATGTTCTAATCAAGCCTTTGCATTACAATTTCAAAGAAGAAAATGTTAAACAAAACACTAAAAAAAAAAAATTTTTTTTACATTGTTCTTACCATAAAATTCAAGTTGCAGAGCATGCCGGTGTTTCCTTTAAGCCCGCTTACACCTTCAGATCTGCAAAAAACAAAAACAGGGCATTTAACAAAAAATACCTGCACTTTAAGCAAGACAGGTCTGAGATCAGGAGGGATTAGAAAAGGCAGCTTCATCAATAAAGGAGCCATATATAAATCCCAGGCTGTGTAAAATTATATGATCTTTGACATACTAAATAAACACAGAGAGCAGCTCTTCATAAATGCCATTTATAGTTGAAAAAATACGAGGTTAATTTTGTGGTAGTCAGTTAAGTGTCCAGAATAACCTAAAACAAGATTTCCTAACTACATATTTTAATGGGTAAACTAATAAACTGGCAAATATATAATGCTTCTGATGATACAAACAAATCTTGTGTGTGTGTATATATATATATATATATATATATATATATATATATATATATATATATATATATAAAAATAAAAAAAAACAGGCTGGGAAACCTGCATTGCAGTTTTCCAAATATCATACTGTATACACTAGTATGTCCCAGTGACAGCTACTGAATCAAGAGCTTAAAGCATTGTTGCGGCTTCCTCTTCAGCGTCTGGAGGGCCACCTGCTCATGACACAATCTCAACGACAGCCTGCATCTGAGTGTACTTCCTAATTCGACAGTAAAAGGACTGGAGAGTGCTGGTGAATGAGGGCTGGTCATAAATAAGCATCTGTCTTTGTAGAACAATAGGTCAAATTGGACAACCTCTTATCAGAAAGCCAGACTGCATTTCAAAAGAAACTGCTGCCTTTAAAAAAAAAATCTCTTTACAGATAAACTTCTTATGGAACCGAAAGGTCAGCAACTACAGCAACCTGTAAACGCACCATAACCTCTATTTTTAAGATGGTTCACAACTGTGTGATCACGGTGGTTAAGGCATCACCCTTCAATCTGCATCACTGAAACAGTGAGATCATATTGCTTTATTTCATGCAAGGAATGGTTTCAGACTTTCTTTATAAGACGATAAAACTGGTGGCACCTTAACAATAGCACAGTTTACTGCTGTGACTGGATTAAGCGGTCAAAGCCACAAAGAGCAAAAGCCCTGCAACCCCCCATCCTAACACAACGCCCTTCCCCAACAGACCAGCTCTCCCACCTAACATGCTAAATTACACAGTGGACTAGACCACAGAAGCCCAGACTCTGTGTGTGTGTGTGTGTGTGTGTGTGTGTGTGTGTGTGTATGTATATAACTGGGTTTGCTGATAAAGAGTCTGTAGTACTTTCTAATGGCCGTCTGCCCAAACATCAAATAAGGTTATTGTGCCAGATGTCTTGAACAATAAGTCAACATACAAAGCACAGAAGATTTTTTTTTTTTTTAACCTACCAATCTATCCATTTATTTAATTTATTTATTATTACATCTGGCACGGTGGCTTAGTGGTTTAGCACGTTCTCCTCTCAGCGCTAGGGATTCCCGGTTCGAATCCCCATCTGGGTGGAGTTCCCATGTTCTCCCCGTGTCCGCGTGGGTTTCCTCCGGGTTCTCCGGTTTCCTCCCACAGTCCAAAAACATGGATCAAGTCAATTGAATTCTCAAAATTGCCCCATATAGAGTGTGTCTGTGTGAGTGAGTGTGTGCCCAGCGATGGATTGGCGCCCTGTCCTGGGTGTATCTGACCAGCGCCCGAGACGTTCTCCCCTGGATGGGTATGGGGAACCCCACCGCGACCCTAATAGAGGATAAAGCGGTAGATAATGAATGAATTATTACATCTGCGTTCATGTGCACTCTCACCAGCTGGTATTTTCTGGTTAGTAGATAATTAACAGTACTGCAGTAAAACTGATGAGGTGGTGTGTTAATGTGTGTTGCACCGGTGCAAGTGGCTCAGGCACTTTTTTCAAACACACCTATATTACTGCTCCACCTTGAAAACATAAGTATCGACGTCTGTGATTTTTCTCATTTTAATTCTAGACTAGCGGAGGTTTCAAATTATGTCTGATCCATCCTTACCAACGCAACACACCACTACCATGTCACTGAGAATTATCCAGCAGCCAAACGATAGCTGCTCAGTTCCAGTACTATTACAGGACTGAGCAAACGGGACTTTAAAAGTCACGACAGTTTATTAGTGGGATAACACAAAGCATGGCACAACACTGAGGAGGTCGTACTTTAACAGGGCTCCAATTTATTCTTGCAAGGCAGACATAAATGCAGGGTGTAGGTAGCCAACACAGATGCATATAATATACACATTAGGTCAGTGCTTCTCAAATAGTGGGGCGCGCTAGTGTAGTGTGATAACAAGATATCACAGAACAAGTGATATTAAGTGTACTGAGCAAACCCTCAAGAGACAACATGGAGAAATATTTAACAGGAATGACGGAGAGAGACAAAGATAATGAGAGCAACAAAAGTCAGCCGAAAACAGCGAACGTAGCGCCTGGCTTCACTGTAACTTCACTGTAACTAAAGGTGGGAGACGAAGAAAGACCGGTGTGTCTGTTGTATCTTAAAATGTTGGCAGTGGACAGCATGAAGCCAAATAAATGAAGTCACTTAAAGACATTACACCCCAAATCACGCCGATAACCGCTTGAGTTTTTAAATCATAAACGTGACGCGTATAACCAGCAAATATTAACGCTTTATGAAAGCTACTTCAGAAAAGCTGTGCTGCAAAACAGACGCGTTAGAGACATTAGTTCTGATTTCCTCAAAAAAAAAAAAAAAAAAACGCAGCACAAATCGTTGTATTCATTTTTTTTTTGTAGGTTAAAGTGTTAATAATAAATTGAGCTCCTGAATGAATGTTGCTGACGAATTAGAATTTATTATTATTTCTCGATTTTATTTCATCTCATTTTTCAGTATCAAATGCCAGTCGGTTCAAAAACGTTTCTCGTTTAAATAAGGATTTCATTCGTTTCTGTTACAAACTAGAAAACAAAGTTAATAAAATGATTACGTTCTAAGTCGATCTAGATTTCTTTCTTTTTTTTGTTTTCTTTATTGTTAATAAGGAGACATTGTTATAAAAGAGGCGGCAGGGTGGCTTAGTGTTTAGCATGTTCGCCTCTCAGCGCTGGGGATTCCCGGTTCGAATCCTCATCTGGGTGGAGTTTCCATGTTCTCCCCGTGTCTGCGTGGGTTTCCTCCCACAGTCCAAAAACATGGATCAAGTCAATTGAATTCTCCAAATTGCCCCATATAAAGTGTGTCTGTGTGAGTGAGTGTGTGCCCAGCGATGGATTGGCGCCCTGTCCTGGGTCTATCTGCCCAGCGCCCGAAACGTTCTCCCCTGGATGGGCATGGGGAACCCCACCGCGACCCTAATAGAGGATAAAGCGGGAGATAATGAATGAATGTTATAAAAGAGCTGTACTTATAACAAACTTAGACAAATCATACTACAGTGGGCGTGTAAAAATAATTTATCCCATTTTTGATAAATTTGGGGGATAAATCATGTGGGGGGGGGGGTGAGGTGAGTGTGCATGTTTGGGGGGGGGCACAAAATGTTTTCTTCTTCCTAGGGGGGGGCTTAACAGAAAATAATAGAGAATCACTGAATTAAACACAAACCTTTTGATGGTGACTGTTGTGTAGGGGAGTTCTATGGCTGTGGGGGGTGGGGAAGCACGAGAGGGGGTAAGACGACGCCACGCCCCCATTGTACACATGGGCGGGATTTCGCCTGCGTTCCTGACGAAACCACATTGAAACTACTCATGCACGATTCTCTTTGGCGATATCTGGCAACCCCCCCACCCCCGTCGCCGTCTGCCATTAAACTCGTACGCCGCAAAATGATTCCTAATTTTATTTAAATAGTTTAAAACACATTAAAACCTTACACTCGAAAAACGCATCGAGAAGAAAATTGTGTACAACAGCGAGGGGTCAATTTCCACGACATAACAAGGCACCCCAGTGATATTAATAAGCGCGGTTGCCAGGTCTGTTGAGAATCCCCCGCAGTGCCCAAGTTAAAGGTTTTCTACAAGTCGGAGTTGTATTCTCGCCACTTGTAGTTAAATCAGCAAACGCGTTTTAGGGGAAATCGCTCACAATGACACGTTCCCGGAGGTCTTCACGGCGGAGGGGGTAATAAAAATACCCCGTTGCACAGTCGTGCCTCTCCAGGCTCGGAGGCTAATGCTAACCTGGGACCTGAGGCGGCCTTGGCGCCAAACTCGAGCCGCCCATCTGAACGAGGAGAGCGGCTGTGAGTTTCGGGGATATACGCGCACTTTGCCGTCGCTTCCCGGAGTCGAGGCGTTTAAAGGCGAAACGGGACGTCTCTGCGGCGCGGGCGCCGGTACGTTCTCGCGTTCGTCGCGGAGAAAAGAGACTTTAAAAGTGACAGAAGGCCCGCGTGAAGCCGCGCAGCCCTGGCACCCCGAGCTCGGTGCACACACCGCCGGTATTGTTCCGCTCAGCGGGCTTACCTCACATTAGAAGCGCGGTTGGGGGAATTCGGAACGTGTTCGCCGACGCTTCCGACGCCTGGCTCTCACGTTGGCGGTTAAAAGGCGCCGCTGGAAGCCGAGCCGAGCCGCCGTCTCACCTCAGCGCTGTCAGGATCCCCGAGCTGCAAGCGCCGCTCCAGCACAACAGTGCTATTGTACAGCGTGGAGCGCTGGGTCCTAAACTCCGCCCCGCGCAGGCCGTGTCGAGAGCGGACAGCCATTCATTCATTCATTCATTCATTATCATGGGGTTCTCCATGCCCATCCAGGGGAGAACGTCTCGGGCGCTGGGCAGATAGACCCAGGACAGGGTGCCAATCCATCGCTGGGCACTCACTCACTCACACAGACACACTCTATATGGGGCAATTTTCTTTCATTCATTCATTCATTCATTATCTCCCGCTTTATCCTCTATCAGGGTCGCGGGGGGGGGGTTCCCCATGCCCATCCAGGGGAGAACGTCTCGGGCGCTGGGCAGATAGACCCAGGACAGGGCGCCAATCCATCGCTGGGCACACACTCACTCACACAGACACACTCTATATGGGGCAATTTTCATTCATTCATTCGTTCATTCATTCATTATCTCCCGCTTTATCCTCTATTAGGGTCACGGTGGGGTTCCCCATGCCCATCCAGGGGAGAACGTCTCGGGCGCTGGGCAGATACACCCAGGACAGGGTGCCAATCCATCGCTGGGCACTCACTCACTCACACAGACACACTCTATATGGGGCAATTTTCATTCATTCATTCGTTCATTCATTCATTCATTATCTCCCGCTTTATCCTCTATTAGGGTCGCGGTGGGGTTCCCCATGCCCATCCAGGGGAGAACGTCTCGGGCGCCGGACAGATACACCCAGGACAGGGCGCCAATCCATCGCCGGGCACACACTCGCTCACACAGACACACTCTATATGGGGCAATTTTCATTCATTCATTCATTATCTCCCGCTTTATCCTCTATTAGGGTCGCAGTGGGGTTCCCCATGCCCATCCAGGGGAGAACGTTTCAGGCGCTGGGCGCCAATCTATCGCTGGGCACACACTCACTCACACAGACACACTCTATATGGGGCAATTTTGAGAATTCACTTGACTTGATCCATGTTTTTGGACTGTGGGAGGAACCCGGAGGAAACCCACGCGGACACAGGGAGAACATGGAAACTCCACCCAGATGGGGATTCGAACCGGGAATCCCTAGCGCTGAGAGGAGAACGTGCTAAACCACTAAGCCACTGTGCCGCCCAGTGTGTAACATACGTGGCAAATAAAACTGATTCTGATTTTATGTAAATTGAAATGCTATGCTCTCTATAAAAATCTCTTGGCAGAATTATAAAAGTTACAACTATGTACATGCTGCAAAAAACATGAAATAAAAAAGTTGCTTTTCCAAAACATTAAAAATAAACCATAAAAAAAGTTTTCTTTGCTTTTGGGCCATTTTAGAAGAATAAACTTGAACTAATTTTTGCTCCCCATAAAAATGTTCATGTCAAAAATCATACAAATTAAAAATATGGTCCAAAAAAAAAACATATCACCAGGCCATTAATTACAATAATAATAGATCAATGTAAAATGATCTCACTTACCGGAAATAATTGTATTACGTTAGTAATAGTAATAGTAATTGTATTATTAGCAAAATAAAGTTATTTGGATGTTCAGAGTACTGCACCACCACAGAGCAGGTACTGTTTCACTGGTTGATGATTCTTAGCACCACATTGATACTGATGAGATGTTGAATGAGATGTGTGTTGAATTCAAATTTATTATTATTTTTTTATCACACCCTACACACCGAACTACCCCACCCTTCAGAGAAGGCTTTACAGAGGCAAGATCTTAACTTAAAAAAAGCCCATGCTGTATCATTTTTACTAATGATCATACTATAAATTTTGTCACACATTATTAATTATATTTAATGTGGTACAGTCTGTTGCTTCTTCTCTCAACACTAAAATCTCTTATCCGCAGTGTCACAGCAGGTCTTCTGGATTAATATCAAGATAGAACATCTTAAGGTGAACAGGGGAGGCATGTTTAAATTCTAACTACTTATTGATTCAAAAATCTTTTTATTATAATCTGCACCAAGTAAAACTAGATTTAATGCTTAGGCATTTTATCAACAAGCCAACTACTGAATAAATGAAGCTGAAAAACAACTAAAACCTGCATATTAAAAAAAAAAAAAAAAAAAAAAAAAAAATCAAGCACAGAACCTACATTACACACATTTTAAAAATGAATGCTAATGTTTTGTTTAGTCCTATTGCTACAGGTGTGTGAAAAAAAGAACCTAGAAAATGTGTTGTAGACAAATGTACACTAACAGGGAAAGCCCTTTTCTGTTTCAGCACAGCACTCCCGTGCACATTAACCTACATAGAACCTATTTAACATAACATAGAACAACTAGTAAATTAACTAGAGGTTACGAGATTTAACCCCCGCATTCAACATCAGTGTCCTAACGTCACAGCTCTATTTCTAAATGAACACCTGGTAGGATGTCCCTGTAGAGGAGTGGAAGATTTTACTGCTGTAAAGGGAAACCTGCTCAAAAAAAAAAAAAAAGGATGTCATATTCACTGAAGGTGTAAAGTGTAAGTAAAGTGTAACCATCTTATTGGGCAGCAAAAACTAAATTAAATACCAAACGCTGCACCTTTAAACCGACTTAAATATAAACATAATATAATATAATTAAAAATAATAATAATAATAATCATATAAAAAATTATAACGTTTGAGAAAAAGGTTCTTTATATAAACATAGTAAACTTCAAATAAAGAACAATAGTGTATCAATACATTTATCAAAGATAAATATAGAGAAAAATCACAGTTTACACACATTCCTATAAAACTGCCGTATACAAATAAAAATCAGGAAAGACAATCGTACAAAAAAAACAATATCACTTGTACAAATACACCTGCTGATGCTCACTGTGTCAACAGTGTGCGATTTTAAAGTTTTATACAAAAATAGAAAGAGAATGATGACAATCACCTAAATCTGATTAACAAACTTTAGATTTCTGTGTCAAAATTACTGATTGGGCAAAATAGTCAGTATTAAGTATATATTAAAAAAAATGGAAAAAAAAACTTTAGGAAAGAAGCATCATCCTCCATGCCGATTTCTCACAAAAACATTATTCATCACAGATTGACACACTGCTTAATGTCAATGAGATCGAGAACAAACATTAAAAAGCTGCAGTAGAACACGACTGAGAGGAAGCAGTACATTCTATTTTCAGTTCCAGCTCCTTAGAAAAAAAAAAAAACCTTTAATATATATCTACATTAAATTACTCATACATGATTGCCAGAAGCTACAGCCATTTAGATTATCACAAAACTACAGCTGCGTCTGAAATGGCCAACTGTGGTTCTAGTTTGGATATGGTCAGTATTGTTAAACCAGTAATGCAGTAGGCTGTATGTTGTAGCGACTAAGTTGTAGCCATGAAAACTTGAACGCATCATTTGATAGGTTTTGGGCATAATTTATATATTTTTTATTTTATTTATTTATTTATTTTTGATCATTTTTTTAGTGTGCTATCATTTTTCGAATCATTTGCTATGAAAATTTGAATGCATCGTTTGATAGGTTTTGAATATATATATATATACATATATATATATTTTATTTTTATTTTTATTTTTTTTTTAATTAATTTATTTATTATTATTATTTTTTATATATATTTTTTTGGATCATTTATTAGTGTGCTATAATTTTTTGAATCATTTTTTTTAAGGGGTGGCACGGTGGTTTAGTGGTTGGCACGTTCTCCTCTCAACACTAGGGATTCCCGGTTCGAATCACCATCTGGGAGGAGTGTCCATGTTCTCCCCGTGTCCTGCGGTTGGTTTTCCTCCGGGTTCTCCGGTTTCCTCCCACAGTCCAAAAACATGGATCAAGTCAATTGAATTCTCAAAATTGCCCCATATAGAGTGTGTCTGTGTGAGTGAGTGTGTGCCCAGCGATGGATTGGCGCCCTGTCCTGGGTCTATCTGCCCGGTGCCAGAGACGTTCTCCCCTGGATGGGCATGGGGAACCCCACCGCGACCCTAATAGAGGATAAAGCGGGAGATAATGAACGAATGATTTTTTTTTTTAAGTGTCTGCAGACACTTAAAAAATGTCTTTTGAATCAGTAGATTATCCAGGAAATTTTTGCCTTCCACTTTATGCTTACTGCATATTCTGACATACTAGCCATTCTCACCGTATGGGATTTCAGACGCAGCCCATACGCACTACTCATTTATTTTATCCTCGTAACTGATTTTCAGTGACATGACAGAACAGTATAAAACACTGTAAAAATAATAAACAGCATAAAACATCCAGCAGCACGAGTTACTCGAATAAAAAGGTAATAGTGGATAAAATCTATAAACTTGAGAGATCACAGCGGCTAAATTTCTCACCACAATACAGACGAACGAGGAAAAGGATCTCATTTTGTTCATTAAAAATATACATGCTGATTAACACACTTTACAATCCCATCTGCATGTCAGCGAAGTTGAAAAAGTTGTCTACGTCCTGTGAGGCAGAATTTGTACTCTCGGAAACAAACACCTACGAAGAAAAGAAAAGTGAAAAACAGCAAGGCGACGCAAGTTAGATCAGTGTTCCACGCTACGCGCTGTGCTTAAAGCTTATTCTGTTGATTTAGGAAATGCGTACCTTGGTTCCATTAAAGACTTCATTAGAAATCTGTCTACATGCCTCCACCACACCATCTCCATTCAGCTCAAGGGCTACAACAGGACCTGCAGACACAGCATCGCACCTTCAGTCTAAATTAAAGGAACGACTGGAGACCACACACACACACACACGCCACTGGAGATGGAAATGGACTGAGAAATTAAGGGTGTAAAGTACCACCAAACTTCATATAGTCTCTGAACCATCCGGATCACCACGCACAGCATAAAACAAAAACACTGCAGATTAATACGAATATACCAATAACTCCATGGCATGTAGTAGAGTTGTGCCATATTATATTGTTCGTATAATTTTTTATATATCGTTCACATTACGGATTGGCTTTTGAAGACATCTAAAGGGAGAACAAGGAGGTGTTGATTAATCAGTGTGATAGAGTGTGTATGTAGATGTAACATGTGGATGTAGATGCTATGGGCAGCGTAGGGCGAGCGGTTCTGAGACGTCAGAAACAGAGTTTTTTTTTCTTTCTCCCCTTCACCTTTATTTACAATAATTACAACCCCTATGTACAATATATATATATATATGCGGCACGGTGGCTTAGTGGTTTAGCACGTTCGCCTCTCAGCACTAGGGATTCCCGGTTCGAATCCCCATCTGGGTGGAGTTTCCATGTCTGCGTGGGTTTCCTCCGGGTTCTCCGGTTTCCTCCCACAGTCCAAAAACATGGGTCAAGTCAATTGAATTCTCAAAATTGCCCCATATAGAGTGTGTCTGTGTGTGTCCAGTAATAGATTGGTGTCCTTTCCTGGGTCTATCTGCCCAGCGCCCGAAACGTTCTCCCCTGGATGGGCATGGGGAACCCCACCGCGACCCTAATAGAGGATAAAGCGGGAGATAATCATTCATTCATTCATTATCTCCCGCTTTATCCTCTATTAGGGTCGCAATGGGGTTCCCCATGCCCATCCAGGGGAGAACGTTTCGGGCGCTGGGCAAATAGACCCAGGACAGGGCGCCAATCCATCGCTGGGCACACACTCACTCACTCACACAAACACACTCTATATGGGGCAATTTGGAGAATTCAATTGACTTGATCCATGTTTTTGGACTGTGGGAGGAAACCGGAGAACCCGGAGGAAACCCACGCGGACACGGGGAGAACATGGAAACTCCACCCAGATGGGGATTCGAACCGGGAATCCCTAGCGCTGAGAGGCGAACGTGCTGACCACTAAGCCACCATGCCGCCTCGGGAGATAATTAATGAATATATATATATATATATATATATATATATATATATATATATATATATATATATTAGTGGCACCCTGAATGTCCAACAAAAAGAACTTCTTTCAGCAGAATTTGTTAGAAATACCAATGACCGAGAAGTCATACAGGTTTAATTTTCGCTATACATGCGCTCTGTACGGGTATCTACACAGACGGCCAAAACAAAAAGGGTTCCCCATCCTTAGCTGCAACCCGATTATATATAGATTTACGGCCTTATGACAATGATGGGCTATTCTGTAATATGTAGTGTTTAAGATTAAGTATTACATATAAAGATAGGTAGGAATGTTTTTGGCATGTTTTTAAGGAATGTTTTATGTATTTAACATTATTTTAAAGCTACTCTTTGATACAGTAATTTTTTTACTCACATTGACTCATTCCTCAGCAACTGTGAAGAAACACAAGGCAACACTTAATCTTAAGGTTTGTTGCATTTCTTGGCCCGAGTATGACTTCATCATCAAAGACGAAGGCTGAGAACCATGGGCGGGTGCAGTTTGTTTCAGTAACGAGAAATGATGCAATTATTTCGAAAGTAATATCTGTATCTTGGCGGTACGGTGGCTTAGTGGTTTAGTACGTTCTCCTCTCAGCACTAGGGATTCCCGGTTCGAATCCCCATCTGGGTGGAGTTTCCATGTTCTCCCCGTGTCCGCGTGGGTTTCCTCCGGGTTCTCCGGTTTCCTCCCACAGTCCAAAAACATGGATCAAGTCAATTGAATTCTCCAAATTGCCCCATATAGAGTGTCACTGTGTGTGTGAGTGTGTGTCCAGCGATAGATTGGCGTCCTGTCCTGGGTCTATCTGCCCAGCGCCCGAGACGTTCTCCCCTGGATGGGCATGGGGAACCGCACCGCGACCCTAATAGAGGATAAAGCAGAAGATAATGAATGGATGAATGAATGATGTAACTGCAGCTCTACCTTTTGTGGTCCACTCCACAAGCTCTTCGGCGTTGTTCTTGAACACGCGGTTCACATCTTCAGGACGCATCGAGACCTCTTTGGTCTGAATAAGAACGAAACCTTTGGCATTTGCCTGAAAGGGAACATTTATGATCAGAAAGTTTTCTGTAACAACTTTGAGGAACGTATTCATTTACAAGTTACAAAAATGTAATGTGTGGTGGCACGGTGGCTTAGTGGTTAGCATGTTCTCCTCTCAGCGCTAGGGATTCCCGGTTCGAATCCCCATCTGGGTGGAGTTTCCATGTTCTCCCCGTGTCTGGTGGGTTTCCTCCGGGTTCTCCGGTTTTCTCCCACAGTCCAAAAACATGGATCAAGTCAATTGAATTCTCAAAATTGCCCCATATAGAGTGTGTCTGTGTGCCCAGCGATGGATTGGCGCCCTGTCCTGGGTCTATCTGCCCAGCACCCGAGACGTTCTCCCCTGGATGGGCATGGGGAACCCCACCGCGACCCTAATAGAGGATAAAGCGGGAGATAATGAATGAATGAAAAATGTAATGTGGCCTAAAGGGATGGAAACAGAGGAACTTTTGAAACCAAGGTCATGGTCAATTCTGTTTATTGGTTATTAGTTGCTTGACTGATTTCCGATCAGTGTTTACTTTATAAAAAAAAAAAAAAGCTAAACAGGTTTTCATCAGTGCAACTGTTTATGGACTACATTTTGTAATTGTAAAACTACATCTATATGGTAAGTGGAGGAAATGGACAATGGAGCAAGAAGGGGGCGTGTCCAAACTTTTGAATGGTAATGTATATAAACTATATGCAGCCTTTAGGACTAGAAAAAGTTTTGCTTGAACTGCTTAAAAATAAACACCGTCAACCCTCGACTTCTCTTTTAGAACAGCGCACTGCGTGGGAGAAAGAATTATTTTCATTTCCTGATACAAGTGCTTAAACGTCTTCTGCTATTTTTTCGTAACAAGATGGCACATCATCATTCTTGCTAAAATTTAAAAAACATAAAAAACTACAAACGTGAATTCAACATATGACCGTAACGCAAATGGTTTAAAGATGTTCGACATTTGGTTCAATTTATAGGAATTTTAAGGTTCAAACATTTTTATTTGAACAGTTACTTTTTCCTTTTTCCCCTAATAATAAAGTTCTAACAAATAAAACAAAAAAATAATTAATTCATTCATTCATTATCTCCCGCTTTATCCTCTATTAGGGTCGCGGTGGGGTTCCCCATGGCCATCCAGGGAAGAACGTTTCGGGCGCTGGGCAGATAGACCCAGGACAGGGCGCCAATCCATCGCTGGACACACACTCACTCACACATACACACTCTATATGGGGCAATTTGGAGAATTCAATTGACTTGATCCACGTTTTTTGGACTGTGGGAGGAAACCGGAGAACCCGGAGGAAACCCACGCAGACACGGGGAGAACATGGAAACTCCACCCAGATGGGGATTCGAACCGGGAATCCCTAGCGCTCAGAGGCGAACGTGCTAAACCACTAAGCCACCGTGCCGCCCTGCAAAAAAAAAAAATTTGAATAAATTTATTTTAAGGGAGTAAAAAAATGATGTACCTCATCAATTAGCTTGCGCGCGTTGGCTGTGGTGTAATCCCCAGCAAAGAAGACAAAAAGGCAGGACTCCTCACTCTCCTTCCGCCTCCCTCCTTTGGTGAAGGGGACAATGCTGCGGTTCTTTTCAGCAGAAATACGGACGCTTTTGAATTCTGACTCTGGGTCGGGGAGCGGTACGCAGTCCAACACCCCGGTGTCCTCTGAAAGAAGGCTCCAGTTAGTTTCTTCTGAAACCGGTGTGAAGTCATGTATATTGCTCCAGTTGTTGTTGAAGATGCTCAGACCAGCATCTTTGAAATGGAAAGCCAGGTCTGGGTAATAATACTGAAAGCAGCTGAACTTCATGCCAGAGGAAGACTCAATGATGGGTTGAGTGGCGCAGCACAGAAAGACGTCCATTTTCTTGCAATCCCTCGTGCGAAACTGCTGGCAGGCCACCACGCACTTAATGTCTTTGCAGTCACGAAAGAAGACGCTGCCTTTGACAGGCCCGATCACAATACGACAGTTTACACAGTCGTCGATGTTGACCGTGGCCGAGTGATCGAGTATGTAGATGTTGCAGTTTTCACAATTTTGGATCACAAACTGCTGTCCATTCAACGTTCCTGGCAAACGACCCACAGTGGCATCTTTCACATCACTCAGCATGAAGTCTTTGGGATCGACCTGGAGAAGAAAGAGTCGGGATCAGGGTGGTGATGACGATTAGTTTCCTTTACAGAAGCTAAAAGTCCAGAACCAGCTAAACAGAAAGACAGAGTGGTCCGGAAAGACATAGCGACGGAATTAATTAAATGTTAAATTAAATGTAGTTAAATTAAATCTAATTAATTAAATGTAATTACATTAAATTAAATGTTAAATGCTTAGTTTTTTTTCTTAAGTCAGGTTTTATATTTAGTAACATTTTTGTAAACTTCAGCAGAGAATATTTATTTCTCATTTGCATACATGAGAAGCGGGCGGCAGGGTGCCTTAGTGGTTTGGCACGTTCGCCTCTCAGCACTAGGGATTCCCGGTTCGAATTCCAATCTGGGTGGAGTTTCCATGTTCTCCCCGTGCCCACGTGGGTTTCCTCCGGGTTCTCCGGTTTCCTCCCACAGTCCAAAAACATGGATCAAGGTCAATTGAATTCTCCAAATTGCCCCATATAGATTGTGTTTGTGTGAGTGAGTGTGTGCCCAGCGATAGATTGGCGTCCTGTCCTGGGTGTATCTGCCCAGCGCCCAATGGGCATACCCCCCCCACTGCGACACTAATAGAGGATAAAGCAGAAGATAATGGATGGATGACATGAGAAATAGGATTGATTTCTAACAGTGGTTTTTCTTACAGATTTATTAGGAGGACTCACAAACGCTGCTGAGAAACATTCATTCATCCATTATCTTCTGCTTTATCCTCTATTAGGGTCGCGGTGGGGTTCCCCATGCCCATCCAGGGGAGAACGTTTCGGGCGCTGGGCAGATACACCCAGGACAGGACGCCAATCCATCGCTGGGCACACACTCACTCACACAGACACACTCTACATGGGGCAATTTGGAGAACTCAATTGACCATGATCCATGTTATTGGACTGTGGGAGGAAACCGGAGAACCCGGAGGAAACCCACGCGGACACGGGGAGAACACGGAAACTCCACCCAGATGGGGATTCGAACCGGGAATCTCTAGCGCTGAGAGGCCAACGTACTGACCACTAAGCCACCATGCCGCCCCTGCTGAGAAACAAATAAATAAATAGCATACAGTCTGTAATTGTGGAACTACAACGTGGCAGGCGAAACTGAGGGAAATATTTAGATGTCTGATTAAGTAAGATGTTAAATAAAGGAAAGGACATGGCGTAATCAGCAAAACCACCACCTGTTAGAGGAGGAAGTCGAACAGACGAGGCTTCTCTTATATGGCAGGAGTTTCATTAATCATCTTTACGATAAAGGGAAGTCGGAATCGAACATGGCTGTCACAGCAGCTCGGTTAATCCCGCAGCATAACAAATAAACGACGAGACCTCGCGTCGCCTTTAAGCCGATAAAGAGATCCAGCCGATTAAAAGCGATCCAACCGCGAGCAGCGAGCCGAAAACACGGCGAGCGGGGTCCGTCCTGTACGCGGCGCAATGTTAACCGAGGGCGCGGTAGCTCAGCGGTCAGGGTGTTGGGGGTTCAAATCCCAGGTCCACTCCAGTTACCAGTGTGGCGCCTTGATGCTGTGATTAACCCTGTTAGTTCATTTATCCATTATCTCCCGCTTTATCCTCTATCAGGGTCGCGGTGGGGTTCCCCATGCCCATCCAGGGGAGAACGTTTCGGGCGCTGGGCAGATAGACCCAGGACAGGGTGCCAATCCATAGCTGGGCACACACTCACTCACCTCCTATATATATGGGACAATTTGAGAACTCAATTGACTTGATCCATGTTTTTGGACTGTGGGAGGAAAGCGGAGAACCCGGAGGAAACCCACGCGGACACGGGGAGAACATGGAAACTCCACCCAGATGGGGATTCGAACCGGGAGGCGGACGTGCTAACCACCAAGCCACCATAAAAGCGTCCAATAAATGACCAAAATGTAATGTAAAGTAAATGTAATGTAATGTAAAGTAAAGTAAATGTAATGTAATGTTAATGTAATGTAAAGCAAATGTATGTAATGTAAATGTAAATTAATGTAAATGTAATTGTAATGTAATATAAATGTAATGTAAATTAATGTAATGTAAATGTAAAGTAATGTAAATGTAATGTAATATAAATGTAATGTTATGTAAATGTAAATGTAATGTAATGTAATGTAATGTAAATGTAATTGTAATGTTATGTAAATGTAATGTTATGTAATGTAAATGTAATGTTAATGTAGTATAAATGTAATGTAAATGTAACGTTATGTAAATGTAATGTAAATGTAATGTAATGATAATGTAATGTAATGTTAATGTAATATAAGTGTAATGTAATGTAAATGTAATGTAAATGTAATTGTAATGTAAATGTAATTGTAATGTAAATGTAATGTTATGTAAATGTAATGTTATGTAAATGTAATGTAATGTTAATTTAGTATAAATGTAATGTAAATGTAATGTAAATGTAATGTTAATGTAATATAAATATAATGTAATGTAAATGTAATATAAATGTAATGTAAATGTAATATAAATGTAATATAATGTAATGTAATGTTAATGTAAATGTAAATGTTAAATCCGCAGGGGGTAGCTCGGCTTTAACACCCCGCTGGCTGGTTCATCAGCTCCGCGCTCAGGTCACCACCGGTCGGTCTGGCGTTTCTAACCGGGTTTCAGGTGCAGCAGGTCGGATCGGTCGGCTCCGTCAGCCGGCGGGGCTGCGGGTCTTACCTTCTCCCGTTTGTCCCAGCTGTACTGCTTCGGCGCCTCCTGGTTACCGCCGCTGTTGTTAGTTTCGGCGGCGTTATCGCTGCCTGAGGGCTTCACCTCGGTCGCCGCGGCGGCATCCTTATCCGGCGACGATTTTCTGCGGGATTTCTTCGAAAAGAAGCAGCCCATGCTCGCTCCGTCGTCCTCTCGACCTCAGCGGCTTGACGAACCGAATCGAACCGAACCGAACGAACCCAATCGAACGAACCGAACGAACCGAACCGAACCGAACCGAACGAACCGAAGCCCGCGTCTCACGGCGCCTCCGGATCAAACGCTCCGTCGCTCTGACGAACCAGCACTCGCCCCTCACGCGCTTCCCGTTTCCTTCCCCTCTGAGGTAGCCAATTGCTAACCAGCGCCTTCGCTCTGAGGTGACCAATCATCACACGGCTCCATCATCCTCAACTAACCAATCATCACCTGGCGCCCGCACGTGCAGGTAACTGGTGATCACCTGTCTCATAAAGTAAATAACAGATCATCATCACTGTCGAGGTTTTTTATTATTTCTGGCAACCAGTGATCATTCATTCATTCATTCATTATCTTCCGCTTTATCCTCTATTAGGGTCGCGGTGGGGTTCCCCATGCCCATCCAGGGGAGAACGTTTCGGGCGCTGGGCAGATACCCCCAGGACAGGACGCCAATCCATTGCTGAGCACTCACTCACTCACACAGACACACTCTATATGGGGCAATTTGGAGAACTCAATTGACTTGATCCATGTTTTTGGACTGTGGGAGGAAACCGGAGAACCCGGAGGAAACCCACGCCAACACGGGGAGAACATGGAAACTCCACCCAGATGGGAATTCGAATTGGGAATCCCTAGCGCTGAGAGGAGAACATGCCAAACCTCTAAGCCACCGTGCCGCCCCCTCAAGAATATCCATCCATCCATTATCTCCCGCTTTATCCTCTATTAGGGTTGCAGTGGGGTTCCCCATGCCCATCCAGGGGAGAATGTTTCGGGCGCTGGGCAGACACACCCAGGACAGGGCGCCAATCCATCGCTGGGCACACACTCACTCACACAGACACACTCTATATGGGGCAATTTGGAGAACTCAGTTGACTTGATCCATGTTTTTGGACTGTGGGAAGAAACCAGAGAACCCGGAGGAAACCCACGCCGACACGGGAAGAACAAGGAAACTCCACCCAGATTGGGATTCGAACCGGGAATCCCTAGCGCTGAGAGGAGAACGTGCTAAACCATTAAGCCACCATGTCGCCACAACCAGTGATCAATATTAATGATATCTAATCACCTCAGTTCAATAATCTGAAGTGCACCCACATCACAACCCACGTTGGCGCCCACACGTTCAGGTTATCTAGTGATCACCTGTCCATCCATCCATTATCTTCTGCTTTATCCTCTATTAGGGTCGCGGTGGGGTTCCCCATGCTCATCCAGAGGAGAACGTTCCGGGCGCTGGGCAGATAGACCCAGGACAGGGCGCCAATCTATCATTAGGCACACACTCACTCACACAGACACACTCTATATGGGGCAATTTGGACAACTCAGTTGACTTGATCCATGTTTTTGGACTGTGGGAAGAAACCAGAGAACCCGGAGGAAACCCACGCCGACACGGGAAGAACATGGAAACTCCACCCAGATGGGGATTCGAACCGGGAATCCCTAGCGCTGAGAGGAGAACATGCTAATCACTAAGCCACCGTGCCGCCTCACTTTAAATTATATATATATATATATTTTTTTTTTGCCGCATACATATGTAAGCCACCGGGCCGCCCACAGAAAAACCAACTATACTATACGATTATCAAACACAATCTTTATCTTTTTATTATCCAAACCCGCATTTTAAATATTTTTTATTTTAAGTGTTTTGTGAACGAGATGTGTTTTGAGATGTTTCTTAAAGATGCTATAAGTGACTTCACCGTACGGACAGAGTTGGGAAGATCATGCCACCATATAGCAGTTGTGAATGATATGCAGAATAAACACCATGGTGAGGTTGAATCACCAGGTCACATTCACCACTACAGCAAAGTGAGCGAGTTTTCGTACCCTGTTAAATTTTTTTATTTTTATTTTTACCCTCTGTGGTGGTGGCACGGTGGCTTAGTGGTTTAGCATGTTCTCCTCTCAACTCTAGGGATTCCCGGTTCGAATCCCATCTGGTTGGAGTTTCCATGTTCTCCCCATGTCTGCGTGGGTTTCCTCCGGGTTCTCCGGTTTCCTCCCACAGTCCAAAAACATGGATCAAGTCAATTGAGTTTTCCCAAATTGCCCCATATAGAGTGTGTATGCGTGAGTGAGAGTGTGCCCAGCGATGGATTGGCGCCCTGTCCTGGGTGTATCTGCCCAGCGCCTGAAACGTTCTCCCCTGGATGGGCATGGGGAACCCCACCGCGACCCTAATAGAGGATAAAGCAGGAGATAATGAATGAATGAATGAATGAATACCCTCTGTTGTATCATCACATGGTGCCCAGTTGTGGTAGCCAATGATCGATCACCTGAGTTCTAGTCTCAGAGGCAACCAGGGATTAGCAGATTCGTAAAGCAAATGTATGAAATGTAGCCAGTGATCACCTGACTCTTAAAGTAAATGGTAGCTAATCCTAACTATTCTCCTGGGTCCGAGAAACACGCACTGCAATGCCAAAAATATAAAGTACCTGCGACGAGGTTGCCAAATCATAGTCCTTTCATGTTTGCATATAGAAAAGCCTAGTATAGAAATAAAAAAAAAACAAACATGTGCAGTACTTCCTCCATTAGGACATCAACAAAAAGAGAAGTCTACCAATAGAGAAGTCTTCATTTGTAATCTAATGGCTTCTGCACACATTAGATGCATCCAAAATGTCCAAAATTGCACTAAGAGGTATAAAAGTACTGTGATCTATGTTGCCTACTGTACTTACACACAGAGGAATTCATCTTCCACGTTTAACACATCGATACAATGAAACACACACATATACACACACTGAGTAAATCTCTGTGATTGTAAAATCCATTACTAAAGACAGAGACATGAAATTTCAGTTTATTATGTTTTGTGGTTCAAGTTCAAGTTATTTATTTCTATAGCGCTTTTTTTAGTACATCGTCACAAAGCAGCTTTACAGAATGAAAAGCCTTTAAACCCCCAAAGAGCGAGCCGAAGCGACAGTGGCAAGACAAAACTCCCTGTTAAGTTGTTATTTAAGGAAGAAACCTTGTGAGGACCAAGACTCAGTGGGGGACTCGTCCTCCTTGAGCGGCCAGGCAGCAACAACAGTGTAGGACAGACATGTACAGATATTAAACAAATGGAAAAACTAACAACTGGAAAACTATATGTGAGTCCATTAGGGGGCGTCCTGCAGGACCGCCTTGTCAGGATCCATCCAGTATTCGTCAGCAGAGCCATGGATGAAGATCTCCAGGAAGCCGGGGGACACCTCAAAAGAAACAGACGAGGAAGGCAGTTAGAGCTGATAATAAAGCACGACATTTAATTAATAAGTAATTAATTGAAACAGTGCAGCATGTGACTCCGGCATCACTGACTAGAGCAGCAGAACTAAAAGAGGCAGATACTGCAGGGTACATAGTTGAGAGGGCTCCCCGGAACAGCATCATTTCAGCGCCACACCCCCCGTTGTGGTTTAGTAGGTAGTACGGTCACCTTACAACTATACAACAGTATAGTTCCCTTCTCTATGTGATTTGCTTGTTCTCCTCATTGCTGCGGGGCTCTGGGCTAAAGGCATGTAAGTCATACCAACAGGAAATACTAGATTCCCCCGTGTGTGTGTGTGTGTGTGAGTCTGTATGTCTGCCCTGCAATAGACTTGTGTTCTGTATATATCCATCCATCCATTATCTTCCGCTTGTCCGGGGTTCGGGTCGCGGGGGCAGCAACCGAAGTAGGGAGACCCAGACCTCCCTCGCCCCAGCCACCTCCACCAGCTCGACTGAGGGAACCCCAAGGCGTTCCCAGACCAGCTGAACAGCTGACATAATCCCTCCAGCGTGTCCTGGCTCTTCCCCGGGGTCTCCTTCCAGTTGGACTTGCCTGGAACACCTCCCTAGGAAGGCGCCTAGGAGGCATCCTTACCAGATGCCCGAACCACCTCAACTCACCATGGGAAAGTGCCCGACCACCAGACGCTCGCTGACGAACCCCATCCTCGGGCCTGGCTCCAGGGAGGGGCCCCGATAACCCTAAATCGGGCAGGGTACACATGCTCTTGATATTTCTCTTCATAGGGGTTTTTGTTGGACCACTCTTTGTCTGGCCTGTCACCTAGGACCAATTTGCCTTGGGAGACCCTGCCAGGGGCTTTTTGCCCCAGACAACATAGCTCCTAGGATCATTCAAGCACGTAAACTCCTCCACCACGGTAAGGTGGTGATCCAAGGAGGAGGTGTTCTGTATACATAAATTAATAAAACAAATGTCTTCTTAATATAATCTGTTTTGAAGTTGTATAGTAAACATGAAAGATGTGTCATCTATTTGCATCTGTTCCAAATATGCATTGACACCGGATCAATATTCTCCATCTTGGCCTGCCCTGACCATCCTCCTCCATCACCTACCCCAAGCACCTGCACTGCTTATATATAGAGTGTGTCTGTGTGAGTGAGTGTGTGCCCAGCAATGGATTGGCGCCCTGTCCTGGGTCTATCTGCCCAGTGCCCGAAACGTTCTCCCCTGGATGGGCATGGGGAACCCCACCGCGACCCTAATAGAGGATAAAACGGAAGATAAGGGATGGATGGAATTTAGATAGGGGCTCAAGAAAACCTTTTCATTCATTATCTCCCGCTTTATCCTCTATTAGGGTCGTGGTGGGGTTCCCCATGCCCATCCAGGGGAGAACGTTTTGGGCACTGGGCAGATAGACCCAGGACAGGGCGCCAATCCATCGCTGGGCACACACTCACTCACACACACACACACTCTATATGGGGCAATTTGGAGAACTCAATTGACTTGATCCATGTTTTTGGACTGTGGGAGGAAACCCACGCCGACACGGGGAGAACATAGAAACTCCACCCAGATGAGGATTCGAACCGGGAATCCTTAGCAATGAGAGGAGAACATGCTAACCCACTAAGCCACCGTGCCAACAAGAAAACCTTTTCGATTTTTTAAATATACATTTAGGGTGGCAAGGTGGCTTAGTGGTTTAGCATGTTCTCCTCTCAGCGGTAGGGATTCCCGGTTCGAATCCCATCTGGGTGGAGTTTCCATGTTCTCCCCGTGTCCGCGCGGGTTTCCTCCGGGTTCTCCGGTTTCCTCCCACAGTCCAAAAACATGGATCAAGTCAATTGAGTTCTCCAAATTGCCCCATATAGAGTGTGTCTGTGTGAGTGAGTGTGTGCCCAGCGATGGATTGGCACCCTGTCCTGGGTGTATCTGCCCAGCGCCCGAGACGTTCTCCCCTGGATGGGCATGGGGAACCCCACCTCGACCCTAGTAGAGGATAAAGGGGGAGATAATGAATGAATGAATATATATATATATTTATATTACGTTTTGTGGTAATGATGGTAGTTGGGAGCAGCAGTGAGCGTAGGCTCCACTGGACGGCGCCCTGCATCTTTAAACGCTTCAGCTTAAGGACCGGCGTCCTCGCTCAGCCTGGAGCTCTCAGTTCCTACAGCAGCGGCAGCAGCTTCGGAGGCGACGCGGACAAGTCGCAGCATGGAGACCACCGTCAACCCGCGGCCGCCGAGGCGCCTGTGCGGCGGCGGAACGGCTTTAGCGGCCGCGCTGGTGGTGCTCTGCCAGGCGGTTCGGATCAGCGGGGAGGACGGAGCGATGGAGGAGCTGGCTACGGAGAAGGAGGCTGAGGAAAGTCACCGTCAGGACAGCGTTAATTTACTCACGTTTATCTTACTGCTGACTCTCACCATTTTAACCATATGGCTCTTCAAGCACCGGCGAGTGCGTTTCCTGCACGAAACCGGCCTGGCCATGATTTACGGTAAGAAAAGCAGATGGAAAACGAGGGAAACACGATGCACCATCACCGAGCGAGCGAGCGAGCGGGCGGGCGAGAGGGCGAGAGAAGCCCCGGTTAGCGGGTTTGAGGGGGGAGTCGGACTAGCTGCTAGCTGCTGCTGCTAACGCAACATCACTTCAGACGACGGCAGCCTTCAAACCTCAACTTAATAAAAACACCAAAACCAGAACGTGTCAGTAGATTAATTTGGTTTAGTGGAAAGTTTCGCTTAAATCCTAACAACTACCAACACATTTCGATTTGAAGGTTTGTTTGAAGGATGAGGTGCACATTTCTAGAAATTTCCACCGTAGTGCCTTAAACCTAAATGGCATATAAAACCTACATTTTATAACCCATAAAATCTCTATATATAATATATATATTCATTCATTCATTATCTCCCGCTTTATCCTCTATTAGGGTCGCGGTGGTGTTCCCCATGCCCATCCAGGGGAGAACATCTCGGGCGCTGGGCAGATAGACCCAGGACAGGGTGCCAATCCATCGCTGGGCACACACTCACTCACACAGACACACTCTCTATGGGGCAATTTGGAGAATTCAAATGACTTGATCCATGTTTTTGGACTGTGGGAAGAAACCGGAGAACCCAGAGGAAACCCACGCGGACACGGGGAGGACATGGAAACTCCACCCAGATGGGGATTCGAACCGGGAATCCCTAGCGCTGAGAGGCGAACGTGCTGACCACTACGCCGCCCAATTGGTAAATTGTAGACACTAAATTGTTTATTAGGGATTTATGAATGGGGGTATTTACGCTGCTGGTCCCGAACCTGGATGAATAGGAGTGTTGCATTCTGTGGTGAACTCGGCAAAATTAAATAGATCTTTCCGCTGTGGTGACTTCTAATAAAAAACACAACAGAAGACATGTAAAAATAAGATTAGCATTAAAGTTTAGAATAGACTGATGGGTCATGTTACTATCGGAGTTCAGATATCACTGGTGTAACAGATACAGACTTGCTCAGTAAACTCAAACCATCCAAAAGCCATTGAAGTGGGATTCATCAAAGCACCAGACAAATCACACTGATTGTTTTTTTTGTTCTTAAGCTGCTTCTTGAAATTTGTAAAGAGTATAGACGCCTCCCCAGGGTTCCAAAGAGTATGTGAAATGTAATGGAATTCGAAACAATAGTGTGAATTTGTAGGAATATAGAGAACGCACACAGATTTTATACTTATAATTTAGTTGTGGGCGGTTGTGGGCGGCACGGCGGCTTAGTGGTTCGCACGTTCGAATCCCCATCTGGGTGGAGTTTCCATGTTCTCCCCGTGTCCGCGTGGGTTTCCTCCGGGTTCTCCGGTTTCCTCCCACAGTCCAAAAACATGGATCAAGTCAATTGAGTTCTCCAAGTTGACCCATACAGAGTGTGTCTGTGTGAGTGTGTGCCCAGCGATAGATTGGTGCCCTGTCCTGGGTGTATCTGTCCAGCGCCCGAGACGTTCTCCTCTGGATGGGCATGGGGAACCCCACCGCGACCCTAATAGAGGATAAAGCGGGAGATAATGAATGAAGGAATGAATGAATTTAATTGTGTGAATCATATTTACTACATAAATGCTTTTATACAATTATCTACACTGACAGCAGTTTTTTTATTTTTTATTATTTAAAAAAAAATCATTTTATATCATTTTAAATACAAGAAACAAAATGTAAATGGGCGGCACGGTGGCTTAGTGGTTAGCACGTTCGCCTCTCAGCTCTAGGGATTCCTGGTTCGAATCCCAATCTGGGTGGAGTTTCCACGTTTACCCCGTGTCCTCCGTGGGTTTCCTCCGGGTTCTCCGGTTTCCTCCCACAGTCCAAAAACATGGATCAAGTTAATTGAGTTCTCCAAATTTGCCCCATATAGAGTGTGTCTGTGCGAGTGAGTGTGTGCCCAGCAATAGATTTGCGTCCTATCCTGGTTGTATCTGCCCAGCACCCGAAACGTTCTCCCCGGATGGACATGAACCCCACCGCGACCCTAATAGAGGATAAAGCAGAAGATAATGAATGAATGAAAAATGTAAATAAGGTTCAGGTTTTAATTGCTGACACAGCCATAAGATCTGTAGTACTGTATTTTCCGGACCATAAGGCGCACCGTACTATAAGGCGCAGTCTGAATTACGGACTCTATTTCTGTATTTGCCCCACGTATAAGGCGCACCGTACTATAAAGCGCAGTCTGAATTATGGACTCTATTTCTGTACGGTACTTATTCTGTACGGCAGCGTATTATAAGGCACTCGCTAAAACATACGATCTACAAGAAAAGTAAAGGATTCAAAACGGTGATTTATAATTGAAGTTTATTCTACTACTGAACAAAACACACATTATTTTAATCTCTCTTCTCCCACAAATCCATCAGCGTCCTCGTCTTCTGTGTCTGAATTAAAAAGCTGGTTCTCTATCGAGCACTCCGGTGTTCCCTCTCATCGATGTCCGAGTCCGTCTCGTCTCCGGGCGGCCGTTCGGCGACGACGCCGGCTTTCGCGAAAGCTCGGACGACGGTCACGGCAGAAACCTCAGCCCGGGCGTCCACAACCCATTCACAGACGGTGGCGTAACTCGCCCCGCCGCCGCCTCCCGAGTTTTAGTAAACGTGTGTTCGCCGTCTATCATCCATCGCTCCCACGCCGCCCGCGACTTCACTTTAAACGCCCCGTTTACACCAATGTCCAGCGGTCGGAGTTCTTTATTTAATCCTCCCGGAATGACGGCGATTATTCTGTACGGCAGCGTATTATAAGGCACTCGCTAAAACATACGATCTACAAGAAAAGTAAAGGATGCAAAACGGTGATTTATAATTGAAGTTTATTCTACTACTTGATAAAAACACATTATTTTAATCTCTCTTCTCCCACAAATCCATCAGCGTCCTCGTCTTCTGTGTCTGAATTAAAAAGCTGGTTCTCTATCGAGCACTCCGGCGTTCCCCCTCATCGATGTCCGAGTCCGTCTCGTCTTCGGGCGGCCGTTCGGCGACGACGCCGGCTTTCGCGAAAGCTCGGACGACGGTTACGGCAGAAACCTCGGCCCAGGCGTCCACAACCCATTCACAGACGGTGGCGTAACTCGCCCCGCCGCCGCCTCCCGAGTTTTAGTGAACGTGTGTTCGCCGTCTATCATCCGTCGCTCCCACGCCGCCCGCGACTTCACTTTAAACGCCCCGTTTACACCAACGTCCAGCAGTCTGAGTTCTTTATTTAATCCTCCCGGAATGACGGCGATTATTCTGTACGGCAGCGTATTATAAGGCACTCGCTAAAACATACGATCTACAAGAAAAGTAAAGGATGCGAAACGCTGATTTATAATTGAAGTTTATTCTACTATTTGACAAAACACATTATTTTAATCTCTCTTCTCCCACAAATCCATCAGCGTCCTCGTCTTCTGTGTCTGAATTAAAAAGCTGGTTCTCTATCGAGCACTCCGGCGTTCCCCCTCATCGATGTCCGAGTCCGTCTCGTCTTCGGGCGGCCGTTCGGCGACGACGCCGGCTTTCGCGAAAGCTCGGACGACGGTTACAGCAGAAACCTCGGCCCAGGCGTCCACAACCCATTCACAGACGGTGGCGTAACTCGCCCCGCCGCCGCCTCCCGAGTTTTAGTGAACGTGTGTTCGCCGTCTATCATCCATCGCTCCCACGCCGCCCGCGACTTCACTTTAAACGCCCCGTTTACACCAACGTCCAGCAGTCTGAGTTCTTTAGTTAATCCTCCCGGAATGACGGCGAGCTCCCAATTAATTTTCTTCACTCGGCTTTTCTGTGAGATGAGCGCGCATGGAGTCGCAGATCAGCAGGGACGGTGACGTGTGGAACAAAACCACCCGGTCGCACAACAATACTTTTATAGAATTTGGAAGGCGCACCGGATTATAAGGCGCACATCCGATTTCTGGGAAAATTTTAGGCTTTTAGGTGCGCCTCATAGTCCAGGAAATACGGTAGTTTATATGTCTGAATGTCTCATTCCATCTGCATTTGTGTTTTTATTCAGCTTTGTGTTTGTATATTTCATGCCGTTTAGTTGCTCCTACATAACAGCTGTGAGGAGCAGTACAGTTTTGTTTTAAGCTGAATGATCTGGCTTCGGTCGAGTCCTTATTCAGCGTTTCTTTTTCGTCATGCTCCTTTGCAGCGCCGTCTCACTTTCAAGGATTCAAGGGACTTTCTGATTTATATCACACTGTTACGCCTTCTCAGCTTCACAGGCGGCCAAATCAGGCAGCAGAGATGTGGATGGGCGAGATTTGTATTTTTATTTTTTGCCATTCAAGTGTTTTCCTCACGTGCTTACTGGGTCAGAGCTCTAAGCTGTATTAGCTGGATTCAGGCACACCATGTGTGTCCAAGTCCACTGCTGTGTGGGTGAGGGCGCTGCTGGGGCTAACCCAATTACTGATACTGCCTCATGCTGGTTTGAACCAAGGACCTCACAATACACACCGTATGCACCGTCAGCTCATGCTCCGTGCACTGTGTGAGCCAGGACTTGCAATGTTTAACCTACAAATTACTCTGCTTTACTCGCATCCATGACAGTACTGTATGTACTCCTGCAGTACTGAATAATTAGAACCAGTATACATATTCAGAATCAGAATATCTTTATTGTCATTATTAGGGGTGAGCTGCAATATTCGCTGATTCGATTCGGAGAACCGTAGTCGACTATATACCTCATAGTCGAATGTACCATTTTGACCACATGGGGGCGCCCATGGCTGCTGCTAAGCATTAGTTTTTACATGAAATGTCTTTGTTTTCGTTATATATAGCCTTTTGTCAAATAAAATCATCCTAATTTCTAGGGCTGTATTTAACTACAGATTTTCATAGTCGAATCTGATTCGTCAGATTTTCCCTATAGTCGACTGATAGTCGAATCAGTTAAAATTTCACCACAAGATGGCGCTATAAGCATAGTTTTTAAAAAAGATTTTTATATATACTTGTTTTTCTAACAAAAGAAAACTTTTTTTTTTTTTTTTTTTTTTTCTTTTTTTTTTTTTTTCTAGAAATTATGATTTTATTTGACAAAAGGCTATATATATATATATATAAAACGAAAACAAAGACATTTCATGTAAAAACTAATGCTTAGCAGCAGCCATGGGCGCCCCCATGTGGTCAAAATGGTACATTCGACTATGAGGTTCATAGTCGACTACGGTTCTCCGAATCGAATCGTTGAATCAGCGAATATTGCAGCTCACCCCTACTAATTTCTGTTAATATTTTTTTTAATGATGTGTGCGCTTTAACAATAGGCTACACATTAATAAAGCTCCCCCTGCAGTTTGTTGAACATTATAAATGAGCAGAGCTGAACACGCGACAGGGCCGTTAGCATCTACCGGTGTATTTTTCCATGATGGCTATGGCTACTAAAAAAAAGCTTCCAAAGTATGGGAGTTTTTTGAAAAAGATAAAAACGAACCCAAGAAAGTAAAGTGCAATTTACGGTGCTCTAGAAAAACAAGTAAAATATATAAAAAAAAAATAATAATAATAAAAACAAAAATATCACGCTTATAGCGCCATCTTGTGGTGAAAATTTTAACTGATTCGACTATCAGTCGACTATAGGGAAAATCTGACGAATCAGATTCGACTATGAAAATCCTTAGTTGAAGACACCCCTAGTCATTATACCAGGTATAACGAAATGAAGGTGCCATACTTTTTGGTGTCACATACTTAAATTTACACCGATAAAGAGATTTAAAAGAGAACACTGTAATTTACAATTTACAAAAAATTTTCATAGAAAGAATTTATTTACAAGAGTGTATAAAACGTACAACCTGAGTGAATTTGTATATATATTGCACGTTTTTTATTGCACGTTCAAAAGTGAATTTTGACTGTAAAAAAAAATAAATAAAAAAAAATTACAATACACCGTTTAGTGTCTGAACAGCGCTTGGGTAGAAGCTATTTCTGAGCCGGTTTGTTTTTGTTTTTATTGCTCTGTAACGTCTACCTGATGGTAGCAGTTCTAGGAGATGGTGACCGGCGATTGCATTCCAGTCTTCATGTCGGCGCTGGTCCTGTTGGAACGACCACTGAAGTCATTTTGTAGTCGGTGCCATGTTTGTTACGCCAAGGATTTTTAATTGCAATAATGACTGGGATTTTCTAAAAAAATAACCTTGTGGCAGATAGAGGAAGGATGACGCCTGTGGGTGGTGGTGGTGGTAGTGACCTTCATTTAATGTCGTTACTTGCTGTGCTTGATCATGAGTCTGCATTTATTTCTATGCGAGTGAGGAATTGGGTTAAATTGGCTTTACAATCAGTCACAGCTTGTGGCTGTTCATACAGTCGGTCTGTTAATCTTTTTTAATCTCCTAAATATGTAGAATCAGAAGGACCTCAGTCTGCAATGATACAATGAGATGTAACGAGTTCAATAATATAAACGTAAAAATAACGTTTGTGTTCCCACTGGATGTTTTTTTTTTTTTTTTTAACCCGGTTAAAAAAAATTTAATATTTTTTTTTTTTTACCGGTTCAACCCGGTGTTGTGTGTGTGTGTGGGATCTGATCTTCTGTAAGTGAAGAGTTTGTAATAAAGTTCTCTTTCAGGGGGTATTGCTGTGTGTTTACCCGCAAGCCATCAGGCTTCCAAACAAAATGAACAGTTAAAAACTCCCCACACTCCTGCTTTTTACTAAGTTACTTTACACTAAGTCGGGTGGCTTAGTGGTTTAGCACGTTCTCCTCTCAGCACTAGGGATTCCCGGTTCGAATCCCCATCTGGGTGGAGTTTCCATGTTCTCCCCGTGTCCGCGTGGGTTTCCTCCGGGTTCTCCGGTTTCCTCCCACAGTCCAAAAAAATGGATCAAGTCAATTGAGTTCTCCAAATTGCCCCATATAGTATATTGTGTGTGTGTGTGTGCCCAGCGATGGATTGGCGCCCTGTCCTGGGTGTATCTGCCCAGCGCCCGAAACTTTCTCCCCTGGATGGGCATGGGGAACCCCACCGCAACCCTAATAGAGGATAAAGCGAGAGATAATGAATGAATGAATTTTACACTAAGTCACTTTAAATTCATTCATTCATTCATTATGTTCCGCTTTATCCTCTATTAGGGTCACGGTGGGGTTCCCCATGCCCATCCAGGGGAGAACGTCTTGGGTGCCGGGCAGATAGACCCAGGACAGGACGCCAATCCATCGCTGGGCACACACTCACTCACACAGACACACTCTATATGGGGCAATTTTGGAGAACTCAACTGACTTGATCCATGTTTTTGGACTGTGGGAGGAAACCGGAGAACCCGGAGGAAACCCACGTGGACACGGGGAGAACATGGAAACTCCACCCAGATGGGGATTCGAACCGGGAATCCCTAGCGCCGAGAGGCGAACGTGCTAAACCACTAAGCCACCGTGATTTTTGGCGATTACATATGTAAATATTGTGTATTTAAATGATCTTCTATGTAGAGTTAATATCCGGACGCCTCACCTTAAGAATTTCTATGTGCACGTGTCCCAACATGGAGCGTAAATGACAAATAAGCTTGAAACTTGTGTTTCTGTAATCTGATCCTCATCAGGACCCGTCCTGTTAACACGACCTTTTTCAGTGTAGTGGTTTTCTGCTAACCCAGATGATGCTGAAGGTCAGTAGTACCACCATTTATTTATATTTTTTTTGCCGGATATGTTTGTGCTGTATTCAGAATTGGAGCACAGCTGTGTGGGTTTCACACCACATGACTGCTGTGTGGTTCTCAGGAAATGCTCTCTCTCTGGTTTGCAATGCATTTAAAGTGCACTTTAACTGAGAGAGGCTCAGGACGAAGGGGCAAAACTAAATTGCGGTATTAAGTGTTTGTGAAAGGTTCCTATGTTTTTTGATGTTGCTTATATTAGAAAAGCTTTAATGATCTTTCACTTTGATGGGGTTACCAGAGTTCATTGTTGGCTCATTTGGAAATATTTGTTGGTTTTGATTATTCCTTGGTGGCATGGTGGCTTAGTGGTTAGCACGTTCTCCTCTCAGCGTTCTCGAATCCCCATCTGGGTGGAGTTTCCATGTTCTCCCCGTGTCCGCATGGGTTTCCTCCGTGGTTCTCCGGTTTCCTCCCACAGTCCAAAAACATGGATCAGGTCAATTGAGTTCTCCAAATTGCCTCATATTGAGTGTGTGTGTGTGTGTGTGTGTGAGTGTGTGCCCAGCGATGGATTGGCGCCCTGTCCTGGGTGTATCTGCCCAGCGCCCGAAACGTTCTCTCCTGGATGGGCATGGGGAACCCCACCGTGACCCTAATAGAGGATAAAGCGGAAGATAATGAATGAATTAAGATACAACAAAGGCGGCAGGGTGGCTTAGTGGTTTAGCACGTTCTCCTCTCAGCGCTAGGGACTCCCGGTTCGAATCCCCATCTGGGTGGAGTTTCCATGTTCTCCCCGTGTCCGCGTGGGTTTCCACCGGGTTCTCCGGTTTCCTCCCACAGTCCAAAAACATGGATCAGGTCAATTGAGTTCTCCAAATTGCCCTATATAGAGTGTGTCTGTGTGTGTGAGTGTGTGCCCAGCGATGGATTGGCACCCTGTCCTGGGTCTATCTGCCCAGCGCCCGAGACGTTCTCCCCTGATGGGCATGGGGAACCCCACCGCGACCCTAATAGAGGATAAAGTGGAAGATAATGAATGAATGAATGAATGATTATTCCTCAATTTAACATCTGGACGGCATCAGCACCTGTTTCTCAACAGGAACCCTGTGATGTAGGTGATTTGATCTTCAGTTTGCTAATGGTCCTGTCTTTAGAATTTGGGTGGGGAAATGAATTTTCAAAAATGAAACCTATGCAGGTACGTGGAGGATATGCAGATTCCATATAGAAGGGACCATTGTTTTGGCCCAACCCGGAACTGTTCTGCTGAGAGGCGGAAGTGCTAACCACTGTAACACGGTACCGCTGCTTTTATAGAATTTACATTTTAAATGTAATTTTAATAAAGTGCTTTACATGGCAGTTTCTTTCTCATAACGTTGTCCCGGTATGTTTTAAAGAGCAGCGTGACTGACCGAACGTTTCTATTAGAAGTTTCAAAATGTGGGTTTTCCAAAAATCTGTAAATTCATTCATTATCTCCCGCTTTATCCTCTATTAGGGTCGCGGGGGGGGGTTCCCCATGCCCATCCAGGGGAGAACGTCTCGGGAGCTGGGCAGATAGACCCAGGACAGGACGCCAATCCATCGCTGGGCTCACACTCACTCACACATACACACTCTATATGGGGCAATTTGGAGAACTCAATTGACTTGATCCATGTTTTTGGACTGTGGGAGGAAACCGGAGAACCCGGAGGAAACCCACGCGGAAATGGGGAGAACATGGAAACTCCACCCAGATTGGGATTCGAACTGGGAATCCCTAGCGCTGAGAGGAGAACATGCCAACCACTAAGCCACCATGCCACCCCCTCAAGAACCTCCATCCATTATCTTGTGCTTTATCCTCTATTAGTGTCACAAGGGGGGTCCCCCATGCCCCTCCAGGGGAGAACGTTTCGGGCGCTGGGCAGATACACCCAGGACAGGACGCCAATCTATCGCTGGGCACACACTCACTCACACAGACACACTCTATATGGGGCAATTTCGAGAACTCAATTGACTTGATCCATGTTTTTGGACTGTGGGAGGAAACCGGAGAACCCGGAGGAAACCCACGCGGACACGGGGAGAACATGGAAACTCCACCCAGATGGGGATTCCAACCGGGAATCCCTAGAGCTGAGAGGAGAACGTGCCGACCACTAAGCCACCGTGCCGCCCAAAATCAGTATAAATATATAAAAGTATTTTGTAATCTCTTATTCAAAAGCTTTCGTAAATTGTGGTTGTCGTTTATGAGGGATTATGGTGGTTGTGGCAATCATTATTTATAAAGGATGGAATTGTCATGGCAACCATCGTTTAGGGAGGATGGAGTCGATGTGGCCGCCGTTGTTTATGACTGATGGCATAGTCATGGCAACTGTTGTTTATGAGGTATATTGCATTGGACCTCCATTAGACCACTTTAGAACAGATACTATTTGAGTGGAGGAGCGCAGGTAGCACTCTGTAACTGTAGAACATTAAAGTGCATCTGTCTGGTAACTGGAATTGTATGGATTGTAGAGGTGTTTTCAACTAAGGATTTTCATAGTCGAATCTGATTCGTCAGATTTTCCCTATAGTCGACTGATAGTCGAATCAGTTAAAATTTCACCACAAGATGGCGCTATAAGCGTGGTTTTTAAAAAAGATTTTTTAAAAATATTTTACTTGTTTTTCTAGAGCACCGTAAATGGGATCTTTATTAATGTGTAGCCTATTGTTAAAGCGCACACATCATTTAAAAAAAAAACATTAACAGAAATTAGGATGATTTTATTTGACAAAAGGCTATATATATATATATATAACGAAAACAAAGACATTTCATTTAAAGACTAATGCTTAGCAGCAGCCATGGGCGCCCCCATGTGGTCAAAATGGTACATTCGACTATGAGGTTCATAGTCGATTACGGTTCATCGAATCGTCGAATCAGCGAATATTGCAGCTCATCCCTACTGGATTGTACATGATTAAACAAAGTGTAAAATATTTTTTCTCTTTAACCCCAGGTTTACTGGTGGGTGTAATCCTGCGATACGGCATCCCATCAGCCAGTTACCATCATCAGACCCCGCCGAGCTGCTCTCTGAAGCAAGGGCCAGTCAGCACACTGCTGTTAAACATCAGTGGCAAGTTCTTCGAATACACACTGAAGGGTGAAATCAACTCCCGCGAGATCCACAATGTGGAGCAGAACGACATGCTGCGCAAGGTACAGCTGACGAATGTTCACACACACAATACACACACACACACACACACATACACAATACACACACACACACAAAGGCTGGATTAGTGAAATATAACTCCTGCATTGGGAAAGTTTATTCTGGAGACATAAGGTTAAAACAAATCCCAGATTTACTACACAAACTCATTCATTCATTATCCTCCACTTTATCCTCTATTAGGGTCGTGGTGGGGTTCTCCATGCCCATCCAGGGGAGAACGTTTCGGGCGCTGGGCAGATAGACCCAGGACAGGACGCCAATCCATCGCTGGGCGCACACTCACTCACACAGACACACTCTATATGGGGCAATTTGGAGAATTCAATTGACTTGATCCATGTTTTTGGATTGTGGGAGGAAACCGGAGAACCCGGAGGAAACCCACGCGAACACGGGGAGAACATTATTTCCCATGCCCATCCGGGGGAGAACATTTTGGCGGAGAACCCGGAGGAAACCCACGCGGACACGGGGAGAACATGGAAACTCCACCCAGATGGTGATTCGAACCGGGAATCCCTAGCGCTGAGAGGAGAACATGCCAAACACTAAGCCACCGTGCCGCCGCAATAAACTCATTCATTCATTCATTCATTATCTCCCGCTTTATCCTCTATTAGGGTCGCGGTGGGGTTCCCCATGCCCATCCAGGGGAGAACGTTTTGGGCGCTGGGCAGATACACCCAGGACAGGACGCCAATCCATCGCTGGGCACACACTCACTCACACACACACACACTCTATATGGGGCAATTTGGAGAATTCAATTGACTCGATCCATGTTTTTGGACTGTGGGAGGAAACCGGAGAACCCGGAGGAAACCCACGCGAACACGGGGAGAACATTATTTCCCATGCCCATCCGGGGGAGAACATTTTGGCGGAGAACCCGGAGGAAACCCACGCGGACACGGGGAGAACATGGAAACTCCACCCAGATGGTGATTCGAACCGGGAATCCCTAGTGCTGAGAGGAGAACATGCCAAACACTAAGCCACCGTGCCGCCGCAATAAACTCATTCATTCATTCATTCATTATCTCCCGCTTTATCCTCTATTAGGGTCGCGGGGGGGTTCCCCATGCCCATCCAGGGAGAACGTTTCGGGCGCTGGGCGGATAGACCCAGGACAGGACGCCAATCCATCTCTGGGCACACACTCACTCACACAGACACACTCTATATGGGGCAATTTTTTTGAGAATTCAATTGACTTGATCCATGTTTTTGGACTGTGGGAGGAAACCGGAGAACCCGGAGGAAACCCATGCGGATACGGGGAGAACATGGAAACTCCACCCAGATGGGGATTCGAACCGGGAATCCCTAGAACTGAGAGGAGAACATGCTAAACCACTAAGTAGAACTATATTTAGTTTGTAGTGTTTGTATAAGTATTCATTCATTCATTCATTATCTCCCGCTTTATCCTCTATTAGGGTCGCGGTGGGGTTCCCCATGCCCATCCAGGGAGAACGTTTCGGGCGCAGGACAGATACACCCAGGACAGGGCGCCAATCCATCGCTGGGCACACACTCACTCACACAGACACACTCTATATGGGGCAATTTGTAGAATTCAATTGACTCGATCCATGTTTTTGGATTGTGGGAGGAAACCGGAGAACCCGGAGGAAACCCACGCGGACACAGGGAGAACATGGAAACTCCACCCAGATGGGGATTCGAACCGGGAATCCCCAGCGCTGAGAGGAGAACGTGCTAAGCCACCGTGCCGCCTACACTAGATCTAATATTGGTTTAATTTCTCTTTCAGGTGACGTTTGACCCAGAGGTGTTCTTTAACATCTTGCTGCCTCCCATCATCTTCCATGCTGGATACAGTTTGAAAAAGGTATGTTCCTCCAGAGTACACAGCGGGTTCTTATTATTATTCGGTGATGCGATCATCTGTAAAGGGGGTTCCCTGTAGATGCTACAGTCACTGCTGCCTTTGTATTTTAAAATTAACACCTGCTTGAGGAAGTCATGAATAATTACTAACGCAAGAGCTTTGACTAAACATAAACCCCGTTATCGTTTGCCTCTAATTAGAACTTGCTTGAATGAAACTGTTCCGTAGGGTTTCACTTCCCTTCTGTGGGTTTTGAATGCCATGCAAACATCTGTGTACAGACAGAGAGAGAGAGAGAGGCAAATATACTATAAACAAATATCCCCATGTTCATCCAGGGGAGACCGTTTTGTGTAGTCACCACACCCCTATGTGTAATTTAGTGGCATCTAGTGGTAAGTTTGTTCGGGGACGGGGTAGCTCAGTGGTCAGGGTGTTGGACTATCAATCTGAAGGTTGGGGGTTCAAATCCCAGGTCCACTGAAGTTACCAATGTGGGTCCTTGAGCAAGACCCTTAACCCTCATTGCTCCAGGGATGTTGTGATGAACCCTGTGCTCACCTTGTAAGTCGCTTTGGATAAAAGCGTCCAATAAATGACCAAATGTAAGTGTAGCTTCCTCAGATTCAAAGTCGACAGCACAAATATTCTTTCCAATACTGATTAGGTTTATTCTTGAGTATGCACCTTAACTTTGTACATAATCTTAAACCCAACCGTAAGAACTGTAACATAAATCAAATAAACAAATATACAATGAACAATTTACATATTGTAAACTATTAATCTTAAGACTGATCCTTTGTTGGTTTTATCACACGAATTTACATCTTGATTTAGAACCGTAGTTATATATCAATTCACTCTAATGCTAGAAAAGGTAATAAACATAGTTAGTATATTAACAGAACACAAACCTCATTGGCTGCATGAAATATCTAAGGAGAGCTATGGTCACGCTGTACCCTGTTGGTCTTAACTTTCCGAATGACTCTTTGGAACTAACTTTGGAACCTTTGTAACGTGGTAACCGCGGCAATTAGCAGTGTAACCATGGAAAAGAACATTGTCAATGTTCTTAGAAGAACAGAAGTTCTATCCACAAGTTCTAGTATACACTATTATACAATTTTACAAACTTTAAACCAACTAAGAATATAAACTGCTTAAGTAGGCAGTTACAGTAAGTTTACAACAAACTAAATAAAACATCCCCTGACCAATATGGCAGCCCTGCTGATGGATTGCAACTCTTATTTGGTTGAATTGTTGCATCATTCATTCATTATCTTCCGCTTTATCCTCTATTAGGGTCGCGGTGAGGTTCCCCATGCCCATCCAGGAGAGAACGTTTCGGGCGTTGGGCAGATAGACCCAGGACAGGGCGCCAATCCATCGCTGGGCACACACTCACAGACACGCATGCATACACACTCTATATGGGGCAATTTGGAGAACTCAATTGATTTGATCCATGTTTTTGGACTGTGGGAGGAAACCGGAGAACCCGGAGGAAACCCACGCGGGAATGGGGAGAACATGGAAACTCCACCCAGATTGGGATTCGAACCGGGAATCCCTAGTGCTGAGAGGAGAACGTGCTAAACCACTAAGCCACCGTGCCGCCCGTGTGTATAGTTAAGGTTTTTTATTATTCAGAGGTGAAATGGGGAAAAAAAAAAAAAAAAAAAAAAAAAACTTGTCCAGTGTGAATCAGGGAGGGAGACTAAATTATCTCCGTGTTTGTGTGCACTCAGCTCATTGTGCCTGGCAAGGAAATGGTCCCCCCTTCCTCCATGCTTAATCAGCAACCTTAGAGCGTCTACTCAATTCACAAGTAAAAGCTTATTTCAGCAACCGGTAGAACCGATGAGCACAAAACAGCTTCATTTGCCCCCAAAGTGCTGAACGTCTAATGAGAAATATGCCTTTATTTAACCTCTTAATTCCAAATTCTGAAGTTTCCCTTACAAACCATCACTTCCTCTTACAGTCACACAGTATGATTTTTTTAAAAACCACACAAACCCAAGTGGGATCTGATTACAAACCGTATGCCTCTCGGTCTAATCTACAGCCCACTGACCTGGAAATTCCCTTTGATTCAACAACGCCTTCTGCTATGAAACATTAGAAGATCTCTGCATTGTCAATTACTGAGAAAAATGTGGACTGATCCTCCTCCAAGTCTTAATAGTCTATAATCCAGTTACAGTTGCCCGCGTTACGGGATGCATGTTCACAAACCAATGCGATAAGAACAAAACGTGAACTCATTTGTCACTAAAAGCGATTAGCAGGTTTGGTTTTAATGCAGCTGAAACAACATCAACACAGAGATCAGTAAACAATGTGTACGGAAAATATACAGAAAATTATTTTACTGTTTGAAGATGCAACAAGGGCGGCACGGTTTAGCACGTTCTCCTCTCAGCACTAGGGATTCCCAGTTCGAATCCCCATCTGGGTGGAGTTTCCATGTTCTCCCCGTGTCCGTGTGGGTTTCCTCCAGGTTCTCCGGTTTCCTCCCTCAGTCCAAAAACATGGATCAAGTTAATTGACTTCTCTAAATTGCCCCATATAGAGTGTGTGGGGTTCCCCATGCCCATCCAGGGGAGAACGTTTCGGGCGCTGGGCAGATAGACCCAGGAAAGGGCGCCAATCCATCGCTGGACACACACTCACTCACACAGACACACTCTATATGGGGCAATTTGGAGAACTCAATTGACTTGATCCATGTTTTTGGACTGTGGGAGGAAACTGGAGAACCCGGAGGAAACCCACGCCGACACGGGGAGAACATGGAAGCTCCATCCAGATGGGGATTCGAACCGGGAGTCCCTAGTGCTGATAGGAGAATATGCTAACCACTAAGTCACCGTGCCGCCGGTTAGAGAAATAAATCCTATATTATCAGCAGTCTAATATGGTTTGTTTTTTTTCCAGACGCAATCCAAAAGCCTTTTCATATAGAGTACCAGTCAAAAGTTTGGACACACCCCCTTCTTGCTCCGTTCTCCATTTCCTCCACTTACCATAGAGATGAACTTTGTACTCTTACAATTACAGACTGTTTTATGTTTGTTGTTGTTAGTCCCCTATTGGTTCTCTGTTCTCTGTTGGTCAGGACCATCACAGAACAGGTATCATTTGGGTGGTGGATTGTTTGTCAGTTATGCAGATATCACAACAGTTTAATGGAATGTAATGCATTTGTATTAATTAATGCTGCATTTATATTTACAAACTAAAGTTCTCTCTCTTATTGCTCTTTCTCTCTTTAACTCTCTAGAGACATTTTTTCAGAAACTTGGGCTCCATTATAACCTATGCGTTCCTTGGAACAGCCATTTCCTGCTTTGTTATTGGGTAAGACGTTCTAACTGCAGAGTGTGTGACGGATGTATGTAAAAAAAAATTGGAAAAGATTTATTTTCTTTATTATTTTTTTCTTTTTCCCATTTTTCACAACAGTTAGGTTAATAGTATTCATTCATTCATTCATTCATTCATTATCTCCTGCTTTATCCTCTATTAGGGTCACGGTGGGGTTCCCCATGCCCATCCAGGGGAGAACGTTTCGGCCGCTGGGCAGATAGACCCAGGACAGGGCGCCAATCTATCACTGGGCACTCACTCACTCACGCAGACATGCACACATACACACTCTATATGGGGCAATTTGGAGAACTCAATTGACTTGATCCATGTTTTTGGACTGTGGGAGGAAACCGGAGAACCCGGAGGAAACCCACGCAGACACGTGGAGAACATGGAAACTCCACCCAGATGGGGATTCCAACTGGGAATCCCTAGTGCTGAGAGGAGAACATGCTAAACCACTAAGCCACCGTCCCGCCCTGGAAAATATTTATTTTCATTATTATTTTTTCTTTAGTAAGTTAGTATAATAACATTTAATTCTGCGTATAACTTGGTGGCTTCTGTTGCACGATTTAATAACTAGATGTACAGTATAGAAGTGATGTGGGCAATTAGAGGTAATTACCCCTAAACCCCCCCCCCCTACATATGATATTAAAGCTTCATAAGTAATACAGAAAGGCGGTGGGGGTCTGTATCTTACAGCAGAAGGGAGATGTGAGATTACTTATGCTTGGATAAATAATACTAATGAGAAGCTTTGGAGTATATGTATTGATATAAATTTAATAAACATAGAGTTAAGAACTTTGCCCAAGGGCCTGACAGCAGAGCATGACTCCACCATCATATATATATAATGTGTGTGTGTGTGTGTGTATGTGTGTGTGTGTATATATATATATATATATATATATATATATATATATATATATATATATATATATATATATATATATATATATATATATATATATATATATATATGTGTGTGTGTGTATATGTATATATGTATATGTGTGTGTGTATATGTATATGTGTATATATATATAATGTGTGTGTGTGTGTGTATATATATGTGTGTATATGTATATATGTATATGTGTGTGTATATGTGTATATATATATGTGTGTGTGTATATATATATATATATATATATATATATATATATATATATATATATATATATATATATATATATATATATATATATATATATATATATATGTATATGTATATATGTATGTATATATATATATATATATATATATATATATATATATATATATATATATATATATATATATATATATATATGTGTGTGTGTGTATATAATGTGTGTGTGTGTGTATCAAATTAATTTTTATACACTGTATATACATATATTTATATATTATATTTATAGTTTAATATTCTATATTTGTAGTGATATATTATATATTCATAGTGGTATACTATATTATATTTCACATTTCACATAGCGATATGGGTCATTCTCATTTCTTCTCAAAATTAATATTTAAATAACAGGGTAATCGGGGTCTTTGAGTCATAATTCCGTTACTATCTCATGTAACAATGTGATATTAATGATAATAAAAATTATCTTGAATCTTGAAACCTACAGCCGCATGGTTACTTCTCCTGTACTATTAACAATTATGCATATTGATAACTCTGTAATCCAAATCACCAAACCGACTACAGGATTTGATTAATGACCTCTGGTTCTAACGAATGCTGTCGCTCTCGACTCAGGAACCTCATGTATGGAGTGGTGAAGCTGATGCAGGTTGTTGGGCAGCTCACTGACAAATTCTACTACACTGACTGCCTTTTCTTTGGTGCCATCATCTCGGCCACAGACCCAGGTAATCCTCATGCTTGGATTGAAGTGAGTGTACTGTTCATAGTGTTCTAGTACAGACATGCTGTGTGTGTTTAGTTACTGTGCTGGCGATTTTCAACGAGCTGCACGCAGACGTGGATCTTTACGCCCTGCTGTTTGGCGAGAGTGTTATGAACGACGCCGTGGCCATCGTTCTCTCATCGTAAGTTCGATTACTCATACAAACTAGGGGTGTATTCAACTAAAGATTTTCATAGTCGAATTTGATTCGTCAGATTTTCCCTATAGTCGACTGATAGTCGAATCAGTTAAAATTTCACCACAAGATGGCGCTATAAGCGTAGTTTTTCAAAAAAAAATTTTTTTTATATTTTACTTGTTTTTATAACAAAAGAAAACCTTTTTTTCTAGAAATTAGGATGATTTTATTTGACAAAAGGCTATATATATATATATAATGAAAACAAAGACATTTCATGGAAAAACTAATGCTTAGCAGCAGCCATGGGCTCCCCCATGTGGTCAAAATGGTACACTACGGTTGGACTACGGTTCTCCGAATCGAATTGTCGAATCAGCGAATATTGCAGCTCACCCCTAATACAAACATACTTACAAATGATGGTTTACTTTGTAGAATGAGAATTTCTATATACAAATATTCTTGTAAATCCGCCTGTTTAAAGTTTTGTTGGTCGCCAACTTGCAGTCTAGAACTTCCACTAAGGTTTTGCAGGGGCTGTGCTTTTAATCGACATGTAAACCACTCACACTAGCAAAATATAAAAATAGAACACCACAACAGAGTCAGAGCAGTGCTAAGTATAATCCACCACACTCATAATAAATCCTCTATGACAATCCTGTCCATTAGAGAGGCTAAGTTCAGAAAGAAGCAGTTCGGGAAAATTTCCTAAGGTTGTGACGCCATCTGCTGCCCAAAGTGTCGAGTGGCCATTAACATTCATCCTGTTTTGATGTTTTAGGTCAATTGTAGCCTATCAGCCCAGTGGGGTGAACACGCACACTTTCGATGCCTCTGCATTTTTTAAATCCGTTGGAATCTTCTTGGGGATATTCAGTGGATCTTTTGCGATGGGTGCGGTCACTGGGGTCGTCACGGCCCTCATATCCTTTCAGCCGAGGCTTTATCAGAGTTCTGAAGTTATGAATATTGGAACGGAGATTGGAAGACATATTTTCAACCCTCATTAAAATATCTTATATTCATTCATTCATTATCTCCCGCTTTATCCTCTATTAGGGTCGCGGGGGAAGGGGGGGGTTCCCCATGCCCATCCAGTGGAGAACGTCTCGGGCGCTGGGCAGATAGACCCAGGACAGGGCGCCAATCCATCGCTGGACACACACTCACTCACACAGACACACTCTATATGGGGCAATTTTGGAGAATTCAATTGACTTGATCCATGTTTTTGGACTGTGGGAGGAAACCGGAGAACCCGGAGGAAACCCACGGGGAGAACATGGAAACTCCACCCAGATGGGGATTCGAACCGGGAATCCCTAGAGCTGAGAGGAGAACATGCCAACCACTAAGCCACCGTGCCGCCCAAAATATATTATATATTTTTATAATTGTATATTATTAATATGGACAGTAGTGATTAGCACGTCCGCATCTCAGCACTGGGTGTGAGGTTTGAATCCCGGTCTTCTCTTTGTTCTCTGCGTGGGCTTTCTCCGGGTTTTCTGCTTTCCTCCCACAGTCCAAAAAACATGGATTCAAGGTAATCTGCTTTAAATTGCTTCTCTCTTATTTGCCCCTATATAGTGTGTGCCCAGTGATGGATTGGCACCTTTTGCTTTACTTATTAATCTCAGAATCGATCATGAGACCTTAGGCCTGAGATTTTTCAACATATATTACAAGTATTTTAAATTCAGGTTGCTTTTAGGATTTAAAAATTCTGTCTGATGTCTTTGTGAGTTAATTATCAATTTCATAATCGACAGCGGGCGGCACGGTGGCTTAGTGGTTTAACACGTTCGCCTCTCAGCACTAGGGATTCCCGGTTCGAATCCGCATCTGGGTGGAGTTTCCATGTTCTCCCCGTGTCCGCGTGGGTTTCCTCCGGGTTCTCCGGTTTCCTCCCACAGTCCAAAAACATGGATCAAGTCAATTGAATTCTCCAAAATTGCCCCATATAGAGTGTGTCTGTGTGAGTGACTGTGTGTCCAGTGATGGATTGGCGCCCTGTCCTGCGTCTATCTGCCCAGCGCCCGAAACGTTCTCCCCTGGATGGGCATGGGGAACCCTAATAGAGGATAAAGCGGGAGATAATGAATGAATAATCGACAGCCTTCATCATTTTTTTTTTTTTTTTAAATTTTTTATTATTTTTTTTAATTAAAAAAAATTTATACTCCCTAAAAACTTCTCCATACTTTGTAGTGTCCACATGTTCGTGTGTATAGTGTGTTCAGTTCTGTGCAGCGTAAATCCTTTTAACTCAAACCCACGTGACGAAGTTCACCAAGCTGCACTGTTTTCCTCTACTGGAGACGGCGCTCTTCTTCCTCATGTCCTGGAGCACCTTCCTCCTCGCCGAGGCGTGTGGCTTCACAGGTGAGTATTTCATTATGTGATCATTATTCCTGCATCTGCGGCACCGTGGCTTAGCATGTTCTCCTCTCAGCACTAGGGATTCCCGGTTCGAATCCCCATCTGGGTGGAGTTTCCATGTTCTCCCCGTGTCGGCGTGGTTTTCCTCCCACAGTCCAAAAACATGGATCAAGTTAATTGAGTTCTCCAAATTGCCCCATATAGAGTGTGTATGTGTGCGTGCTTGTGTGTGTGCCCAGTGATAGATTGGCGCCCTGTCCTGGGTGTATCTGCCCAGCGCCCGAAATGGTCTCCCCTGGATGGGCATGGGGAACCCCACCGCGACCCTAATTTTTTTTAATATTTTACTTGTTTTTCTAGAGCACCGTAAATGGGATCCCCGTTCTGGACCTTTTTCCACTTCAAAGGAAAAACCTAAAAAAACCTAGAAATTAGGATGATTTTATTTGACAAAAGGCTATATATGTAACGAAAACAAAGACATTTCATGTAAAAACTAATGCTTAGCAGCAGCCATGGGCGCCCCCATGTGGTCAAAATGCTACATTCGACTATGAGGGTCATAGTCGACTACGGTTCTCCGAATCGAATCGTCGAATCAGCGAATATTGCAGCTCACCCCTAGTGTAAATAATTCATTCATTCATTATCTCCTGCTTTATCCTTTATTAGGGTCGCGGTGGGGTTCCCCATGCCCATCCAGGGGAGAACGCCTCAAGCGCTGGGCAGATACACCCAGGACAGGGCGCCAATCCATCACTGGGCACACACTTAATCACACAGACACACTCTATATGGGGCAATTTGGAGAATTCAATTGACTTGATCCATGTTTTTGGACTGTGGGAGGAAACCGGAGAACCCGGAGGAAACCCACGCAGACACGGGGAGAACATGGAAACTCCACCCAGATGGGGATTCCAACCGGGAATCCCTAACGCTGAGAGGAGAACGTGCTAAACCACTAAGCCTGTGTAAATAATATATTTTTTTATTTTTGTATAAATCCAATCAGCATTTTTGTGAGTCAGCAGGTTAATTTTGACTTCCTGAGTTGGGAGAGCTTCATTGCGTTTATCTGGACAGTCAGTTAGAATCGATTTGTCAGAGAAAATAACTGCTGTATGAGCGAAAGTCTTTCATTCTCACTTCTTCATTCTCCCATAAATATCTTCTATCTATCTATTCTTTTTTTTTCCCCCCTTATGAATAAAGTGCTCACAGCCTTAAATTCGCCTCTCAGCACTAGGGATTCCCGGTTCGAATCCCCATCTGGGTGGAGTTTCCATGTTCTCCCCGTGTCCGCATGGGTTTCCTCCGGGTTCTCCGGTTTCCTCCCACAGTCCAAAAACATGGATCAAGTCAATTGAGTTCTCTAAATTGCCCCATATAGAGTGTGTCTGTGTGTGTGAGTGAGTGTGTGCCCAGTGATGGATTGGCGCCCTGTCCTGGGTCTATCTGCCCAGCACCTGAAACGTTCTCCCCTGGATGGGCATGGGGAACCCCCCCCCCCCCCCCGCGACCCTAATAGAGGATAAAGCGGGAGGTAATGGATGGATGGATGGATTTACGCACTGGGCGGCATGGTGGCTTAGTGGTTGGCACGTTCTCCTCTCAGCGCTAGGGATTCCCGGTCCGAATCCCCATCTGGGTGGAGTTTCCATGTTCTCCCCGTGTCCGCGTGGGTTTCCTCCGGGTTCTCCGGTTTCCTCCCACAATCCAAAAAACATGGATCGAGTTAATTGAGTTCTCTAAATTGCCCCATATAGAGTTTGTCTGTGTGTGTGAGTGAATGTGTGCCCAGCGATGGATTGGCGCCCTGTCCTGGGTCTATCTGCCCAGCGCCCGAAACGTTCTCCCCTGGATGGGCATGGGGAACCCCACCGCGACCCTAATAGAGGATAAAGCGGGAGATAATGAATGAATGAATGAATAAAGTGTTCTAACACACCACCGGTCATTAACACATGCTGTCCTGTCCTTTCAGGTGTGGTAGCCGTGCTTTTTTGTGGAATCACACAGGCGCACTACACGTACAACAATCTGTCAGAGGAATCCACGAAACGCACCAAACAGGTACCGCCGTGCCTTCTCTATTCTGACCTTTCATTTGCTGCCGTGTCCGAGTCAGACTGCTCGATGAGATTTGGGCAGGTTTCACCGACGTGGCTGAGGCTGTCATGGCCTGTGATTGTAGCCAGGGGGCGACATTGGGTTGAATTTTCTTGCTTGTCCTCTGGCCCATGGTTTGAAAAGAGGAAATGAGATCATCTTTCCTCTGCTCTTTAAATGAAGTGAAGTTACATAACACTGAGATCTACACTGCACTGTGCGTGAACCGGGTTGAGTGAGGACGTTTATGTTGACTTTATTTAAAACTCATTTCCTGAGCAACGCAGGCGGGAAGGACACGCAGTCCGAGTTAAACTGCCCGACTCGGCCGGGCCTCGAACCAAAAGTGTCCTGCCTAGTAGTTTAATATGACACCGTCATATTCAGATGTCTGTAAATCAGTGATTCTCAATTATTTTCTGTTAAGCCCCCCCTAGGACGAAGAAAACATTTTGCCCCCCCTCCCGTACATGACAAAATGGGATAAAGTATTTTTACACGCCCACTGTAGTATCATTTGTCTATAAATTTGTTATAAATACACCTCTTTTATATCAATGTATCCTTATTAACAATAAAGAAAACAAAAAGGAAAGAAATATAGATCAACTTCGAACAAAGAATCATTTGATTAACTTTGTTTTTTAGTTTGTAACAGAAACGAATGAAATCCTTATTTAAACGAGAAACGTTTTTGAACCGACCGGCATTTGATACTGAAAAATGAAATGAAATAAAATCAATAAATAATAATAAATACAAATTCATCAGCAATATTAATTATGGAGCTTAATTTATTATTAACACTTTAACCTACAAAACAAAAATGAATACAATGATTTGTGCTGGGTGTTTTTTTTTTTTTTTTTGAGGAAGTCAGAACTGATGTCTCCAACGCGTCCGTTTTACAGCTTTTCTGAAGTAGTTTTCATAAAGCGTTATGTTTGCTGGTTGTACGCATCACGTTTACGATTAAAAACTCAAGTGGTTATCAGCGTGATTGGGGTGTAATGTCTTTAAGTGACGCCTTTATTTATTTGGCTTCACGCTGTCCACTGCCAACATTTTAAGACACAGCAGACACACCGGCCTTTCTTCGTCTCCACCTTCGTTACAGTGAAGTTACAGTGAAGTTACAGTGAAGTTACAGTTACAGTGAAGCCAGGCGCTACGTTCGCTTCGACATTTAGTTTTCGGTTGACTTTTGTTGCTCTCATTATCTTCGTCTCTCTCCGTCATCTCGGTTAAATATTTCACCATGTTGTCTCTTGAGGGTTTGTTCAGTACACTTAATATCACTTGCAATGTGATATACAGATATCTTGTTATGCGCCCCCCCAGGCCCCGCACTGTGCCCCCCCAGGGGGGCGCGCCCCACTATTTGAGAAGCACTGCTGTAAATAGAAACATCTCTGTGCTTTTATAAAAACAAATTCTGCCCTGATCTGACGCTCACATTTATTGTATTTCATATTTGTTCATTTCTTTTGACTTATTTTTATAGTGCTTTTTCAATATTATATTATACTCCCTGATCAGTTGTTTTTTAGGGAGGACCCTGGCTTTGTGGGTGACACCCATATAGAGATTATGCCGTGAACAGATATCCATTTTGAAAAACTATTTGAGTTCAATGAGGCCATGCTGGCAGGGTTACAGGGTTACTACACTATTCCAATAGAAATCCAGGTTCTGTCCAGTAATTGTCGTTATATACTTTTTATTTTTTTTATTTCTTTTTATTGGGGTTGTTAATACAGCTGTGTAATGCATATTTAATGGTGCGATGAACTGGTGCTACAATTAATGTTTTAAAAATCATGCTGTATGCAAACAGTACACTGCTGTTTAGTATAATGATTAATGGTAAAATTTTTGTTAAGGTTTTTTGTTAAACTTTTGTAAGACAAAACCAGAACTCTGCAGCAGCTCGTCTGTTTTGTTGCAAGTGTAGTACCGTATTTTCCGGACCATAAGGTGCACCGTATTATAAGGCACAGTCTGAATTACAGACTCTATTTCTGTATTTGCCCCACGTATAAGGCGCACCATACTATAAGGCGCAGTCTGAATTACTGGGTCTATTTCTGTATTTGCCCCACGTATAAGGCGCACCGTACTATAAGGCGCAGTCTGAATTACGGGGTCTATTTCTGTATTTGCCCCACGTATAAGGCGCACCGTACTATAAGGCGTACCGTACTATAAGGCGCAGTCTGAATTACGGGGTCTATTTCTGTATTTGCCCCACGTATAAGGCGCACCGTACTATAAGGCGCAGTCTGAATTACGGGGTCTATTTCTGTATTTGCCCCACGTATAAGGCGCACCGTACTATAAGGCGTACCGTACTATAAGGCGCAGTCTGAATTACGGGGTCTATTTCTGTATTTGCCCCACGTATAAGGCGCACCGTACTATAAGGCGCAGTCTGAATTAGGGACTCTATTTCTGTACGGTACTTATTCTGTACGGTTCTGTATTATAAGGCTCTTGCTAAAACATACGATCTACAAGAAAAGTAAAGGATGCAGAACGCTGATTTATAATTGAAGTTTATTCTACTACTTGATAAAACACACATTATTTTAATCTCTCTTCTCCCACAAATCCATCAGCGTCCTCGTCTTCTGTGTCTGAAGCACTCCGGTCTCTATCGAGCACTCCGGTGTTCCCTCTCATCAATGTCCGAGTCCGTCAGCGACGATGCCGGCTTTCGCGAAAGCGTCCACAACCCATTCACAGACGGTGGCGTAACTCGCCCCGCCGCCGCCTCCCGAGTTTTAGTAAACGTGTGTTCGCCGTCTATCATCCATCGCTCCCACGCCGCCCGCGACTTTACTTTAAACGCCCCGTTTACCCCGATGTCCAGCGGTCGGAGTTCTTTATTTAATCCTCCCGGAATGACGGCCAGCTCCCAATTAATTTTCTTCACTCGGCTTTTCTGTGAGATGAGCGCGCATGGAGTCGCAGATCAGCAGGGCGGCGATGTGTGGAAAACACCACCCGGTCGCACAACAATACGTTTATAGGATTTGGAACTCAGTAGACGTATAAGGCGCACCGGATTATAAGGCGCACGTCCGATTTCTGGTAAAATTTTAGGCTTTTAGGTGAGCCTCATAGTCCGGGATATACGGTACATTAATTCTGCTGATTTGTTTCCTTTCATCCTCGTGTTTTTTGTTCTGTTGATTATTAATACTTTTTTTTTTTTTTTTTCCCAGCTGTTCGAAGTGCTGCACTTCCTGGCAGAGAACTTTATCTTCTCCTACATGGGTCTGGCCCTCTTCACCTTCCAGAACCATGTCTTTAGCCCCATCTTCATTTTGGGGGCATTTGTATCCTTTAACACAGCTGTCAGTTTGGTATGTTGTTGATATGGAACACATTCTCAGGTGACCTCTCGTCGTTTCTGCTGTGTTGTAAACCACAGCGATCAGGCTGATTGTGTTCAGTACGTCGTGTGCGATCAATATGAGTTTCAGCAGTGCAGAGCAGAAACGGTACTGCCCCAGTTCAAGTTTGTTATTTATTTATATAGCGCTTTTTACAACAGTACATTGTCACAAAGCAGCTTTACAGAATGAAAAGCCTTTAGACCCCCAAAGAGCGAGCCGAAGCGACAGTGGCAAGAAAAAACTCCCTTTTATGTTGTTATTTAAGGAAGAAACCTTGTGAGGACCAAGACTCAATGGGGGACTCGTCCTCCTTGAGCGGCCGGGCAGCAACAACAGTGTAGGACAGACATGTCCAGATATTAAACAAATGGAAAAACTAACAAATGGAAAACTATATGTGAGTCCATTAGGGGGCGTCCTGCAGGACCTCCTTGTCAGGTTCCATCCAGTATTCGTCAGCAGAGCCATGGATGAAGATCTCCAGGAAGCCGGAGGACACCTCAAAAGAAACAGACAAGGAAGGCAGTTAGAGCTGATAATAAAGCACGGCATTTAATTAATAAGTAATTAATTGACACAGTGCAGCATGTGACTCCGGCATCACTGACTAGAGCAGCAGAACTAAAAGAGGCAGATCCTGCAGGGTACATAGTTGAGAGGGCTCCCCGGAACAGCATCATTTCAGCGCCACACCCCCCCCCCCCCCCCCCCCATTAATGATGAGGTGGGTGAAGAGGTGAAACGCCAGCATACACTGATCACAGATTACCCCCCAACACAGCCAAGTCTGAGACCTCCATCTTTATCTACAGGGGATTAATTAAACGCAAGATTAAATAAATGTGTTTTTAATTTGTTTTTAAAGATTAATAATGATTCAGAATCACCAGCCAAGTTTCTTCAGCACACAATGAGCTCAGACTAAAATGCAGCGCCACGAGATGGACCAATCGCAATTTTTGTGGTTGGCGTCATTGCAGCATTTAGTTTTGAAGATCCGGGTACCGCCCTCCTCCCGACTCCAATTAGGATAAGTGCCCCAGAAAATCATAGTTTGGAGCAGACGAGCTGAGCTTATGTTTTTGTCGTAAACAAGCTACTAGTGTTTTAAAGGTTAATTTAAGAACTTTAGCACTTTGTGGCAATTTAGTTTCAGTGTAAAACACTGGGGCGGCACGGTGGCTTAGTGGTTAGCACGTTCGCCTCTCAGCACTAGGGATTCCCGGTTCGAATCCCCATCTGGGTGGAGTTTCCATGTTCTCCCCGTGTCCGCGTGGGTTTCCTCCGGGTTCTCCGATTTCCTCCCACAGTCCAAAAACATGGATCAAGTCAATTGAGTTCTCCCATTTGCCCCATATAGAGTGTGTCTGTTTGAATGAGTGTGTGTCCAGCGATGGATTGGCGCCCTGTCCTGGGTCTATCTGCCCAGCGCCCGAGACGTTCTCCCCTGGATGGGCATGGGGAACCCCACCGCGACCCTAATAGAGGATAAAGTGGAAGATAATGGATGGATTTACGCACTGGGCGGCATGGTGGCTTAGTGCTTAGCATGTTCTCCTCTCAGCTCTAAGGATTCCCGGTTCGAATCCCCATCTGGGTGGAGTTTCAATGTTCTCCCCGTGTCCGCGTGGGTTTCCTCCGGGTTCTCCGGTTTCCTCCCACAGTCCAAAAACATGGATCAAGGCAATTGAGTTCTCCAAATTGCCCCATATAGAGAGTGAGTGTGTGCCCAGTGATAGATTGGCGCCCTGTCCTGGGTGTATCTGCCCAGCGCCCGAAACGTTCTCCCCTGGATGGGCATGGGGAACCCCCCCCCCCCCCCTCCCGCGACCCTAATAGAGGATAAAGCGGGAGATAATGAATGAATGAAAATTAAACTGCAAGTAATAAAACCAAATCTTTTGATGTGCGTATTTTTCCCCTTAACTATATTTTTTTGCTAGATTGCAATTTTTATTGGTCGAGCCTCCAACATCTATCCTCTTTCCTTCCTGCTGAACCTGGGTCGGAGGCATAAGATTGGTGGGAACTTCCAGCATATGATGATGTTCGCAGGTAATGTCATTACACAGTGAGCCAAAAGTTGGAGTCTTCAAAAAATAACTACGAATGATGAAAACTAATCCGTATCAGATCTCTTATTATTATTAGCAAAGCGGATGCAAAAGGAAGGGCTGTAAATAAAAAAGGAAGTGAAGTGCAAAGTAAAATGAAGTGAAAGTGTTTTTTTTGTCTACGTGAGGGATCAGTTGTTGAGAAGAAAGTCCGAAAACATGGATCAAGTCAATTGAGTTCTCCAAATTGCCCCATATAGAGTGTGTATGTTTGTGTGTCCAGCGATGGATTGGCGCCCTGTCCTGGGTGTATCTGCCCAGCGCCCGTTCTCCCCTCCCAAACGTTCTCCCCTGGATGGGCATGGGGAACCCCCCCCCCACGACCCTAATATAGGATAAAGCGGAAGATAATGGATGGATTTACGCACTGGGCGGCACGGTGGCTTAGTGGTTTAGCATGTTCTCCTCTCACCACTAGGGATTCCCGGTTCGAATCCCCATCTGTGTGGAGTTTCCATGTTCTCCCCGTGTCCGCGTGGGTTTCCTCCGGGTTCTTGGGTTTCCTCCCACAATCCGAAAACATGGATCAAGTCAATTGAGTTCTCCAAAATTGCCCCATATAGAGTGTGTATGTGTCTGTGTGAGTAAGTGAGTGTGTGCCCAGCGATGGATTGGCGTCCTGTCCTGGGTCTATCTGCCCAGCGCCTGAGACGTTCTCCCCTGGATGGGCATGAGGAACCCCACCGCGACCCTAATGTAGGACAAAGCGGAAGACAATGGATGGATGGATGGATTTACGCACTGGGCGGCATGGTGGCTTAGTGGTTTAGCATGTTCTCCTCTCAGCTCTAGGGATTCCCGGTTCGAATCCCCATCTGGGTGGAGTTTCCATGTTCTCCCCGTGTCTGCGTGGGTTTCCTCCGGGTTCTCGGGTTTCCTCCCACAGTCCAAAAACATAAACAGGGAGTAAAGTGCAAAGTAAATTGAAGTGAAGGTAATTTAGTTGTCTACGTGAGGGATCAATTGTTGAGCAGAGAGCTGTTCCTGTGCTCTTGCAGTTGTGTTTTTTTTCAAACGCAGGTCATGGACAGGTTCCAAATGGGTTATAACCCAAACTCTCCCTATTTTTTTCCAATATAAAGAGATTTATCTACTTTTGTAACCTTGGTGAGAGTTTTAAAATGTTCCAGACGTCGGTATTTGAGGTCAGTCTGAGGGTGTTTAGATGTCCTGATTTGTCTACTTCTTGTAAAAACACAGACAGCTGAACGTGGCGGTCTTCTATGTACTCCGTTGTCCTACTCAAGCCTAATACTTAGAACTAAATTTTAAAAATCCACCCCTCCAAGCTGTTTATTCATGGTTCTTGTAGGGTTTCTTAGCCAAATGGTTAGATAAACTAATCAAAGGTGAATAGCATTTATCTAAAATTGAAAAACACTGGGGTGGCTTAGTGGTTTAGCACGTTCTCCTCTCAGCACTAGGGATTCCCGGTTCGAATCCCCATCTGGGTGGAGTTTCCATGTTCTCCCCGTGTCCGCGTGGGTTTCCTCCGGGTTCTCCGGTTTCCTCCCACAGTCCAAAAACATGGATCAAGTCAATTGAGTTCTCCAAATTGCCCCATATAGAGTGTGTCTGTGTCAGTGAGTGTGTGCCCAGCGATGGATTGGCGCCCTGTCCTGGGTCTATCTGCCCAGCGCCCAAGACGTTCTCCGCTGGATGGGCATGAGGAACCCCACCGTGACCCTAATAGAGGATAAAGCGGAAGATAATGAATGAATGAATGAAAAACACTGGGGTGGCACGGTGGCTTAGCGGTTTAGCATGTTCTCCTCTCAGCGCTAGGGATTCCTGGTTCAAATCCCCATCTCGGTGGAGTTTCCATGTTCTCCCCGTGTACGTGTGGGTTTCCTCCGGGTTCTCTGGTTTCCTCCCACAGTCCAAAAACATGGATCAAGTCAATTGAATTCTCCAAATTGCCCCATATAGAGTGTGTCTGTGTGAGTGAGTGTGTGTCCAGTGATAGATTGGTGCCCTGTCCTGGGTGTATCTGCCCAGCGCCCGAGACGTTCTCCCCTGGATGGGCATGGGGAACCCCACCGCGACCCTAATAGAGGATAAAGCGGGAGATAATGAATGAATGAATGAAAAACACTGAATTTCTGTATCTGCCAACACTTTGCGGTGTGTGTGTGTGTGTGTGATTTTGTGTGTGTGTGTGTTTGTGATTTTGTGTGTGTGTGATGTGATTGCAGGTCTTCGAGGGGCAATGGCATTTGCATTAGCAATCCGTGATACAGCGACCTACGCACGGCAGATGATGTTTACCACCACACTGCTCATCGTGTTCTTCACTGTCTGGGTGTTTGGTGGAGGAACGACCCCCATGCTGTCCTGGCTGCACATCCGGTCAGTGAAGTTCCTTTTCACTTTAACCCTGTAGTGCTGTTTATCTTAATAACGTGGCCCAGATTTTAACCCTGGCTTAAAGGTTGACACTTCTGGCCTAATATTTGTGATCAGCTTTAGTTCTGAAGTTAATTTTCTGAAATATTGAGAAAATATCAAGATGAAGACATACCATTAATAAATGTATTATAAAATATATTTTGCATTACATTATTTGACAGATGCACTGTATAAACAGTGACAAACACCTACATTATGCTGTATAAGCCTTTCATGCTTGGAGTGTGATGTAGGGCTGGGGGTATGACAAAAAAAATCACAATATTTAGTATTTTAATAATTTCAATCAGTATTTTTATTGCATGACTGATGCTCTATGGCTTAAATTATATGTAGGATTACTTAGAACATTCTTGCTAGGGGGGGCTTAACAGAAAATAATTGAGAATCACTGATATATATATATTATAATTCTGTATATTACAAATCATCTTTTTTTACACTATCACTGTCATATGGATGAATTACTATAGCAGTTAAGCATATTTTAAAAACCAAAGCATATTGTTACCAAAAATAAAAATATTTTTTATACAATACCTATACTTTACACAGATGCTTAAATGTATAGAAAAAAAAACTTTTATTACCATTAACAATGTTTTTATTATACAATTTATAGATGGTCCCTTGCTGTTATCAGCACCAGCCTTTTGATTGTATTTACTTTGATCAAAGTTTATAGCAAAATTGAAACACACAAAAATCTGGTTTAGAAAATGTTGTTTTTGAGGATGTTGATTAAGGATGTTGATTTTGAGAAATAGGAAAATAAAAATGGGAACATAGCTCCACATCTGCTCGTAACTAAAATAGTTGAAACTTAAAAAACAGCTCCTCTTTTTCGTCTCTGTTCCTTTATCGTTATTTTTTTTATTTTTTTTATTTATTTATTTTTTTTTGTATATCCACCATATTTATAAAGCTGAGTTTCACCACTCGGTGAGCTGTACCCAATCTGCACTGTGCCTCATGGTGGTTCTTGCAGTGCGCAATAGTGTAATCAAAGTCAAAGGCTTTATTGTCAATTCCTTCACATGTTCTCTACAAGCAAAGTAATCGAAATTACGTTCCTCACTTTCTCGCGGTTACAGACATTTATGACATTTAAACATAGAACAAGAAAGAAGTGAAATGCAGTGTGATGTATTGGAATTTACAGTAAAAAAGTTAAAATACTATGATTTTGTAGTGACAATGAAGGCAATGTAAATGCGAATTAAGTAGTAACAGTAATAATAATAATAATAATAATAACAATAATGACTACAGTAATAATAGCAATAACTAACAATAATAAATAGTAGTAGTAATATTAATAATGCTAATGGTAATAATAATAATAATAATAATAATAATGCTAATAATGTGGAGTGATTTTAAATTAATCTGTTCAGATTAACATTGGGATATTAATTCTTGGGTGTTTGTTTACTCACGTATTTTGTCTGTTTAGTCCGAGTACATACATGATTAATTACATTTGTTTGTGGCATTATATCTGGTGGCAGTTGCTTCTCATGACCTGCAGGGGGTATAGATTTCCACTGTGCAATGGGTGACCTGATTGTCACCCTGCCTTCATTAATATAATGTCTTTAGTTAGGATTAGGTTGTGGTGTGTCTTGAATCCAGCATGTTTTTAAACTCATGTTCACTTGAATCTCCATTGAAAAGGACGCCCCCTTGAGCATTTTAAAGGAACACTTGTGCTGTGTGAACAGTCTTATTTTCTAAAACATACATTAATTAGTTTCTAAAGGATCATGTTTGAATAATTTAGATCATGTGTGGCTAACGAGCTTAACCGCAGTACATGGCTTGGGTGTGATGGAAAGACCGTACAGGTTTGTTTATTTTGGCTCCTGTGTTCTCCGCTGAGGCTGAGGTTTGAGCTCCTGCACGTTTTACTAGCACTTGAGCTGATGGGGATTATAGTGTGGGGTGATGACCTGCTTTATTTAACTGAAGAGCTGAATTTGTCTGGCTGCTTTAAAGGTTATTCAAGCCTTAAACAGGACAGTTGAATTAGGAGACATGTTAACATTAAGATAATGTAAGACTGATCGTTGGAGGGCCAAAGCTGGACCTTTGGGTCAGAGCTGGGTAATTTGTTTTCATATTAATTCTTTAAAATGAATATCACCCAAAATCCACTGGCATAGTTTTCATTTTATATTTAATTAATATTTTTTATATTCATTATCTTCCGCTTTATCCTATATTAGGGTCGGGGGGGGGGGGGGGGGGGTTCCCCATGCCCATCCAGGGGAGAACGTTTCGGGCGCTGGTCAGATACACCCAGGACAGGGCGCCAATCTATCGCTGGGCACACACACACACACACACAGACGCACTCTATATGGGGCAATTTGGAGAACTCAATTGACTTGATCCATGTTTTTGGACTGTGGGAGGAAACCGGAGAACCCGGAGGAAACCCACGCGGACACGGGGAGAACGTGGAAACTCCACCCAGATGGGGATTCGAACCGGGAATCCCTAGCTCTGAGAGGAGAACGTGCTAAACCACTAAGCCACCGTGCCGCCTATTTTCATATTAATTCTTTAAATTGAATATCACCCAAAATCCACTGTCATAGTTTTTTGTTTTATGTTTAATTAATATATTTAATATTAATATATTTTTATATTTATATTCTTTAGTGGAAAATAGAGATCCTTTTTTTTTTTTTTTTTTTTTTTTTTTTTTTTCCCCCAAACGCAAACTCGATTAGATTTGTAAATTAAGAGATCTGATGCCCCAATGTGATCCAAGCAGAACCCTCAACATTTAATCTTTACTACAGAACATCTAGCTTACCGTAGTTTTAAAATCGAAAGCTCTCAGAGCTCAATGTGTTCCAGTTGAGTTTTTTTTTTTTTTTTTTTTTTTTTTCCGAACCCAACTCACCATCCCCGTCATTACTGCCATTACTGCGTGCATTGGACAAAATCAAAAGATAAAACTGGTGTCATCAGATATGAATTTTAAAATCATTATAATCTAATTATCAGTCTCAGCTTTGCACTTGAGCTGAGTCAGCAGCTCGAACCAGCTTCGTTCCATCAACGGCTTAAACATCTGCAGACTGTCAGACTGAAAGGCGCACTTTGGAATGAGTTGTTTAATGCGACGTGACTGAGAACCTGGAGGCTGTGGAGTATCATCCGCTTCTGTCCTTGCACTTGTCAGGAGACAGCTTGTTAATCTACGGATGTACACGCACCACAGTGGGATGCCGTCTCCCGTGCCAGTACCGACCGCTCTACTTAACCTGAATCAGCTTTGCTATTTTTACTCTTGTTCCGCTGCGATTTGGCTTCAGGACACACGATGATATGGATAAGTTGGCCCTGATTAGCTGTCTGTAGTATGTTTGGATATTTTCTCTCATCTCTGCCGTCACTGGCCTCCTGTGTTTATAGCAGGGTGACAGCAGGACGGCTGCTGACTCTCAGTGCTGCAGTTGGCTGCACATACAGTGTCGCTCAAAAGTCTGTCCACACTAGGGCTGTCTTCAACTAAGGATTTTCATAGTCGAATCTGATTCGTCAGATTTTCCCTATAGTTGACTGATAGTCGAATCTGTTAAAATTTCACCACAAGATGGCACTATAAGCGTGGTTTTTAAAAAAGATTTTTTTTATATATTTTACTTGTTTTTCTAGAGCACCGTAAATGGGATCCCCGTTCTTGGAGCTTTATTAATGTGTAGGCTATTGTTAAAGCGCACACATCATTAAAAAAAACTATTAACAGAAATTAGGATTTATTTGACAAAAGGCTACATATATAAAACGAAAACAAAGACATTTCATGTAAAAACTAATGCTTAGCAGCAGCCATGGGCGCCCCCATGTGGTCAAAACGGTACATTCGACTATGAGGTTCATAGTCGACTACGGTTCTCCGAATCGAATCGTCAAATCAGCGAATATTGCAGCTCACCCCTAATATAGAAACCTACCATTATTTTAGCTTTGTGTGCAAGGAGACTATTCATTATCTCTCGCTTTATCCTATATTAAGGTATATTAATATTTTACTTGTTTTTCTAGAGCACCGTAAATGGGTTCCCCGTTTGGGGGGAGCTTTATTAATGTGTAGGCTATTGTTAAAGCGCACACATCATTTAAAAAAAACTATTAACAGAAATTAGGATGATTTTATTTGACAAAAGGCTATATATATATATATAACGAAAACAAAGACATTTCATGTCAAAACTAATGCTTAGCAGCAGCCATGGGCGCCCCCATGTGGTCAAAACGGTATATTCGACTATGAGGTTCATAGTCGACTACGGTTCTCCGAATCGAATCGTCGAATCAGCGAATATTGCAGCTCACCCCTAGTCCACACCTTCATATTTTTCCGTTGTCCATTTTGTCCACTTACCATATAGATGGACTGTATGACGGACTGTCGTTTTTGTTAGTCCCCTGTTGGTTCTTTGTTCCCTATTGGTCTCTATGGGACCATCACAGAACAGGTATCATTTGGGTGGTGGATTGTTGATTGTCAGTTCTGGGGGGGTTTTAGTGCAGCAGAGCTGCTGGAGTTTCATTTAAACACCTCAGTGACATTGCTGGGATAGGACTAATGCACCCACCCAATACTACCTGCTCTGTGGTGGTACTATTGGGGTTCTGAAAATTAAAGAACAGAGTACATTATGTACTGTAGTGAAATTTGTTATTAGAGCATCATAAGGGGATTTGGCACGGTGGTTTAGTGGTTGGCATGTTCTCCTTTCAGTGCTAGGGATTCCCGGTTCGAATCCCCATCTGGGTGGAGTTTCCACGTTCTCCCCGTGTCCGCGTGGGTTTCCTCCGGGTTCTCCGGTTTCCTCCCAAAGTCCAAAAACATGGATCAAGTCAATTGAGTTCTCCAAATTGCCCCATGTAGAGTGTTTGTATGAGTGAGTGTGTGCCCAGCGATGGATTGGCGCCCTGTCCTGGGTGTGTCTGCCCAGCGCCCGAGACATTCTCCCCTGGATGGGCATGGGGAACCCCACCGCAACCCTAATAGAGGATAAAGCGGAAGATGATGAATGAATGAATTATTATTAGGGCGGCACAGTGGCTTAGTGGTTGGCATGTTCTCCTCTCAGCACTAGGGATTCCCGGTTCGAATCCCCATCTGGGTGGAGTTTCCACGTTCTCCCCGTGTCCGCGTGGGTTTCCTCCGGGTTCTCCGGTTTCCTCCCACAGTCCAAAAACATGGATTAAGTCAATTGAGGTCTCCAAATTGCCCCATGTAGAGTGTTTGTGTGAGTGAGTGTGTGCCCAGCGATGGATTGCCGCCCTGTCCTGGGTCTATCTGCCCAGCGCCCGAAACGTTCTCCCCTGGATGGGCATGGGGACCCCCCCCCCTCCCGTGACCCTAATAGAGGATAAAGCGGGAGATAATGAATGAATGAAAGGGGATATAGCTTACTATATTGGACCTTAAAATAACCTAAACATTCTGATTTGGATGGAAGTAAAGAAATAAGTTTGTTTTTGTTAAAACCAGCACTGACTTTATTCCGAACAGCACAATGACTTATGTAATGCACATCATATAATGAGGGGACGATGTCTATTCAAGCTCTCGGCTTTGTCTCAAAGTAGCACGTTAATCCTATTGCCTAAACCCAAGCTGGTTGTCTGAATGAAGTCGACACTTTCTTCTTTTATGTGTTCGGCGTTTTCTTGTTCTGTGAGTCATACCAATCATAGAACGCTTCATGGCTTGCATGTTATGTTGCCGAGAGAACATGCATATTTTACTGCGTCAATAGTTCTTTTTTGGCACCGCCATAGAGAGTGAAAAGGCTGGACAGATTGAGGTTGCAGCGTATCCGTCTGAGACTACTCCGTTTGCTAAAAACTCATGTGTGTTAAGAAAAGATCTCTAGATCTAGAATTCTGAAATTAGTTACAGGACTTTATTTTTATAATAAAGCGTCCGGCGGCACCGTGGCTTAGTGGTTAGCATGTTCTCCTCTCAGCACTAGGGATTCCCGGTTTGAATCCCAATCTGGGTGGAGTTTCCACGTTCTCCCCGTGTCCGCGTGGGTTTCCTCCGGGTTCTCCGGTTTCCTCCCACAGTCCAAAAACATTCATTCATTCATTATCTCCTGCTTTATCCTCTATTAGGGTCGCGGTGAACATCTCGGGTGCTGGGCAGATACACCCAGCACAGGGCTGGGCACACACTCACTCACACAGACACACTCTATATGGGGCAATTTTGAGAATTCAATTGACTTGATACATGTTTTTGGACTGTGGGAGGAAACCGGAGAACCCGGAGGAAACCCATGCAAACATGGGGAGAACATGGAAACTCCACCCAGATGGGGATTCCAACCGGGAATCCCTAGCGCTGAGAGGAGAACGTGCTAACCACTAAGCCCAGTCAAAAAAACATGGATCAAGGTCAATTGAATTCTCCAAATTGCCCCATATAGAGTGTGTCTGTGTGAGTGAGTGTGTGCCCAGCGATGGATTGGCGCCCTGTCCTGGGTCTATCTGCCCAGCGCCCGAGATGTTCTCCCCTGGATGTGCATGGGGACCCCCCCCCCCCCCCCCTGCGCGACTCTAATAGAGGATAAAGCGGGAGATAATGGATGAATGAATGAATGAAAAGATGTATTCATGATATTTTACATGTAAATACAGTAACGTGTATTTGATCCCAATCTTTAATTATTTTTTTTATTGTTAGCTTTGCGTTGATCTTGTACTAGCTCCTTCTCGGCCTGGGCTTGTTGTAATTGTGGCTCATTATGATTTCGTATCCATGAATAGATTGGATTTGTCTAATCTTTGAATAGTAACCTTGATTTTGCATAAGGTTTATGCAAAACATTGGGATTTTTGAATGAAAAGCGCTTGTATGAAGTTTAATACTCTGTCACAAATCTTCAGGGAAATGTCGCCGCAGGTACAAGAAGTTCTGATGTCATGAATAACAGTTCTTCTGAATGCACTGACGACCCACATCCATATTTATGAGCATCGACATTTAAAAAAAATTACTTCATTTATAATATTGATGAATGAACTTAAAATTGCATAAAAAAGTTTTTTCTGTTTATCTTTATTCGTCATTATCGTCGTTATTCTGTCACACAAACTGTTCGTACATAATAAATCCAGAAGCATCTCAGTTTGGATTCATTATATTAATTGGATTTAAATATTTTTTCCATTGTGTAACTTTTTCCCCAAACTGTTAAATTTATGAAATATTTAACACATAATGGTGAGACAAATGCCATGGGGATTGTACGACTAGTCATTCTAGTGCTGCCTTACTGATTAACGCTTTGTTGTTAGGTCATTAAAAGCGTCACATCGCATCTCTGGGATTGGCCCATTAATTTTGCATGGGAGTGTACTTTAGGACCTGAGCCATTGGAAAAAGTCAGTAGTAAGTATTTAGGTCAGTATCCATGACTACAGCGAAGTCTCTCTGTGGGCTTTGCATTAGGATTGTGAGTCATGTGGAGCTTCAGCAGGACAGAAAGTACTTTAAAAGTATGGTTTTAACAAAAGTATAACACATCAGCTCATCAGAAAAGATGAAACATTCACGTTTAGGGTCGACTTGTATTGTGATGTAACATTCAGCTTTATAAACCAGTTCATTTTCATTCATTCATTCTTTCATTGTCTTCCACTTCGTCCTATATTAGTGTCACAGGGGGGTTCCCCATGCCCATCCAGGGGAGAACGTTTCGGGCGCTGGGCAGATACACCCAGGACAGGGCGCCAATCTATCGCTGGGCACACACTCACACAGACACAATCTATATGGGGCAATTTTTAGAACTCAGTTGACTTGATCCAACTTTTTGGACTGTGGGAGGAACCCGGAGAACCCGGAGGACACCCACGCTGACACGGGGAGAACATGGAAACTCCACCCAGATGGGGATTCGAACCGGGAATCCCTAACGCTGAGAGGAGAACATGCTAACCACTAAGCCACCTTGCCGCCCACCAGTTAATTTAGGTACTTAAAATAAACAGCCTTGAGATATCTGTTCAGCTCTGACTGAAGTTCCAATTTTGGGATTAATGAAGGGATATGTTACCTTAATGGCTTCTCTTTTATCGGAATCATTCAGATGGTACAAAATACTTGCTTTTTTTTAAGGGAAATTCAATGCACCAGCTGTTTGGTCACGTTAGTTGTTTCCATCAGGAACCTAAATGAATCAGGATGTGTGCTTATTTTTAATATTAAAGCAGAGTTTTGGCAACTAATTCAAAGCTTTTTGTCTGCATTGCTTCATAACAATTCATTCATTCATTCATTCATTCATTATCTCCCGCTTTATCCTTTATTAGGGTCGCGGCGGGGTTCCCCATGCCTATCCAGGGGAGAACGATACACCCAGGACAGGGCGCCAATCCATCGCTGGGCATACACTCACTCACACAGACACACTCTATATGGGGCAATTTTGAGAACTCAATTGACTTGATCCATGATTTTGGACTGTGGGAGGAAACCGGAGAACCCGGAGGAAACCCACGCGGACACGGGGAGAACATGGAAACTCCACCCAGATGGGGATTCGAACCGGGAATCCCTAGTGCTGAGAGGAGAACATGCTAAACACTAAGCCACCGTGCCGCATGTTCGAATATAGCATATATAAAGTAGAACAATGTCACCTTTTTCTGTCCTTTATTTATTTTATTATAATCATTCATTCATTCATTCATTATCTTCCGCTTTATCCTCCATTAGGGTCGCGGTGGGGTTCCCCATGCCCATCCAGGGGAGAACATCTCGGGCGCTGGGCAGATAGACCCAGGACAGGGCGCCAATCCATCGCTGGGCACACACTCACTCGCACAGACACACTCTATATGGGTCAATTTTTTTTGAGAATTCAATTGACTTGATCCATGTTTTTGGACTGTGGGAGGAAACCGGAGAACCCGGAGGAAACCCACGCAGACACGGGGAGAACATGGAAACTCCACCCAGATGGGCATTCGAACCTGGAATCCCTAGCGCTGAGAGGCGAACGTGCTGACCACTAAGCCACCGTGCTGCCATTTATTACAATCATTTTATTTGTAACAAATCACTGTTGAATTTGCAAGGCTTTTTTTTTTTTTTTTTTTTTTTTTTTTTTCTGATGTTAGTTCTTATCACTTTTGACAATCGGTATTTCCTGTGCCTCTGTGACTATAAGCGAAAAGGTTTCGCTGCTGTTGAGTCGAAAAACCTCAAACTGACTAAAGCTCAGCCTGCAGGAAGTGTCTCATTCCAAATGCAGGTAGATACACATCAGTTGCATTAAAGTTATAACATGTTGGTACAAGTTCTAGTTCTTGGCGCCATGCTGACAAAGATGCAGGTTAGTTTGTGATGACTTAATCAGGGCAATCTGCTTTTTAAAGCGAAAAGAAATGTATCCTTAAAGGGAGATAAAAAAAAATATCAGGGTTATGAATCTTTACTATTTATGCCTTTTTTTCTTTTTTTTTTTTTCTCACCTCTCTTTCATGTGTAGAACAAAACAAATCTGGTTCCTCATCCGGGTCGGTTTAGTACAGTTCCTGCTGATCTTTCTCTTGATCCTATACTAGAGCCAGGGTTAAGAGGGCTTTTTCCATGCCCATCCAGAGTAGAACGTTTCGGGCGCTGGGCAGATACACCCAGGAAAAGATGCCAATCCATCACTGGGCACACCCTCACTCACACAGACACACTCTATATGGGGCAATTTGGAGAACTCAATTGACTTGATCCATGTTTTTGGACTGTGGGAGGAAACCGGAGAACTCGGAGGAAACCCACGCAGACACGGGGAGAACTTGGAAACTCCACCCAGATGGGGATTCGAACCGGGAATCCCTAGTGCTGACAGCCGAACGTGCTGACCACTAAGCCACCTCACTCACATGCACCCACAATTAATGGGGCATTTTAGAGCAGCCAATTCACCTTGAATATATGTTTTTGAGCCTTAGGTGGTAACAAGACAACCTGGGTCCCCAGCGCTGAGAGATGAATGTGCTAACCACTGTGTCACGCCAGAAACCTTTTAGTTTTCACTCTAAATAAAACATAAACATTTAAATACAGTTGAAAGCTTTTCGGAACGTCCGCAGAAATAACATCCTTATTTAGAATTTGTGTTCTGTTGACTTTCCTATTTTCATGCACAGTAATGTCTGTGACCTCATACACACACATCCACTTCTTAAATCAAATGATTCAAAATCAATAGTTTTCTTATTTAGTTATTGTGTTTAATTCATTTATTCATTCATTATCTCCCACTTTATCCTCTATTAGGGTCGCGGTGGGGTTCCCCATGCCCATCCAGTGGGGAACGTTTCGGGCGCTGGGCAGATAGACCCAGGACAGGGCGCCAATCTATCGCTGGGCACACACTCACTCACACATACACACTCTATATGGGGCAATTTTGGAGAACTCAATTGACTTGATCCATGTCTTTGGACTGTGGGAGGAAACCGGAGAACCCGGAGGAAACCCACGCGGACACGGGGAGAACATGGAAACTCCACCCAGATGGGGATTCGAACCGGGAATCCCTAGTGCTGAGAGGAGAACATGCTAAACACTAAGCCACCGTGCCGCCGTGTTTAATTCATTCATTCATTATTCATTATCTTCCACCTTATCCTCTATTAGGGTCATGGGGGGGGGGGGGTTCCCCATGCCCATCCAGGGGAGAACGTCTCGGGCGCTGGGCAGATACACCCAGGACAGGACGCCAATCCATCACTGGGCACACACTCACTCATACATACACACTCTATATGGGGCAATTTGAAGAATTCAATTGACTTGATGCATGTTTTTGGACTGTGGGAGGAAACCGGAGAACCCGGAGGAAACCCATGCAGACACGGGGAGAACATGGAAACTCCACCCAGATGGGGATTCGAACCGGGAATCCCTAGTGCTGAGAGCAGAACGTGCCAACCACTAAGCCACCGTGTCGCCGTGTTTAATTCAATAAAGCAAAATGAATTGTTTTCCATAGTGTGATGCCGTGCCACACACACACACACACACACACACACACACACACACACACACACAAGCATGGATACACTATGCCCTCAACCTCACCCCAGTGAACTGCTCAGGAACCTACAGACTAATCAATCTGTAATTACTCGTCTGCTGGCCACAGGAAAGAAGCCAAAGTGCGTTTATCTTTGAAATATTGATAGATGGATTGATTTTGATGATGCGCCTGATTAGGTTTCAATTCTGCTTCTCTTTATGAAATGGGAGCCACAGCTGTTTGCTCGCTGTGATTGTCATGTTCAGGTATCAGGTGAGTTTACCTGTCACACCTGGAACACGGCTGAATGATTAAATGACGGTGCAGTTTTGGGATCTTTGTGACTCTCTTTGTATGAATTGTACTGATTTATATGAGCTTGATCTCGGCACGGTGGCTTAGTGGTTGGCACGTTAGCCTCTCAGCACTAGGGATTCCTGGTTCGAATCCCCATCTGGGTGGAGTTTCCATGTTCTCCCCGTGTCTGCGTGGGTTTCCTCCGGGTTCTCCGGTTTCCTCCCACAGTCCAAAAACATGGATCAAGTCAATTGAATTCTCAAAATTGCCCCATATAGAGTGTGTCTGTGTGAGTGAGTGTGTACCCAGCGATGGATTGGCGCCCTGTCCTGGGTGTATCTGCCCAGCGCCCGAAACGTTCTCCCCTGGATGGGCATGGGGAACCCTACCGCGACCCTAATAGAGGATAAAGCGGGAGATAATGAATGTATGAATAATAATAAGTTCATGGCGGCACGGTGGCTTAGTGGTTTAGCACGTTCGCCTCTCAGCACTAAAGATTCCCGGTTCGAATTCCCATCTGGGTGGAGTTTCCATGTTCTCCCTGTGTCCGCGTGGGTTTCCTCCGGGTTCTCCGGTTTCCTTCCACAGTCCAAAAACATGGATCAAGTTAATTGAGTTCTCCAAATTGCCCCATATAGAGTGTGTCTGTGTGAGTGAGTCAGTGCCCAGCGATGGATTGGCGTCCTGTTCTGGGTCTATCTGCCCAGCGCCCGAGATGTTCTCCCCTGGATGGGCATGGGGAACCCCACCGCGACCCTAATAGAGGATAAAGCGGGAGATAATGAATGAATAAACACCATGGGGCTTGTCTTCACTGGGTGATGGAGATGAACATTCATTCATTCATTATCTTCCACTTTATTCTCTATTAGGGTCGCGGGGGGGTTCCCCATGCCCATCCAGGGGAGAACGTTTTGGGCGCTGGGCAGATACACCCAGGACAGGGCGCCAATCCATCGCTGGGCAGGAGATGAACATGTGGCAGTCATTTTTGGATGAGGGAACGGGACATCTGTACATCAGAGTAAGGCAGGGCCATGGAACTCATATTACATTCTATTAAAATACTGTCTATTTTTATTGTACTGTTACTACGACTGGCTGCTAAATTTCCTTTGGGATGAATAAAGTATTCTATCTGTCTATTACATCTAACACAAGGATGAACACACATGGTAAAAGGCTAATATAACAGGACAACAACAGAACTTGCATGTAGCAGTATAAGTGTTATATCCGGTTCAAGCCAAATTTCTTTATTAAGAACACGATGATAAATTAAAATTGTATAAAAAAAACATTCTTGCCATTAAAGATCTTGTTTGAACCTGGAGGGCCAAATACAGACATAACTAATATAGCACTGATTAGAAAATCATGACATGAACACTCGCTAGACGAGGTCTATTTAAAGTAGACTGTGCTTTTTAAAGGTTTCGTTGCCGTTGATCAGGTTTCCATGCTTTATGAAGTGACCCAGATCAACTCATCTCAAGCAGCGTGTTCTGCTGTTCGCTGCCAAAATATGCTGCTCAGTGGACACAGATCTAACTTAATTTACTCTTCAGAGATGTTTCTGACCTATAAAAACCTTGACTGACTGGTTTTTTGATCGTATGTTCAAATAAGACGTAACATAATTAAAAAGAAATCTGCTGCACCGTTTAATGAGTTCAAATTAATTAACTCAATACTCAGATATTCATTGAATATCTTCCGCTTTATCCTCTATTAGGGTCGCGGGGGGGTTCCCCATGCCCATCCGGGGGAGAACGTCTCGGGCGCTGGGCAGATACACCCAGGACAGGGTGCCAATCTATATGCCTATATGGGGCAATTTTGAGAATTCAGTTGACTTGCTCCATGTTTTTGGACTGTGGGAGGAAACCGGAGAACCCGGAGGAAACCCACGCGGACACGGGGAGAACATCTGGGTGGAAACTCCACCCAGATGGGGATTCGAACCGCGAATCCCCAGCGCTGAGAGGAGAACGTGCTAACCACTAAGCCACCGTGCCGCCCCGCAAAAAATTAACTATTAGTTTAAAGTCATACTCATGATGCGGATTCAGATAAAAGGTGGAGCTGCATAACAAGTTCATTCATTCATTCATTATCTCCCGCTTTATCCTCTATTAGGGTCACGGTGGGGTTCCCAATGCCCATCCAGGGGAGAACGTCTCGGGCGCTGGGCAGATAGACCCAGGACAGAGCGCCAATCTATCGCTGGGCACTCACTCATTCACACACACTCTATATGGGGCAATTTTGAGAATTCAATTGACTTGATCCATGTTTTTGGACTGTGGGAGGAAACCGGAGAACCCGGAGGAAACCCACGCAGACACGGGGAGAACATGGAAACTCCACCCAGATGGGGATTCGAACCGGGAATCCCTAGCGCTGAGAGGAGAACGTGCTAAACCACTAAGCCACTGTGCCGCCGCATAACGAGTTATTAATAAAAATACAGTACCAGTCAAAAGTTTAGACACCCCATTTTTCAATCTCTGTTATCCATGTCCTCCCCTTACTATATACATAAAAATCTGTTTTCTATGCCTTGCTTGTATTTTCAAAATAATTACCCAACTTCTTAAACGTGATTTTTGAAGATACATGAAGTTAGATTTTTTTTTTAGCAAGATTTTATTATCAGGTTTACAATTAGAACGTTGTGGCTTTTAAAATATGTTATGTAAATAAGTCTAGTCCATATCAAGCAGAATGTGCTCATTTCAGCTGCTAAGTGAAATTTATAAATAGCTGCTGTGCAAGCTTGCATCTCTATCTACCAGAAATAACTCGAGGCACGAGACTCTGACTTTAAGGGTTAAAAGGAAGCTAACTGTGACTAAACTACAAATAAGGAAGGTGTCTACGAAGTCAATTCCTGGCATGTAAATGGTTTCCAGATGGTGTTCTGTGAGTCAGCGCCCTGCTATTTGTTGTTATTCATTGATTTATGAATTTTACATGATGCTTTTTATAGTTGTGTCTTATCTTAAAGCCGCCTAATAGTGTTTTAAACCTGAAGATTTTAAAGACATTTGGTGGGCTCTGTGACAAATCATTCATTCATTCATTATCTCCCGCTTTATCCTCTATTAGGGTCGCGGTGGGGTTCCCCATGCCCATCCAGAACATCACGGGAGAACGTCTCGGGCGCTGGGCAGATACACCCAGGACAGTGCGCCAATCCATCGCTGGGCACACACTCACTCACAGACACACTCTATATGGGGCAATTTGGAGAACTCGATTGACTTGATCCATGTTTTTGGACTGTGGGAGGAAACCGGAGAACCCGGAGGAAACCCACGCGAACACGGGGAGAACATGGAATCTCCACCCAGATGGGGATTCGAACCGGGAATCCCTAGCGCTGAGAGGTGAACATGCTAAACCACTATGCCACCGTGCCACCGTGACAAATCACTGCTCGGGTAATTATCCGGGTTCTCCGGTTTCCTCCCACAGTCCAAAAACATGGATCAAGTCAATTGAGTTCTCCAAATTGACCCATATAGAGTGTGTGTACGATTCTGTGTGAGTGAGTGTGTTTCCAGCGATAGATTGGCGCTCTGTCCTGGGTCTATCTGCCCAGCGCCTGAAACGTTCTCCCCTGGATGGGCATGGGGAACCCCACCGCGACCCTAATAGAGGATAATGCGGAAGATAATGAATGAATGAATAGTCTCCTTGTACACAAAGCTAAAATAATGGTAGGTTTCTATATACAATATCAAAATATGTAAAGTTAAAATTGTGTGTGTGTTCCTTATACAAAGCCACACGATTGCTTCGATTACCAAATTTGACATGGTTACTCTTTAGAACCCTGCGAAGGTTTATATACTCTTTACAAACCACTGAAAAGTGGCTCAGGGGCTTTATTTTATTGATCTTTAGCAGGCGGTCCACCCTGCACCCTGTGGCTTAGTTTAGGGCGTGTCGGTGTCTGGCTATTGTGACGATTTTGGGCGTCACGTACAATAAACCAATCAGCGTTTCACATGCCATTTCTTTTAACAGCCAGGCACTCTGACTTTGGTGGATTGCTATTTTAATGATGCAGTGCGACCAAAAATTAACCAAGTGGCTAGTGTTCTAAATTTAATAAATAGGGTCTCTGTGTCTTGCACTCTGGCAACAACACACCAGCTTCCAACGCCAAGCGGCCTTTTCTGTTCATTATTTTTACAGCAGTCTGTGTAGAAGTTCAGACATAACGATCTATTTAATTTCTCTGTGGAATATTTATTAAGCTGTACGTTCTGGAAGACTAAACTATAACTTATTTCCCACAAATGGTTTTTTAGACCAAAGAAGCAGAAGCACATGAATATATTCGATAAGCATTTATTATTTTATTTAGTCAATGCAATTCATTTGAACCAAGGACAGACATTTAAGAAAAAACGGTGTCCCCAAACCGACAGCCACAATAAATGAAGATTGGTTTCTACGAAGGCTGGTGGCGGTGCTTTCCATGCTCAGCCAGCTTTCCTGAGTTAATTACATTTTCAGTGTTTATGAATTGCCAAGTCATTGGTTGGCAGAGGAAGATGGTTTCCCATGAGGAATGAGTCACAGTTTAATTGCGGTGCTTCAATAAGCTAATTATTTTTTAACAAAAGGGTCTCAAAGCTGTAACCATAAAACATTTTGCAAAAGCATTTCAATATTGTTTTATGTTTAAATATTAAATTAATCGACTGAGTTTATATCTTCTGGGATGTCATGTAGAATTCCATGTGGACTGAATGTAAACTGACCCCTTCATCTTGTCACTTTTTTTAGTTATAATAAACTAGTCCATTTTTTAATGAAGAAGACAACCCCTGTGCATGAACAACATTAGAGTATAGTGTTCCTGTGCTGTGCTGTGCTCAGGGTCGGTCAGGCTTCAGTCACAGAGACGGAGGGGCTGCTGAAGCTGTGGGACTACTGCAGGTAACATTGCTGTGGCTCTTCAAGCACTTGGTGGTGGTTCACTCTTGGGTTCAGGTGGATCCACATTTTGGGAAGCCACATTATCTTTTCACGCCTTCACGAAAGGGCATTTATTTAAATCACATTTATAATCTGCAACATTGTCTGTGGGCAGCAATCAAATAAATATGTTTTTCATCTCATTTTAAAGACTGATAATGTTTTACAGTCTTAAACAGTGGATTGGAATCCGGACAGAGGTTCTTCAAAACAGCAACCGAGGAACTATAACAATTCCCATTTTGCAAGATGATTTAAAAAGAGGGGTACTTTCACCAGTCCAAAAAAAAAAAAAAAAAAAAAAAAAAAAAAAAAAATATATATATATATATATATATATATATATATATATATATATAGGGTGGCTTAGTGGTTAGCACATTCTCCTCTCAGCGCTAGGGATTCCCTGTTCGAATCCCCATCTGGGTGGAGTTTCCATGTTCTCCCCGTGTCCGCATGGGTTTCCTCCGGGTTCTCCGGTTTCCTCCCACAGTCCAAAAACATGGATCAAGTCAATTGAGTTCTCCAAATTGCCCCATATAGAGTGTGTCTGTGTGAGTGAGTGTGTGTCCAGCGATGGATTGGCGCCCTGTCCTGGGTGCACCCGAAACGTTCTCCCCTGGATGGGCATGCGGAACCCCCCCCGCCCGCGCGACCCTAATATAGGATAAAGCGGAAGATAATGAATGAATGAACATATATATATATATATAGTTTCAAAGCTCATATAGACCTGCTGTGATCATCTGTGTGGCATCTACTGTCTTAAAGCTAGAATCACAATCCCTTATTTTTATAGAACTGATAACCTTTCCTCCTAAGCTACTGATTTTCTCTCAGTCCTGTGTTTCTGTCTCAGAGAACAACCTCAGAGTTGATTTGTACAGAACATTCCGTGACTTTCAAAATCGGTTTCACAGGAGAAGTAGTTGTTTAAACCCTCAGGTTTGACTTTCTCTGATTGGTTCCTACTGTGCTTTGGGGCCTGTTGATATTTCAGCTCTTTTATTTGTAGTGACCCAACAGCAGCAGCTTTCATATAAATGCTAATCATTTTTCTAATAACTACTTTATGGCCCCCTCACAGAAAATGAGACATGGTTGCGTTGTTTTATGGTTAATGTCTTGATAGATTCTGATTAAAAGCAATTAGATTAAATGAAAATACGGGGCTTTCGGAAGCTCCTTTCCAAGTCTGCATATCCCTCCCACATCACTGTGCATTCGTGGTCCTCTGGTTCTCTCCCTGATCTGTCGTTAGGTAAATTAAACTTATTAAATTGCCCGTGTCACCATTTCAGTCGTTTGTCATTAATGCAGTTCAAAAAGTTAAACTCCTGAATAATCAAACTATCCCGCAGCTGACTTGTTATGTAAAACAGGTCGGTGGCAGCACTTTCATTTCTTCTTTTCGGTAACTCGCTCTCCATCGGTCTGTTGACGTACCACTGAGTATTCAGGTATTTTATTTGTCATTCCACAATATAAAGTACAGTACAGTATATGTGGAACGAGACAGCGTTCCCCAGGAACAAGGTGCTACACATAACAGCTACTACACAACCAACATAAAGTGCACATGTGCAAACACAAGGATCACAATAAATACAGGACGATACACAGTACATACATTCATTCATTCATTCATTCATTATCTCCCGCTTTGTCCTCTATTAGGGTCGCGGTGGGGTTCCCCATGCCCATCCAGGCGAGAAAGTTTCGGGCGCTGGGAAGATAGACCCAGGACAGGGCGCCAATCCATCGCTGGGCACACACTCACTCACACGGACACTCTATATGGGGCAATTTGGAGAATTCAATTGACTTGATCCATGTTTTTGGACTGTGGGAGGAAACCGGAGAACCCGGAGGAAACTTTACATATTTTGAAATTGTATATAGAAACCTACCATTATTTTAGCTTTGTGTACAAGGAGACTATTCATTCATTCATTCATTATCTTCCACTTTATCCTCTATTAGGGTCGCAGTGGGGTTCCCCATGCCCATCCAGGGGAGAACATTTCGGGCGCTGGGCAGATAGACCCAGTACAGGGCGCCAATCCATCGCTGGGCACACACTCACTCACACGCGCACACACACACACACTCCCAATGGGGCAATTTCGGAGAATTCAATTGACTTGATCCATGTTTTTGGACTGTGGGAGGAAACCGGAGAACCCGGAGGAAACCCACGCGGACACGGGGAGAACATGGAAACTCCACCCAGATGGGGATTCAAACCGGGAATCCCTAGTGCTGAGAGGCAAACGTGTTAAACACTAAGCCACCGTGCCGCCCTTACACAGTACAGTAAACAATAAACATTTTAGTATGGTATTGAAAGTAAACCCTTTTGATGTGAGCCACATGTTCCAGGAAGAAAAATGTCCTTGATTTAAAAAAATTCTTATTTTATTTATTTATATTTATATATATATGAGTTTATAATTGTGGCAGTTCTTTATAATGTGCAAAGAGTGTGCCGAAGGTGCAAGACCACTGAGATCTAAGCAGCACGCCTGTGGTCCACTCTAACATCCCAACGTCCTCTGAGTCGTTTGAGTGTGAATTAGAGACGGTCCCTTTGAATTTCACACAATGGTGACGTCAGGAACTGTGGAACAGTATTGTCCTGGGTAAACGGGGACGGAGGACTGAACCGAGCCGCTGACTCATCACAACCGTACAGATTTGTGAGAAGCTTTTGACGTGCAGTCTGATTTTCATCAGTGTCTTAGTTTTGGAGACATAATGGCTGCTTTAGAGACACATTGACTGTAAAGGTCAGTGTTTTGGAATGACCTTTTAAAGTCAGGCGAATCCTGATCCTATGCTTCTCCATGAACCATGTTCTCTCCCACATTCTTTCAGTCACAATACGGGGGGGGGGGGGGGGAGGGTGGCGGCGGCGTGACATTATACTTTCCCTGATTTCGTGTGTGTAGTTGTCTCATTTTCGGCTCCCCCGGGCTTTGTCCTTCCCCTGCTGCTTTTATCATTTAGACCTTCGTATTCCTCACACACCCTGCCTGCAGGCCACTTCCAGTTGGAATGTCACACTTTTCCCTCTTAAATAAACCCAATACACAGCCAACCATCAGCCCAAGCTGGTTTCCTTCCCCCGTCTTCTATTCCTGTTCATCAACTGCACTTCCTTTACAGAGTTCAGTGTTATAATCAACAATTTCCTCTCTCCTTTTTATGAATGGACATTTATCCTCGTCCACTTTCTCATCTGATGATTTTGCTTTTGTAATCTCCCATTGTAAGCTGATCCATTTTATGTTTAGTCCTGACTAGGGATGAGGCAATTAATTGTATCTGGAATTAAAAATGTTACAATTAATTAATTGTTAGAGCGCCATTTGACATTTATAAGAAAGATGCTTATTTTGCTGGTACCTGGACCTTTAGACCAAGTGGTACAATTCGCAATGGAACAAAAACAATGTTGTATACACTTGCATATTATTTCAATATAATCTTAATTATTGTATAATCGTTATTATTTCCTAGACAATGATTGTAGATTTTGCAAATTTGTAATTCTCTTATTCCTGGTGATGGTTAATGCAGAGACAGCGAAAAAAAAAGAGACATTTTGTGTGTGTGTGTGTGTGTGTGTATATATATATATATATATATATATATATATATATATATATATATATATATATATATATATATATATATATATATATATATATATATATATATATATGCGGCATGGTGGATTAGTGGTTAGCACGTTCGCCTCTCAGCGTTGGGTTCAAATCCCCATCTGGGTGGAGTTTCCATGTTCTCCCCGTGTCTGCGTGGGTTTCCTCCGGGTTCTCCGGTTTCCTCCCACAATCCAAAAACATGGAATGGATCAAGTCAAATGAATTCTCAAAATTGCCCCATATAGAGTGTGTCTGTGTGAGTAAGTGTGTGCCCAGCGATGGATTGGCACCCTGTCCTGGGTGTATCTGCCCAGCGCCCGAGACGTTCTCCCCTGGATGGGCATGGGGAACCCCACCGCGACCCTAATAGAGGATGAAGCGGAAGATAATGAATGAATGAATATATATATATATATATGTATGTATGTGTATATATACATACACACATACGAAATGTATATATATGAGTGTGTGTATGTATATATATATGTATGTGTGTGTATATATATATATATATATATATATATATATATATATATATATATATATATATATATATATATATATATATATATATATATATATAAACGCTCCAACAAAAAAGCATTGTCCTCAAAAAACAGTAGAGAGAAAGACTCTTAACTCTAACTAAGAGAACTCTAACGTTCAGGGTTCTAACATCCCATAGTTTCTTGATTCTTGTTGTGCCAAGATGAAAATAAGCTGTTTAGGGCCCCATGAGCATTAATCAGTGGCTTCTGAGAATATCAGTAGTGCTTGCTTTCTGCGATAAGACTTTCGGCTCTATTCGTATGCCGTGTGCAAACTGGCAGATAAATGGTGTGATCTGGCTTCACTCTAACCTGTGACCATAAATTTAGCAGTAGCCAACGAAGAACACAAAGCCCAGTAAAGTAATAAAAGACACACGACCATTTCCCCAGCCCCAGCATACGGCTGCAGCCACCACAGGAAACGAGCCTCCAGTCACTTTGTCTCTTATCGTCACTGACTGCCACAATACTCGTTCTTTACTTTACCATCGAACAGTTGTATTTTTCATGTCCTCAGCTTATAAACTGAGTAAAGCAATACACTGGGAATGTTTTACTTCCTGCACTGATGAAAGGTATGCAGGGAGGAGGACAAAATGCAGGCTAATCCTCCTCTTGGCAGTCTGCGGGACAGCCTGCAGCTTTAAGCACAGTGTTTGGTTTGGCCTGTGGCTGCGCTGCACTCATGCCGCTTTCCTGTGGTCTTTTATATATATATATATATATGCGGCCGCCACTGGTACTCCTCCAGACGTGGCAAAAATAACAGCGTCTTGCTGTATGCGCAACCCACCACAGGAGTGAGTCACTTGGGAGATGTTGTGCCTTATTTCCTTGATGTACTGTTCTGTACAGAGGGGAATGAAATGGCCGTCATTAGCAATGCAAAATGCCGACCGCAGTAATAAATACTAACATGTTTCTGAAGGTACATTCTGCATTACAATGGACGATTTTTCACACGATTTCTCCAACGTCGTAGCGGAACAATGAATCGTCTGTGATCCGCAGAGCCGCAGGCCGTCACCTTCATTTACAGTCTCGGTACTCCAGAGCTGCTGGAGGATAAACCAAGCAATAATGGAATGTCGGGGAAAATAAACCGTGGCTGTTCGGATAGTAATATAAAAGTTCCATCGTTGCTCGTTCCTTCTTGATGAGTACAGTTAAGTGGGAGGGTTTAGCTGAGGATTTTAAGGTCGGTGAGCTTTGGGTCGTATTTCACCGCTGTATGCCACCAACCCAGAGAAGGAGCTAGTGTAATGTCCATCTGAAAAGTTCTTTTTTTTCTCTAATTGGAGCCAAAAATACTAAACCTCTGGGAATTTTTGGACTGTATTTATAACGGTGAGATCAGCTATATGCAGACAGTTTAACTTCATGTTCATTTATATAACATCTTTATCACTATTATGACATAAAAAGCAGGATTTAAATTACTGGCAGTCTTTCTCCTCACAGAGGAATGGAAATTGCACCATTGAAATAGCAATCTACCGAAGTGAGATTGCACCTGGATCTTGAAGGGAATGGCAAGTGACACACCGATTGGTTTATTACACTTAATGCTGTGCAAAGCGTACTTTTCCCGTCGTTATAATCACAAAGACACTGACACGCCCTAAATCAAGTTGTGCGGATGATGACTTAGTAAAATAAAAAAATAAAATGGGGTCCAAGAAGTTGGCTTGTTGATTTGTGCTATATAGAAGTTAAGGAAGAAATACATCCAAATGTGAGGCAGACTGCGACCCAGGCAGACCAAGCCCAGCCATTAATATTCTCCTGATGGACCAAGCTCATAATTACATTAACAGAGCGTGGGCGCTGATGAGCATCAGCAAATGGCATGTAAATATGTTCTGTCTATATTAAATTAACCCCTAATTTGGCTGAATGTTAAAGATGCTCATGTCGTGCCAGCATGAAGTCATTGTCCTTGTTGTTGTTTGGTTTGGTTGTTTGGTTTGGTTGTTTGAATGTAAGTATATTTTATTCTGACATGCTGTGTGCTTTTGTTTCAGAGTCGGTGTAGATCCTGATCAAGATCTTCATCCGTGTGGAGACAGCTTTCAGGTTCTTCAAGGAGTAAGTTTAGATACATACATTTTAAAATGCGAATAGTTTCGTGAAAATAGCTTTTAAAAGGTTTGGCAACTGAAACTGAGCAGCACACACACACACACACACACATATGTGTGTGTGTGTGTGTGTGTGTGTATGTTTGTGTCTGTGTGTGTATATATATATATATATATATATATATATATATATATATATATATATATATATATATATATATATATATATATATATATAAATAGGGCGGCACGGTGGCTTAGTGGTCAGCACATTCGCTTCTCAGCGCTAGGGATTCCCGGTTCAAATCCCCATCTGGGTGGAGATTCCATGTTCTCCCCATGTCTGCGTGGGTTTCCTCCGGGTTCTCCGGTTTCCTCCCACAGTCCAAAAACATGGATCAAGTCAATTGAATTCTCAAAATTGCCCCATATAGAGTGTGTCTGTGTGAGTGAGTGTGTGCCCAGCTGTCCTGGGTGTATCTGCCCAGCGCCCGAAACGTTCTCCCCTGGATGGGCATGGGGAACCCCACCGCGACCCTAATATAGGATAAAGCGGGAGATAATGGATGGATATATATAAATATATATATTTTCTCATTGTCTTCTGCTTAAACCTATACCAGGGACCAGGGTCACTGTGGGGGAGGGGGGTGTCCCTAAGACCATCCAGGGAAGAAAATTTCGCACACCGGGAGATCCATTGTTGGGCACACACACATTGTCTTATACACAGACACTAAACGGGCAATTTATAGCAGGCAAATTACCTTGAATCCATGTTTTTTGACTGTGGGAGGAAACAACAACACGGACACGGAGAGAAAATGGAGAGACCATTTGTTGTTGTCTTCTCTTTATTAAATCCCGTGTGCAGCCTCCCTCTGTAAAAACAAAAGCTCGGCACTTTTTCCTCAAAGGAATAACATTCTTCACATTAACACCCAGATTTATCTCTAAACTCACAGATTTATTCAGATTCAGATCAGGAGATGTGGACGGTACTGTTAATGGAGACATAGTTTCGATTTTTAGCTGAGATTTAGATTCATTCATTCATTATTTCCCGCTTTATCCTATATTATGGTCGTGGTGGGGTTCCCCATGCCCATCCAGGGGAGAACGTCTTGGGCGCTGGGCAGATGGACCCAGGACAGGGCGCCAATCCATCGCTGGGCACACACTCACTCACACAGACACACTCTATATGGGGCAATTTGGAGAATTCAATTGACTTGATCCATGTTTTTGGACTGTGGGAGGAAACCGGAGAACCCGGAGGAAACCCACGCGGACACGGGGAGAACATGGAAACTCCACCCAGATGGGGATTCGAACCGGGAATCCCTAGTGCTGAGAGGAGAACGTGCTAAACCACTAAGCCACCGTGCCGCTCTGAGATTTAGATGATTTTATTTATTCGTGTTTCAGGATGATCTGTAGGTTGACATTTTACATCAAACAAAAAGGCGCAGAATTTCAGTCTAAAACAATTAGTCAAAAACAATAAATAAGTTGTTTTTTTTATGTAGCATAATGTTGCAGATCATTTCTGTGTCTGAAGTCCTCTCATAAATATTAAATTCAGTCTCATGCAGCGGCTTCTACATTTAGTTTTCCCCGTTTGTCTCAGCCGTCTGGCAGTCGTTATGTGGTTTTGTTTTCATTTGTCGTTTGTCTCGTGTTCGGTTCCATTCCTGTTAAACATCTATATCAGCTGATTGTGTTTGTGTTCATTTCCTTACCTCCTTTATTACTTACCTTCTGTCTGCTTTCCATTTTAGGTCTTGAGTTCTGGTTTGACTTTAATTTAGTCAGTTGTTTCTGCTCCTGTCACGGTTTGTTTTATTAGCACCTCTATGGCAGTCCGGCCAAACCGCCCATCAGGACGATCAGCTTTATTCAAAACAGCAGAAACCAAAGTAGTGATTTGTCTGCAGGTGCCATTGAAGCAGTGAAGCTACAAATTAATGAAATGTGCACTCAGCTGAACCTTATGCAGAAAAGCTGGACCAATAATCAACCCTAACCCTAGTTTAAGGTTTAAAAAATGTCCCTTCAGTAACAGTTTAAGGGTTTTTCAAACTTCTTTTTTTTTTTTTTTTTTTACATTTTATTGCAATTTTCAAAAAGTGTTTCATGATTATGGCATGGTGGCTTAGTGGTTTAGCACGTTCGCCTCTCAGAGCTAAGGATTCCTGGTTCGAATCCCCATCTGGGTGGAGTTTCCATGTTCTCCCCGTGTCCGTGTGGGTTTCCTCCGGGTTCTCCGGTTTCCTCCCACAGTCCAAAAACATGGATCAAGTCAATTGAATTCTAAGTAATTGCCCCATATAGAGTGTGTCTGTGCGTGTGAGTTAGTGTGTGCCCAGCTATGGATTGGCGCCCTGTTCTGGGTGTATCTGCCCAGCGCCCGAAACGTTCTCCCCTGGATGGGCATGGGGAACCCCACCGCGAACCTATTGGAGGATAAATCGGGAGATAATGAATGAATGAATGTTTCATGATTATGTTTGTTTAAAATCGATGCCTTTTTTAAATGATAATTTCGAATCCCCATCTGGGTGGAGTTTCCATGTTCTCCCTGTGTCTGCGTGGGTTTCCTCCGGGTTCTCCGGTTTCCTCCCACAGTCTAAAAACATGGATCAATTCAATTGAATTCTCCAAATTGCCCCATATAGAGTGTGTCTGTGTGAGTGAGTGAGTGCCCAGCGATGGATTGGCTCCCTGTCCTGGGTGTATCTGCCCAGTGCCTGAGACGTTCTCCCCTGGATGGGCATGGGGAACCCCACCGCGACCCTAATAGAGGATAAAGCGGGAGATAATGAATGAATGAATTTGTGTAGCTTTATTATCAATGTACAAAACCGATAAAGCAATGTAGTGATCTATTTTTCCTTCTGTGTTTAAATACAGGGGAATTCCTCCTCTATATTTAACCCATCTGTGTGGAATGGTTTCAGTTTAAAACAGGACACGCAAAGCTTCTTCTAAATATTTCTTAATTTGAATTGCAGCAACAGGGATTCATACGTCTAATGACGCTTTCAGTCCAAACATTATGCATCAGCGAGCGGCGTAAAGCTATAATTCTCCTAAATGAGAGTAAATTTGATGAAGAATATAATGAGCATAATTGTAACGAGATCGTTTCTGGGCCGGGTGATGAAGACTAATTAACGTGCACAGAGCTGCACGTGCTCTGCAATGATGAAATCTCATTTAGAATTGTATCTGCTGTGAAGACTTGTCAGAGGATCTGCGTATTTAGCTCTAAAAGTGAGACTCTGATTGTTGTGGATGAGAGTTGAATCAAAATGATACAAACAATAAAAAACAATCAGGGAAAGTACAGAACAAACAATCTTGGTATCTGTGTTCTATGGACTATAATATAAATATAGCTTTTAATGGCTTTAATGTTCCTTTGCTTTTTCTTTATTTCAGGATGGAAGTCAGCAGGATGGGCAGAGCAAAACCAAGCAGGAGAGCGCCTGGCTATTTAGACTCTGGTACACTTTTGACCACAAGTATCCTTTTCTGCCTGCCTCAGTATATTTATTTATATATATATATATATATATATATATATATATATATATATATATATATATATATATATATATATATATATATATATATAGATATATATATAGATAGATATAGATATATATAGTTTTTTTTAGCTCTTCAAGATTTAGTCTGGTTTTAATGTGTGAGCTGCACCTGTACATTTTGTTAAATTGAAGTCTTTTTAGTCTTTAACATGTTAGGCTTGTACACACCTTGTGACCCGTCAGGTGTAAAAAAAATTTTAAAAAGAGGCACATAGTTCAAGTTTATTTATTTATATTAAGATTTTTACACAGCGATAGATTGGCTCCCTGTCCTGGGTCTATCTGCCCAGCACCCGAAATGTTCTCCCCTGGATGGGCATGGGGAACCCCACCGTGACTCTAATAGAGGATAAAGCGGGAGATAATGAATGAATGAAAGATTTTTACAATAGTCCATTTATCTTAAAGCAGTTTTACAGTGTTTTAAGCCCAAACCACTAAAGAACAAGCCAAGTGATGGGTGTGTTCATTCATTCATTATCTTCCGCTTTATCCTCTATTAGGGTCCCATGCCCATCCAGGGGAGAACGTCTTGGGCGCTGGGCAGACACACCCAGGACAGGGCGCCAATGCATCACCGGGCACACACTCACCCATACACACAGTCTATATGGGGCAATTTGGAGAACTCGATTGACTTGATCCATGTTTTTGGACTGTGGGAGGAAAGCGGAGAACCCGGAGGAAACCCACGCGGACACGAGGAGGACATGGAAACTCCACCCAGATTGGGACTCGAACTAGTGCTGAGAGGGGAACGTGCTAACCACTAAATTGTGTTGGTTTATAAAATAAAATAAATAAAAAACCTTCTGTGGATGAGGCTCATTGGGGAAGACATCCTACTTGAGCGGGCCAGGTATCATCAACACTGCAGGACCTCAGTGTACAAGTGTCCATCTGATCCAAAAAATCTGAATCAGTTTAGTGAAAAACACTTTATTTAATTCTATTAAATTAGAGATTTAGGACTCTAATTTGTCGTTAATTAGGAATAGAGTGTAGAAAGGATTTTTTTTTGCAGAGACACTCAACTCATGTTCACTGGACGGTATACCTGTAATGACACTGATCCACGACATTCACAATCAGCGACATCACGTTTCACTGAAAACCCAGAGTCCTTTTTTTTTTTTTTACTTGGTTGTTTTTGATTCGCTCGTAATTAAGGCTCCAAAGCTTTTATTTGTTATGCCACTCTCTCTATTCATGATCTTCCACAATTATACATGGTTATTTACTGATATTTACTTTTGTTATTTTGTGCCTCAATGCAGCAAAAGAAAAGAACGAAACTGATTGAAGTTCATTTATTTTAGACAGGGTGTGGAGGAGATGCGTTTGTAGAACCGCGACTTTCACAAACACACATATGCACATGCACGTTAAAAACACACTTTTTTTTTTTTTTTTTTTTTTTTGACTTCCTGCACCATCTCTAAGAGATCCCTAGCTGACTCACTGCTCATCATTATATACCAGATGTGGCTGTGCTTGTGGTCGCTGGGGCCTTTGCTATAGTAACGCAAGCTGGAGCTTGTCTGTTTAAGGGCATGACCTTTTGTGGGCTTGCTTTTTTCCCCTTGTTGTGCGACAGTGTCTGTGTGCTCAGGTATATTAAATCGGTAAGCAAAGTATAACTTTGGTAGACGTTGATGACGACTAGAATTGGAACTTGATCCTCCTAACAGGCATTTTAAAGCCATGCATTGCATCACAAACGTGGGCAACGGAGCGGCTCGTACGGAACATCCCATCACAGTGGGTTTCCAAAAAGTCACATTTTTGCCGTAACTTGTTTTCTATCAAATGAAATCCACAGGGAGCAAAATACACAGGAGATCACAGCGAAGTCATACTGCTGGGGCGTGTTCACACATTTGACTGGAACTATATTATATATCTGTATAGTTCTAGTGTGTGTGTGAGCGCACACATAAAAGCTTTATTGGAACTCATTTGACTGTGGACTAGTAAATACATTTTTTTATAGAACGTGGCAAACAGACCTCAGGTTGTGATGCGATATTCTGAAGAACTGTTTGTTTTTCTTGAGTGCTAAATACAACCAGACAATCCTGCTTTAAACAAATGTTGCCTGATTTGACTACACAAAACTGAATGCAACATTTAACCTTTAATTTTGGTTTGCTGCTAAATATAAAGTTCAATAACAAAGGAGACTGCTTTTAATGGATTTCAACTCATAATGTTTAATTATCGGTTTTATCTTGGCTCCCCAGGCCTCAAATCGTCTCCCAGCGTTCATTTGAAAGAGCGGCCTTGTTTGTAAAGCAAAAGACAAGCCAGTGCCTGAATGAAGGTCCCGAGCTTCTCTGTACAACTTATTATGACTGTAAGCTTGATTTTTATGCCTATGGCCAAAATAAACCTCACTCGTTAAAAGTCAGGTTTATTCACATAGAACCATTCATACACCATGGTCATCAGGGAGCGAGAGAGAGAGGATGGAAGCAAATACAGGGTTTATTTAAGGACAAATGTGACAAAATATAAAAATTAAAAAAGATTTGACTCCTTGCATTAAGCACAGGGGTGTAAATGTTTTAAAAATAAAGCTGCAGTAAATAAAAAAAACCTGAATTTAATGCTTAAGAGATGCATCCCAATACATGCAGTGTATGAAAGCTGTGTTGCCAGAAAATGAGGAAATCCCCCTCACTTTCAGCAAAGCTTCAGCACAGTAATCTGTTTATTACAAAGTCTAAAGGCAGTGTGGAATATTATATGCTTTGATTAAAGCCCCTAATTATAAAATTACAACTTTTTTTTTTTTTTTTTTTTTTTTTTTTTTTTTTAAGAATCATTTCATTGTTTTTAAACATTAAACCACAACACAAAAGACATATATGCATAAACAAATTTAAAAGATTAAAGGTACTGTAATAATTACATAAAAAATAAAGACAACACACAAGCTTATAATAACCAATAACATAAAATAATAAACAAAAAATGAAAAGAAATAAAAAAAAATAATAATAATCAAGAAATAAAGAGAAAATGGTAGACCGGTCATTTTTATAGAACAATATGAAAACTAGAGAGAAGTCAGAGGGAAAGGTAAACAATAAAATCTCCGCTGATTAAGGGCAGTCCAGAGTGGAAATTTTGGTAACATAGTCCAAGGAAGGGTCCCAAACTTTGTGGAATTTCTTTAATGAGCCAGTCCTAACATACCTAACCTTCTCTAGTTTTAAGACATGAATAATGTCTCTAATCCGATGTGTATAAAATTACATATATCTGAAATAATTTGTTATATCGTTTCTGTTGAGTTGAATAAGCATGCTCAAAAATAGTCTGCTAGTTCTGTAGTCAGCGTTTTTATTAATCTCTCAGCTTGAAAGTAGCTTAACATTCAGCTCCTACATACAGTAAATCCTTAAGAGGATTAATTAAAAAAAAAAGAGAGAGAGAGAAATCTATAGGTTCATCCAAAAGCATATGGTGAAGGATCTTCTTTAATTCTTTAGAGCTCCATAATTCCCGACAGTCAGAATCTACTATTGATACACAACACAACAATGACCAGGACCATCCTTAAAGTTAAATCCATTAAGCAAAATGTGCATTAGCACAATAATATCAGAAATCTACATCGTGCTGAGACGAGCAAAAGCCAGCAGATGAGCCATTGCTCCTTTAATCATGATGTCTGAGTAATCATCTGTTACATTAGGAGGCTTTAAGGTTTTGCTGACTTGGGTTTATGTTGAAGGACGGTAGGTCTCGGGCCTTGGTTTCACAATAGACTCCCACCTTAAACTCTCTGATGATGTGATCAAAACCACTCGTTCCTGCAGATTCCTTTTTAGAACATAAAGAAGATCAGACCCTTCTTGACGGAACATGCTACCCAACTGCTTGTTCAAGCCCTAGTCCTATCCCGGCTTGATTATTGTAATGCGTTACTTGCCGGTATCCCATCTTCCACAATCAGACCTCTTCAACTAATTCAGAACTCTGCAGCCCGACTCGTGTTTAACCCCCAAGAACTCATGTCACTCCATTACTCACTTCCCTCCATTGGCTCCCTGTAGCTGCTGCATTCAGTACAAATCACTGACTCTGGCCTATAGAACCATCTCTGGATCTTCCCCCTCCTACCTTCACTCTATCTTTTCAAAATACACTCCGACTCGTTCACTTCGCGCCTGGCGGTTCCACTTCACCGAGGAGCTGATACTCACTCCGTGGGGTTCACCACTGCAAAATGGTGGAACCATCTTCCCAACTCTGTCCGTAAGGCAGAATCACTAAACAGTTTTAAGAAACTACTGAAGACGCATCTCTTTAACAAACACCTGTTGTAGGGAGAGAAAAAAAAGGGGGGCTCAGCATCAAATAACAATCAGGTTTGATGAATTTACAGTATAGTTGGTTTTCTCCATAACTTCTGACTTGTAATGTTCTCATTTGTAAGTCGCTTTGGATGAAAGTATGTAATGTAAATGTAAATAAGAGACTTTTAGAATGTTTATCAAGCCAATGGTGGTTTAGTAACTTGGATGGTCCAAACTAACTATGAATGGCTTCTTTAGCATCGAGCTAGCCTTTTATAACTCAAGAATTGCTATTGAATTGTATTTATGACGTGTCCAGTTTTGTCAGTCATGTAAATATAGATTAATACACCACTTCATTCAAATTGACTTACAAGTATACTATCTTTCGGGCTGCATTAGGTCAGCCCTGGAGCAATAAGGGATAAGGGCTTTGCTTAAGGGCTGGGGCCCTGAATTCTCCACCTGCTGCTTGACGGCCTAACCACCTAACCTCTGACTTAGTTTGTATGCATGTATGAACTGTGTATGTGTGCATGCAGACGGATGTATGGCCTTTAGAACATTATAGGTACTTATTTAAGCACCAAACTGAGTGATGTATGTTATCGTGTGTCTTTCAGCGTTGTTTTTCAAAATGGCTGTTAAAATCATTTTTCCAAAAGCTTCATTTGTTTTCACCTTAACCCTAAATTTAGCTATCTGAAACCCATCCTGACCCACAGTGGCCCTCCTCTAACCACCACCTTACCAGCCTGTTGTGGGCCTCTGGCACGCTGCCTCACCAGTCCACAGGCCTATGAGGTAAGAAGTTTATACCCACTCATGGGACTGAAGTTTAAATGTGTACACAGCTGTTTTTCAGTAATGTGAGGTTAAACCGGGGGAAATCATAAATCAGTTATTATGCAATATCAGTCTGTTTTAAATTCTGTGGATGTCGGTACAAATTGGGACATTTGTTTAAAGACATGTTTTCATTGCTTTTGTTATTATTTTTGTTATGAAATCTTTTGGCTCGGCTTTGTGTCGTTGCCACATGTAGAAACTGTCATGGCTTCGATCACATTCCTTTATGATCGACAGTAAACTGAAAATCTCTTTGGAAATCCGAGCTACTTATGTGGGTAAGCCGGTTTTACTGTTATATCGACCTCAAATAGTTCCACATATGAAAATCCAGGAACATGAGGGAGTGTAATATAGTAAACAATGTGAAATAAACTTCATTGGGTGTGGTTGAAGGTCACTTAAAGGGATGGGAGATCCTGTTATCTTTAAATCTGGTCAATTGTATAAAACCTGTGTTTGGTGTTCTGTTTGTTAAGGACTTGGAAATTTGTAAAGGTACTTCAGGTGGACACTTATCTCATTATTCTCCACTTAATCCTAGGTTCATGAGTAATGTTTTGGGGGGGGGGGGTGGGTAGAGCGTTTTGGGTGCTGCTCAAATACATACAGAACATGGTGCCAATCCATTATTGGGTGCACACTCACTCACACGGACACTATATCGATGCAATTTAGAGCAACCTTTTCACCTTGAATTCATGTTTTTGGACAGTGAGAGAAAAGCGAAGAAGTCTGAGAAAACACGGACCCAGGGAGAACATGTAAACTCCACCCAGAATCAGGACCTGAACCACCGTTCAGTGATGGTTTAGTGAACCATCACTAAACCACCGTTCAGTCCAGTAGGACGCTTTATTCCATCCATCCATTATCTTCTGCTTTATCCTCTGTTAGGGTCGCGGGGGGGGGTTCCCCATGCCCATCCAGTGGAGAACATTTCGGGCGCTGGGCAAATACACCCAGAACAGGGAGCCAATCTATCGCTGGACACACACTCACTCACACAAACACACTCTATAGGGGGGAATTTGGAGAACTCAATTGACTTGATCCATGTTCTTGGACTGTGGGAGGAAAGCGGAGAACCCGGAGGAAACCCACGCGGACACGGGGAGAACATGGAAACTCCACCCAGATGGGGATTCGAACCGGGAATCCCTAGTGCTGAGAGGAGAACGTGCTAAACCACTAAGCCACGGTGCCGCCGGACGCTTTATTATAAAAATAAATTAAAACTTCCTAATTGCTATCAATAGTAGAAGTGCAACTTCATCAAGTCCTTTAAATTTTATTTGTACTTTAGAAATTCAGGAATGATGATGAATATTGTGCCCAATTTTTTTTGCCCATAATTAGCATCATGACTCAGTCCTGAGTCTCTGTTTCAGCACAGTCAGTCCCAAGTACAACCAGCATTAACCACTAAATGTGGAATCAGGGTTGCATAACTGTCCTTTTTATTTTATCCTCCGTCTGAATTCAGCTCTTAAGTGAAAGTGGCTCTCGGTGAGTTTTCCACCCTTTGTTGTTGCAGCTTCATTGATGTTTCTGTGGTTCTATGGGAGGTGTTTTGAAAAGGGCTAGAAAAATAAAGGCATAAATAGCTGAGCTTTAATCCCCGGCTCTGACTGAAGGAAGATGCACTCTGGGTACAATAAAGGCTTTCAGCAGTGGTGATCAGAATGTCTTTTCACCCTGCTACCCAGTCCATTCCAATATCTGGAACCCGGCGCTTGTCACTATTCAGAGCTCGGTCACGGTCTGATCCGCTCTGGTGAATTTCTCACTTCATCTTGGTGCTGATACTGTAGCTGGAATGCTTGGCTGATTTTACAAATGCTTCACGATCCTCAGTTAGCGAGAAACAATGAGATGAATGTTTTGCTGTGTTATGCCCTCTCTTGTTGTGGGAACGGGCAGAGCTCACAGTGAACACATGCAAAGCTAAATGTTGTCATTTCTTTGCAGTAGGAGCAGGAGCAGGAGTAGGAGCAGGATTAGGAGCAGGAGTAGGAGTAGTCATAGAGTGCAGCTGCAGCGTTTCCATCCTTCTATGATATCTCATGAATAAGGTCCATTATGTGATGGAGGCCTGCTGAATTCCAACAAACAAGGATTAGTTAGAGTGCAATCATATCTGAATATCCCACCAAGTCTGTAGTTGGTCATCATCTCAGGTTCTGATATCATCCTTTCATTCATTATCTCCTGCTTTATCCTCTATTAGGGTCGCGGTGGGGTTCCCCATGCCCATCCAGGGGAGAACATCTCAAGCGCTGGGCAGATACACCCAGGACAGGGCGCCAATCCATCACTGGGCACACACTCACTCACACAGACACACTCTACATGGGGCAATTTTGAGAATTCAATTGACTTGATCCATGTTTTTGGACTGTGGAAGGAAACCGGAGAACCCGGAGGAAACCCACGCAGACACGGGGAGAACATGGAAACTCCACCCAGATGGGGATTCGAACCGGGAATCCCTAGTGCTGAGAGGCGAACGTGCTAAACCACTAAGGCACCGTGCCGCCCAATTTTATTCTTATCATTATTATTATTATAAGACAGGGTTGAGTAGAACACTCTGTTGTGTATATATCTGAACAAATGAAATGTTTATAAAAAAAAAAAGGTTATAAAAAAATCTCTGCTAGTTTCTTCTGAAAGCAACATACAGATAAGTTCTGCAGTAAATAATGAGTGCAATAAATAGAAGTAATAATCAATAACTAATCATCAGGCGGTGGTTGTTTGGCTGAACCGAGTACAAACACGCAGCATGAAGTCTGACAGTCGGCCTCATCGATTGGCTCGGTGAGGTCAGTGGAAATTCCAGGGTTGTAGGCAGTTCTCACTGGTAAATGCACCCAATGCTACAGCTTCAGACGCTTAATAACTGAACTTCCGCGTGTGAAAAACAGAACCTTACATATTCGATCTCGCGTCTCAATATAAAGCAGTAAAACTTTAAGGTACAAAAATCAAATCACTTATTTATGATCAAGTGAATTTACTGATCTTTAACATGCATCGTTGACTCTTATAGCATCATCCCAATGATTGATCTTTACATCAGGTTTCTGATTATATAAGGCCTTCAGTAACACACTGTACTTTTCTCTCTCAGCTCATCTGCTCGCTCATCGTAAATCATCAGTCTTTTATCTTGTTTTCGTCAGAGCTGATAATTAAAACTGGAAGAATTCTTTATTCAGCACATTAACTATCTCTGTAGATATGTCAGGAAACAGCTGTCTGAGGAGACTGCCCGGATTCGGGGCCAGTCACTTGTAGATTGGTTCTCATCTCCCGTGAGAGAGACGATTCTGTTTACTGCCTTCAAAATGATGTGAAACATGTGCACAGAATTTTGGCAGCATGATTGTTTATATTGGTTTTATTTTATGATTTATCCTCTGAGTAATGAAATGTGTGTATGTATGCATAGAACTGTGTGTATGTGTGTGTGTATATGTGAAAGTGTGTGTGTATCTAATTAATTTGTCCCACTGGCTACATGTTAACATGAGTAAATCTCATAAATGTGTATTAATTTTCATCGTGTTTTTGGAGTTGTGTCATTTACAGACCGGACCTCTCAGTGCTTGTGAGCATAAAATAACATCAGTAATAACAGAAGTGCACATTTGTGCTAAAAGGACTCTGAGTGCAGTTCAGCCTTTCACTCTGCTTTTGTGTCTCCACAGTGTCCCTCATGATCCTTTGTTCTGTTCTTGCGAGTGTCTGATTTAACCCAGTGTGTGTGTGTGTGTGTGTGTGTGTGTGTGTGTGTGTGGTGGTGCTTTAAGGTTTGTGTAGCCTTCTAAATTATTTATATTTCTGCATCATATTTTCTCACAAGTCTTAAAAGCAGATTAAGAGAATATTATAAAACAGAGAGCCTATATATATATATATATATATATATATATATGGGTATATATATATATATATAGTTAATTTGATATATATATGTATATATATATATATATATATATGTGTGTGTGTGTATATATATATATATATATATATATATATATGTGTGTGTGTGTATATATGTATATGTGTGTGTGTGTGTTTGTGTGTGTGTGTGTTTGTGTGTGTGTGTTATCTGTGTGTGTGTGTATGTGTGTATATATGTATGTATATATATATATATATATATATATATATATATATATATGTGTATATATATATATATATATATATATATATATATATATATATATATATATATATATATACTGTGTATATATATATGCATACATGCATACATACAGATAACACACACACACACACACATACACACACATATATATATATATATATATATATATATATATATATATATATATATGTATGTGTGTGTATGTATATATGTTTGTATAGTTAATTTGATAATATATATATATATATATATAGAGAGAGAGAGGGAGAGAGGGAACTCACTCTAAATCATTACATTCACAGATGTAAAATAGATGTACAAAAAAAAAAATAGATTTAAAGATGTGTAAAGATAGATTACACAGATGTTAAACAGTCTAGCACCTTGTCATGCATTTTAAACGTTTCCGCTTTGTGGTCACAGTTTAAAGAAGGGTTTTATTCGTTCCGGCATGATTGTGCCCTTGTGCCCGAGTCAGGTCCGTATGGTTAGGTGACTAACCCACACAGAGCCCTAAACCCATCAGTGTCTGACCTCATAAAGTGGGTAATTCCCACAGACACTTCAGAAACCCTTTCTAGAAGAAATGAAGATATTGCAGCTGTAAAGGCAAGACCCATTTTAAACTGTGAGGTTTTATTAGAAGGTATCTAAATACTTTTGTACCTCAGCAAGAGCACCATTTTAATTCGGTATCCGACATTGAACACCGCACCCCACCCCCACACACTGCAGCAATAACTGTAAATCATTCCTGAATGTTGGCTGGTGACTGTTTAACCCTGCTCTCTGTACAGAACCACTTTAGCTCTGTAATGTTGTTTGGTTTCCTTAAAAGCACCATTTGCTTGAGGTTCTTAGGGCAGGACTTTAGCTTGAGTCCTCGAGTCTTTTTGAATCACTGCTATGTTATCTTGAGCCATTTTTCTGTGAGATAATGTTGGCGGTCAGTCAGCTTTAAAACTCTTCTTTGCTTATTGATGGCAAGTCAGTCTGCTCTTTGTACCTGCTGACCGTGATGCCCACACATTTATTGTAAAGCTCAGACCTTCGTAGATCCCTGTTTTCTCAGCTTGTAGGATTTGTATATTAATTCATTCATTCATTATCTTCCGCTTTATCCTCTATTAGGTTCGTGGGGGGTTCCCCATGCCCATCCAGGGGAGAACGTTTCGGGCGCTGGGCAGATAGACCCAGGACAGGGCGCCAATCTATCGCTGGGCACGCACACACTCACACAGATACACTATATATGGGGCAATTTGGAGAACTCAATTGACTTGATCCATGTTTTTTGGACTGTGGGAGGAAACCGGAGAACCCGGAGGAAACCCACGCGGACACGGGGAGAACATGGAAACTCCACCCAGATGGGGAATCGAACTGGGAATCCCTAGTGCTGAGAGGAGAACATGCTAAACCACTAAGCCACCGTGCCTGAATACTTTTATTCATTCATTCATTATCTCCCGCTTTATCCTCTATTAGGGTCACGGTGGGGTTCCCCATGCCCATCCAGGGGAGAACGTTTCGGGCGCTGGGCAGATAGACCCAGGACAGGGCGCCAATCTATCGCTGGGCACACACTCACTCACACAGACACACTCTATATGGGGCAATTTGGAGAACTCAATTGACTTGATCCATGTTTTTGGACTGTGGGAGGAAACCGGAGAACCCGGAGGAAACCCACGGGGAGAACATGGAACCTCCACCCAGATGGGGATTCGAACCGGGAATCCCTAGTAGTGAGAGACGAACGTGCTGACCACTAAGCCACCGTGCCGCCAGGATTTGTATAAAAACCTAAATATAACAAGAATATAAAACATTTAGAACTTTAAAGCCCCACTGTATGCATGAACCCCATCCCACTCCCCTCACCTCCCACTTGTCCCTGTGCTCTACAGAACAGCGAGCAGTTACGAGACACAGACTCGGATCTCATCCTGAACGACGGAGACATGTCTCTGACCTACGGTGACACCGCCATCACAGTGAACAGTGCCTCGTCATCGACGGGCCCCAAAACCAGCAAGCGCAATGGCAGCACGTCCGAGGAGGCCCTGGAGCGAGAGCTGGACTCGCGCGAGCAGGTGTTCCTGAGCCGAGGAACTCGACTGGTTTTTCCGATGGAGGACCACGCCTGAGATCACGCACTGCACTTTCATCCTCCGCCAGACTACACTCGAGCCGCCTCATCCCCGCACATCCTCTCCATTACTAGGACGCGTCGTTCCATCCAGTCACTCGAGGAATCTGAGCCAGAGAAGAGAGAGAGGTGGAGAGTTGGACGGCTGAGGGTTCAACCTAAAATGGGGCTTTTCATTTTGTTGTTTACCGAACTGCAGGAATTGCAGGACGTCGGGGCTGAAGAGCCACCCAGGTTATAAATACTGTGATTTATCTGTTTCACTTTTTCTCTGTTCACAATAATCGAGTCGGAGACGTGGTTGTGGACAGGTGGGACAGTCTTTCTTTCTGCTGGTTATGATGTTTGTGGTCAACATGCTGGTAACACAGTTCATTACATTAAAACCGTTCATTTCACATGACCGGCCTCACCCACACTGCGCTGTGTGTAGGTTGCAGCTCATTTCATTTCCTCACATTCCTCTTTCCTAAAACCAAAACTTCTTTAAATAGCTGGAATGCCTGGATCATGCTGCCTGGACACAGATCCACAGATCAAATGGGCAAGGTCAAGCAGTTTATAATATTCAAGTAGCTCCAATATTTAGTTAAAAACACTGAATAACTGAAGGCGCACGTATGAGGTCAATGAAATAAAATTGGGTCATTTATTGGACGCTTTTATCCAAAGCGACTTACAAGGTGAGCACAGGGTTCATCACAACATCCCTGGAGCAATGAGGGTTAAGGGTCTTGCTCAAGGACCCACACTGGTAACTTCAGTGGACCTGGGATTTGAACCCCCAACCTTCAGATTGATAGCCCAACACCCTGACCACTGAGCCACCGCGTCTATTACATCTAGTGGCCTCTGTAGTTAACAGAAGGCCAATTTAGTTACACAAATAATGCTGTTGGCACGACCTACTATTTTTAATTGAGTGGGTTTAGAACAAGGACGGGCGTTTAGAACAAGGACTTAGTGGTTAGCACGTTCGCCTCTCAGTACTTGGGATTCCCGGTTCGAATCCCCATCTGGGTGGAGTTTCCATGTTCTCCCCGTGTCTGCGTGGGTTTCCTCCGGGTTCTCCGGTTTCCTCCCACAGTCCAAAAACATGGAATTCTCCAAATTGCCCCATAATAGAGTGTGTGTGAGTGAGTGTGTGCCCGGCGATGGATTGGCGCCCTGTCCTGGGTGTATCTGCCCAGCGCCCGAAACGTTCTCCCCTGGATAGGCATGGGGAACCCCACCGCGACCCTACTAGAGGATGTAATGAATGAATGAATGAATAGAACAAGGACGTCTGGGATGCCGTGTGCATTTTGCACAATTTTTTTTCTCCCAGTTTAGAGTTTTTTTGTTTTTTTTTTCCCGTAGAGAGAAAATGAAATTTACCAATCAGGGCTGAAACTTCATAATAAGACTAGACGTACGATGAATATAGCGCGTCATCCTTCTCATACATGTTTAATCTTGAAAGCACTTCTGCCAACATCCACATGACCCACTTTATTATTTGATTTATAATGCAAATACATTTTTTTAAGACGTGCAGCGTTCACGAGCTGTCAATCCTTTTTTTAATTTTATTATTTTTATTTTTTTAGATCCAGTCTGCAGTGTTTGTGATACAGAATGCCGAGTTATTCGCGAACGAACGTCTCACGCCGACACATGACGTCAAGGCGCTGTTAATTATCAGCACGCTCTTCTACACCATGTTGTAAGCAGTCAGGCGACGGTAATGTTCCACGAGTATTGCATCTTCTGCGAAATACAAAGGAGAAAACGGTAGACCCTGGTTCCAGGCTCCTTTCACTGAGACGTGACTGAGGTTGGCAGCTGTGTCATATGTAGCACGCTGCGACTTCCGCCATTTCACAGTGAATCACTAGTTGCCTCATTACAATGACTGCCAGCTGCCTTGTCCCTGCAGTTTTATGATGCAAGCTCGCAGTGTGATGCTGTATAATTAGTGTTAGGCAATAGGAATGAAATTTCACAATCCCCCCCAGGAATCCTGTCAGTTCACTATTATCAAAATCCTGTTTTTATATTGGAACCACGGAAAAAGTCGAAACGCCTGACTTAAGTTTTTCCCCTCAGTCTTTGTGAAAAAAGGAATTGCAGCACTTTAATGATAATATAATGGTAGTTTGTAATTAATGACCTGGAGGTGTATGAAATAACTCGCAGCTTGTTGTAGCGTGTATAAAAAAGCCCTCATAAAATTGTGAAATGAAACTAATTTCCATTAGCAGAACTGAGGGCTGCCTTTTATAGTCACCTGCTGGTTCTCACCCACCCACCAGCTTTGAGAGGCATGATGAAGATCACAATGCAAACGATGCAGATGTTTCTCTGTGCTCTCTCTAGTATGAGAGATGATGAGAAGGATGTAAAGATTCATGTTACACTTCTGGTTCGTTCATATAAATTAATAGTTTAATTTATTTAGGAGGGCGGCACGGTGGCTTAGTGGTCGGCACGTTCGCCTCTCAGCGCTAGGGATTCCCGGTTCGAATCCCCATCTGGGTGGAGTTTCCATGTTCTCCCCGTGTCCGCGTGGGTTTCCTCCGGGTTCTCCGCTTTCCTCCCACAGTCCAAAAACATGGATCAAGTCAATTGAGTTCTCCAAATTGCTCCATATAGAGTGTGTCTGTGTGAGTGAGTGTGTGCCCAGCGATGGATTGGCGCCCTGTCCTGGGTCTATCTGCCCAACGCCCGAGACGTTCTCCCCTGGATGGGCATGGGGAACCCCACTGCGACCCTACTAGAGGATAAAGCGGGAGATAATGAATGAATGAATTGGTATTTAATACTCACATGATGCAGTCATGGGGCATTTTCTTTATAATGTGGGAGGAAACCGGAGGAAACCTATGCACATTAAGAGTCCAAACCAATAAATAGCCAGTGATGTTTTTTTGACATTAAACTCCTACATAAACCAAACCAAAGCAACTAGGTGTAAATGTGTCTGCTCTGTGACGGACTGGAAACCTGTCCGGAGTGTGTCTCCATCGTTCCATAGTGATGGAATGGATCCCAGTGTTCCCCACAACCTTAATTGGGTTCCCCACAACCTTAAGAAAACCTTGTTTTGTGTTTTTAAGTGTCTGTCCCATGCTCTTTGATTAATGAGATGCCTCTCAGTGCAGCTACAGTTTAAACACTGCATTAAATCAACACTGCAGCAAGCAACGTTCTGAATAATATGATCCACCTGCAGGTGAAATGCTGTGGTTTAAAAGCCACCATGACTGCCTGAACTGAAGTGTGAGCCGTGTGCACGCCACTTGGGCTTTATTGTGGTTATACAGGATCCTTGTGCACGATCACACTCAGGTGCAGAATGTGGAAATGCTAAAGCTGTTATATTTTCATAGCTGACAGGTGTGTTTATTGTGACTGTAGTTAAAAAAGGGTCCTGTGTTAAATTCCCACACAGACAGACAGACAGACAGACAGTGTGCATGTTCTCCCTTCTTCAATGTGGGTTTCCTCTGAGAACCCTGGTTTCCTCCCACAAGCCGGGAGGGGGTTATTCTGCTCAGGTGTTTTTGGTCTTTGTTTTTGTTTGTGGTATCCACATTCTCGTTCCTATAAGCAGACTGCTTACAATATTTTCATGTAATGATTAATTCATTCATTCATTCATTATCTCCCGCTTTATCCTCTATTAGGGTCGCAGTGGGGTTCCCCATGCCCATGCAGGGGAGAACATTTTGGGCGCTGGGCAGATACACCCAGGACAGGGCGCCAATCCATCGCTGGGCACGCACTCACTCACACAGACACACACTATTTGGGGCAATTTGGAGAATTCAATTGACTTGATCCATGTTTTTGGACTGTGGGAGGAAATCGGAGAACCGGAGGAAACCCACGCGGACACGGGGAGAACATGGAAACTCCACCCAGATGGGGATTCGAACTGGGAATCCCTAGTGCTGAGAGGAGAACGTGCTGACCACTAAGGCACCGTGCTGCCATAATGATTAATTAATTAACAAAAAAAAAAAAAAAAACACACACTGACACTCGCATTCTCTGTGCTGCTGTTTTAAAGCTGACTTTTACTAAAGCGAATCATTCAGGAGGTAGAGAGTCAAAAAGTAATTGAAATCTACCTTAATCATGATCAAGAATCTGGATAAAAAATATGGAATCAACTGTTAATCATATATAACTAACGCTTGAATTGTTGCTATTAAAAAAAAAAAAGAAAAAGCCAGAAACAAGCGTTTAAACAACTTTGCGTTAAAGTGTAGAATCCTGGGTCTCAGTGTGATTCAGGATGCACCATCTCCTTCACCTGTGAATGTTGTGTGAACAGTATTAGATACTTATTGTATTCTGAATGTAGTTTTAAGATTTGAAAATTAGGCTTATTTGAATGTTTCAGCCATTTATAGCTTCGAAGCAAGTCCTGAATTTAACATTTATCTAGCCCAGATTATCTGTAGAAATGTCTGTGTGTGTTTATTGCTGTGATACAAGGCTGGTTTGAACCTAAAGTCTTTGACCCCCCCCCCCCACACACACATCCAATCACCATATTCCCACCAGTCACATTCCGCTCACACACCCACCCATCAGATACCCCACACTCTATTGTAATTATTCTAGTTTAATACAAAGGTTTTTTTTTTATAGGGTTGAGGTCAGGGGTCTGTGTGGGCAAGAGCCTTCCCCCAAACTGTTAAAAGTAAATAGTTCTCCATGCAGTGTTCCATCTTAAAATCTACATTAAAGTTCAGCAGAAAAAAAATGTAAGAGTTAAAAGAGCAAAACTAATATTTAAATGTTTTCTAAAGACAAGGTGTTAAACTGAGAAAATGTGATTTGTTGATGTGTCCCAAAACTGTAATTAGCTCAAATGCATTTCATATATGAATTTGATTGAAGCCATTCCATGGTCATCTCATGCCATGTGACTCCACAAACCTCAGTCTGTCTTTGAGGTCGATGTTTACTCGGTTTGTTAAGGTTCCTTATAATTCAAATATCGTGTGTTAATTGTAAAAAAGGAAAGATCAGAACATATATGCGTATGATTGTGACGGACCTGACAGCAGGGGGACTATCAGACCTGAGATTAAACTGTGAAACCATCCATCAGTCGTGACCTTCTGGAAAACCTTTTCATGAGCCCTTGGTGGATGTTGAAGCTGCTGGAATGATGGCGCAGACGGTTTGTTGACGTCCAGCATTAGAATCCTGACGGTGATGTTCGAACCTGGGACTGAAATGATAGTCATGGAAAATTGCACTTTGTGATCCAGCAGGTCTCCGGGTGATTTCTGGAACCAGCTGAAAAGACTTCAGGAGATGTTTGCAGCTGCTTCAATGGGACAGGTGGCGTCTTGTTACCTGAAATGAAGTGTGCCGCTTCGTCCGTAAAGGACGATTTTGTACATAGCTCTAGATTTTGCCTGTAGCTCTCATCTACTCTACTGCATGTCGGCCTCTGCCAAAATATATTCAGTGAGTATGGCATTTCCAATATGTTATGAACTATATATCAAGATGTTCTGTACTATTCTGACAGCGTTCCCCTATATTTGTTCTGTGAAAAAAGAACTCCCGTCTGATATACGTGACAAATCTCTAGTGTGCATTTAAACAACGGTAATTATGAACCTAAATATTCCATATACAGTATAACAGACTGGTTTACAGTAGTGAAGGGAAAAAATGAGGAATTGTTTTTGGTATGAAATAAAAGAACCCCTACAGTGTTTACTAAAATTGTTTTATTTACATGTTTTTTGTTAATCAATCACAAGTTCATCAGTATGGTTCAGTTGTTAGTTTGATCCATGTTTGACCCGGACTATTTTTGACCCGGAGATGGTAGTCTAAAAAGGTTAAATGAGGAGAACGTTTAGGGAAAATGCATATCAATTCAGTCTATGACGACGTGGCCGTAATGAGGAGGGTTACCAACTTGTTGGTAAATGTTTCTAAAGATACAGTATACTGAAGCACAGCACTGATTTTCTGGTTGAATTCTGTACAAGATTGATGTATCGGTGACGTAGCCAAACATTTTAATTTGTTTCCTCACTTTGCAACTAGGAATGAGACAATTAATCATTTCTGCCATGTAAAAATTAATTAATCATAATAACGCCTCAACATCGTCATGACGACATTCATACAAAATACATATTACGCTGGAACTTTAGACCAAGTGGCGCAACTCACTCTGAACAAAAAATAAATTTCCACTTGCAGTACTGTCTATTGTCCACTTGTCTGTTTACTTTTATTAAATTTAATATTTTTGTGTTTACATTAAATTAATTAAAAAAAAAAAAACATAATCCGTGCATGGTTTCTGTGATTTGTCACTATTTGATAAAGCTAATTATTGCATAATAATTGTATAATCATTGTAATCATTGTAATACTTTGTTCTTAGACGATATTCATACCTATATCTGTAATTGTCTCATCCCTGTTTGCATCACCCTGCATTTTAATCCTGTTTCTCATACAGTGATAAATTCCATGTAAACTGTTTTGGAGCGACCTGATAAATTAGTACAATTATACATTTTTATTAATATAAATATATCTAGGGCGGCACGGTGGCTTAGTGGTTTAGCACGTTCGCCTCTCAGGGCTAGGTTCGAATCCCCATCTGGGTGGAGTTTCCATGTTCTCCCCGTGTCTGCGTGGGTTTCCTCCGGGTTCTCCGGCTTCCTCCCACAGTCCAAAAACATGGATCAAGTCAATTGAATTCTCAAAATTGCCCCATATAGAGTGTGTCTGTGTGAGTGAGTGTGTGCCCAGCGATGGATTGGCGCCCTGTCCTGGGTCTATCTGCCCAGCGCCCGAGACGTTCTCCCCTGGATGGGCATGGGGAACCCCCCCCCCCGTGAACCCAATATAGGATAAAGCGGGAGATAATGAACTAATTAATTAATTAATCATTACATGAAAATATTGTAAGCAGTCTGTTTATAGGAATGAATGAATGAATAAATATTAATTTATTCATTCATTATCTCCTGCTTTATCCTCTATTAGGGTCGCGGTGGGGTTCCCCATGCCCATCCAGGGGAGAACATCTCGGGCGCTGGGCAGATACACCCAGGACAGGGCGCCAATCCATCGCTGGGCACACACTCACTCACACAGACACACTCTATATGGGGCAATTTGGAGAACTCAATTGACTTGATCCATGTTTTTGGACTGTGGAGGGAAACCGGAGAACCCGGAGGAAACCCACGCGGACACGGGGAGAACATGGAAACTCCACCCAGATGGGGATTCGAACCGGGAATCCCTAGCGCTGAGAGGAGAACGTGCTAACCACTAAGCCACCGTGCCGCCAACTGAATAAATATTTATTTATTACAAATCTTTCATTTATATCAAACCGGTTTTCAGTAAAGGAAAAAACATGGACTTTGGTCATTGTTATGAAATAAAGGAATCATCAGAGGGTTTTATTAAAAATCTGTTTTATTTACATGGTTTGTTTATAAATAACAGGATCAGCAGTGTAGTTCAGTTGTTTCTGTACTAGAAAACAATTTGTTTGATTCGTGGCTTGTAAAAAAAAAAAGAAAAAGACTGAAACACATACATCACTGAACATCGTTACTAAACTGCATCGGGAACAGAACACAGCTGAAACTGGCTGTGTTTGCAGTAAAATGAGAGAACTATGGGAAAATACTGCAGTTAATGAGCTTAATCTCACACTGAATAGAAAGTATATTCTATTGTTTTCAACATTCAATCCGCTTTGGTTCTGTGTTTGGAAAAGTGTCTTATCCCACAGTTAACACTCCGATATCAGGACAGAATCACAAAGAGACTAAATATCTCCAAAGTCTGGCAGTTTACAGCTTTTCTGTATTTATTTGTATTTATGTGAACTCGGTTTGGGTGGTTCCAATTTTTGCTCTGGCTCTGAGGTCTTGAGTTAGGTAGGTACACTGGAGATACATGTAAATGTGCAACAGGCCGGAAACTCGTCCAGAGTAACGACCTCATCGTTCACTCGGTCAGTAATGGAATAGGACGCCTCACTGCCCTAATTAAAAAAAAAAAATTGCTTACAGCATATATTAGTCTTAGCCACTTGGCCCAGGCTTTCGATGATGTTTCCTGCAAACAGTATAAAATTTAATTCACGTGTAATTCTGTCGTTGAAATAAAAATCCGACAAGTTCAGACTGCACCAGACTCTTAAAGGGAGAGGCAAGTGCCTTGCTGATTGGTTTAGAATATGTGACGCCCGAAAGGCCCCCATGAATCACATCGTCATGGTGGCAAAGACAAACAGACGCCCTAAATTAAGCTGCAGAGTGTACGGTTGACTGCTCGCAAAGAAAATCGCTAAAATAAAGCCCATAGAGTTATTTCCTGGTTGTTGTAAAGCGTATATAAACCAAATAAAATGCTCTTCCGTAGCACGAGTTTCAGTTTATACATCGTTTGATCAAAACTGCATGTGAAATGTAAAGATTTTTATCATTTCACAACAGTTTAAAGGTTTACAAACCACCGTCGCTGCTCGAATCTGTCGCCTGAGCACTGTGCACGGCTGATGGTCTTTACTGTGGTTACCTATACGAGGTCACAAAGAGGCTAAACGCCGGAGATGGGATTTGCTTATTTGGATGGTTCACGTTTCTAATTGTAAATGAGCTGCGTGTGTGTGAGTGCAACCTGAATGCAACGTTACATCAGTGCACAAAATGACAACACATGAGCGAATCAGACGGGATGCACAGTTGGGTTTAGGTCTGGACTCAGTGAAGATACATGAATATACAGAACCACCAGGTTCTGTATATTCAAGCCAGCTGATCTCATAACATTGTAGAACCCAGACCTGACCGACTGCAGAACCCCAGATCAGATTTACATCCAGGGGGTGACCTGTTTTTTTTTGCCCAGGCAGGGTGTATTACATTAAGTTATTTTTGCAGAGCACATAGTAACCATGTCGCAGTACTCCTGGAGAAACAAGGGTTACAGGCATTGCTTAAGAATACGAACTGCTGAGCAACAGTGTGTGTGTGTGTGTGTGTGTGTGTGTGTGAGAGAGAGAGAGAGCAGTTTAACTAACCTACAGTGTTTGCTAATTAACTTTCCACAAAATTGGATGAATTTTTTTTTATTTTTTTTTTTGCTCGATGTGTACAAGAAATGTCCTTTAATCTCTGCTACATTTGTACCACAGGGGAAAATACTGTGGACATGCATTACACGTTTCTGTAAAGAACAGAGTTATAGATTTAAAGGTGATTTGAGGTCTAAGGGCAAAGAAGTCTCTGATAAAACCAGCACTCGGTCAGGACATTTCAACATGACGGCTCCTCACAGCTCCACGCTTCTTTAATTGATTCTTGGCTTTGCTCAATGTCAATGCAACATTTTATTGCATGTTCTCCCCATGCTTTTATTTGTTTTAAGTAGAGCTTTAAGTGCCCTTGGTAGAAATATAACTATAATTAACTGCCTACAATAATATTTGAAAAGTAGAATTTTAAAAAACCCATGTTTGTTTTGTTTTTTTGGTTTTTTTTTAACGTGATGTCTCCGATCAGAACAAGCCGTTGTGTTAACACCATGACTAAAGACCAAATGTTCAGTTCTTGTATTAGAATAAATTAAATGTACCATTTCAAATTGATTTCATTATAAAGACACATGGAGATGTGTTCAAATATATAAACGCAAACCTCCAGATATTCCCTTTTTCTGTCCCGGTGCACAAACACATTCACATATACGGGACCAGCGGCCCCCGTCAGGGTCACACGGCGGGGGTTTGATCATAAAATCTGACTGAACCGCTCAGACTTTTTGTCTTCTCCCTTTCATCTTTTTAAATTCATGTCAGCCTCGGACGTGCCACTCTCTTTGTTAGTGTTGTCTTCTTTTGCAGGACCTGTGTGAGTCTGAGGTCCAGTAGTTGTGAGTCTCTTGCGTCCTGCGTTCAACAGCTGCACAGTCTGTTTCCAGTGAGGAAATAATCCCGGTATGATTTCTCTTTGCTATGCACCGGCGTTCCCATCCCTCACCGCTGCTCATGAGCTGCCTCCCGTCTCTGCTCTTCTCTCTCTTCCAGTTCCTCTCCTCAGGGCCCTGAAAACAGACAAAGCCGTTTTAAGCCCGGACCATCACTCATCAATTATTGACGTGATTATCTGCAATGTACCAAAAAACCACCTGTGACAAGATGATAGCTTTCACACAGATGACGGGGGTACTATCTCACACTGACAGGGCTATTTTATTCCTTTGCAAATAGGACTTTTTAAACCAACATGGGGCTGCTGATGTGCTAATGCGGATATGTTAACTAGGCTATGCATTCACACAGTAAAAAAAACTCTATTCGGTTAAAAGTACCAAAAAAGACCAAGACTAACTTAACGGCTGACGTTAAACGAACAACGGTGTGTAAAATTCACCCAAAACAAAAGCAAAATAAGTGTTTTGCAGATCAAAATGTTTCTTTGCGGTTTTAACAGTAAATGGCCCAACTGGTTGGAGCTGGCGGCTTAGTGGTTTAGCATGTTCTCCTCTCAGGACTAGGGATTCCCGGTTCGAATCCCCGTCTGGGTGGAGTTTCCATGTTCTCCCCGTGTCGGCGTGAGTTTCCTCCGGGTTCTCCGGTTTCCTCCCACAGTCCAAAAACATAGCTCAAGTCAATTGAATTCTCCAAAATTTTCCCCTATATAGTGTGTGTCTGTGTGTGAGAGTTGAGTGTGTGCCCAGCGACGGATTGGCGCCCTGTCCTGGGTGTATCTGCCCAGCGCCTGAAACGTTCTCCCCTGGATGGGCATGGGGAACCCCCCCCCCCCGCGACCCTAATAGAGGATAAAGCGAAAAAATAAAGGATGGATGGAATAAAGCGTCCTACTGGACTGAACGGTGGTTTAGTGATGGTCCACTAAACCATCACTGAACGGTGGTTCAGGTCCTGATTCTGGGTGGAGTTTGCATGTTCTCCCTGTGTCCGTGTTTTCTCAGAGTTCTTCGCTTTTCTCCCACAGTCCAAAAACATGGATCAAGGTCAATTGAATTCTCCAAAATTGCCCCATATGGAGTGTGTGTGTGTGTGAGAGTTAAGTGTGTGCCCAGCGATGGATTGGCGCCCTGTCCTGGGTCTATCTGCCCAGCGCCTGTCACGTTCTCCCCTGGATGGGCATGGGGAAACCCCCCCTGACCCTAATAGAGGATAAAGCGGGAGATAATGAATGAATGAATGAATGGTTGGAGCTGATAGCAGTAACTCGGTCATTGTAACATTGTGGCACAAAAGTAAATGTAAACAGAGGCACCACAGTCCATAATTGACGAACTACGATTTGCATGTAAGCATGCAAAACGACGGCAGTGTTAGATAAGAGTCATTGTGCGCTTCACTGGCTTTATCTGACCGTTAACTCGATGTGGTGACCTGGGGGAAGGTCTGATCATGTACTTGTTATTTTAAAAATGCTTGTGACTGCAGTTTGTTTAATCTGGACAGATTGTTCTCATAAACCAGAGAGAACAGCTACAGTCAGTCTGAAGCTTTGAAGGGCACGACTCAAAAGAGTCCTGAAGCCAGGACATGCCAGATTGTATCTTCCAGCTGGACTCGAATAAGGGCTGACAAGGTGACATGGGCGAAGTTCCTCTTTCTGCTTTGAATCGTTCAGAACCCATTACACATCACATTTGCATTCATAGTATTTCGCCAACAACACACACAGAAGTGCTTTGTGTTCTCCTGAGCTGTCAGACTGGTACAGCTGACCGTTTTAAAATGCACTGTCTGCTCAAAGATATGGGACGCACTCACAATCACATTCACTAGATAAAGAGTAAGATGGGTTTGAAAAGAACATTGGCAAAGTCAGGCACTGATATTGGGTACAACATCTCACACTAAATGTACCAAACTTATCTCAAAAGGTTCAGGATAATCGAGGATGATACTTTGTCTCTGCCACTGAACAGAAAGTTCCCTTCACAAGTCGTAGCTGCAGTGTAACATAGAGGTTTGTTTTTTTTAATGGCTCTGAATTCTCATCATGGGTGGCTTAGTGGTTAGCACGTTCTCCTCTCAGCGCTAGGGATTCCCGGTTCGAATCCCCATCTGGGTGCAGGTTCCATGTCCTCCCCGTGTCCACATGGGTTTCCTCCGGGTTCTCTGGTTTCCTCCCACAGTCCAAAAACATAGATCAAGTCAATTGAGTTCTCCAAATTGCCCCATATAGAGTGTGCCTGTTTGAGTGAGTGTGTGCCCAGCGATGGATTGGCGCCCTGTCCTGGGTGTATCTGCCCAGCGCCCGAAATGTTCTCCCCTGGATGGGCATGGGGAACCCCACCGCAACCCTAATAGAGGATAAAGCGGAAGATGATGGATGGATGATGAATTATCATCATATCATAATATTAAGTTCATTGTTCGACATGTTGTCCAGTTTGGCCGTACAGTTCATTCATTCATTATCTCCCGCTTTATCCTCTATTAGGGTCGCGGGGGGGTTCCCCATGCCCATCCAGGGGAGAACGTCTCGGGCGCCGGGCAGATACACCCAGGACAGGGCGCCAATCCATCGCTGGGTACACACTCACACACACAGACACACTCTATATGGGGCAATTTAGAGAACTCAATTAACTTGATCCATGTTTTTGGACTGTGGGAGGAAACCGGAGAACCCAGAGGAAACCCACGCGGACACGGGGAGAACATGGAAACTCCATCCAGATGGGGATTCGAACCGGGAATCCCTAGCGCTGAGAGGTGAACGTGCTAAACCACTAAGCCACCGTGCCGCCCGTGAATGACAATAACATGTAAATGAACTCAGTATTTTATTTTATTTCCCTCAACAGTCATGTCGAAGCTAATTGCCCTTGTTGACTTGTTTGACTGAAAGGCCTGCGGTGCAAGAAAATGTGTGTCACGGCAGCCTTGGTGTCGCTCTTTACTTCACTGCAGAAGTGTGGTGTTCGCAGTTCTCAAACACTTGTCGCCTTCAAATCCTCGACAGCTGCACTACATACGACTGCCAGCTTTCACAGCGGAGTAGCAGCGAAGCCGTTTCTAACCAAGGTGCCATGCTGTTCGTTGTAAACGCAATAACCGGGGATCGGCAGACGGCACCGAGTCGCCGAGTCAACAATGGTTAGTTACTAAAACTCACATTGGGTCTTTAAAAGAACAAAAACGGGATATAATTTAACATCAGTGCGATCAACTGACTCCACTTTTCATGAGAAATACTCATTAATTAATTTATTTACTTATGAGTTTAACGTCTTGACGGCATCAATTGCTTTTTGTCTTGTAAACAAGTCTGGTTTTGTATTCAATCCTTTAGTGGCCGTCAGCAATAGTTACATGAGATGGGCATGCAGACAATAAAGTGTCTGTTTTAGCCATCGTGATGTATGTCTTTGGAAATTTGGAGGCCCGGAGGACAGCCATGCAGCGTAGACGCCACATATAAGGGACTTTTGTTTGTCTCATCTGGAAATTAACTCAGAACTCTTTGTATGTGAGGCTAAACAGTACTAACTTCAATAAATAAAGGACAGTTTGAGATACAAAACTACTCATGACGGCCTGCCATCATGTCACCCGCATTTATCCTCTTTATCGGCTTGTGCCGTGGACTAGGTCACTGTTATTGCACTTAACAGAACAGAACCAGAACCATAAACTTTGTAGTTTCGGGTCACCTTGTGGGTATTTTAAGAAATATTAAAAGCCTTTAGGGGTGGCTTAGTGGTTTAGCACGTTCTCCTCTCAGCACTAGGGATTCCCGGTTCAAATCCCCATCTGGGTGGAGTTTCCATGTTCTCCCCGTGTCTGCGTGGGTTTCCTCCGTGTTCTCCGGTTTCCTCCCACAGTCCAAAAAACATGGATCAGGTCAATTGAATTCCCCAAATTGCCCCATATAGAGTGTGTCTGTGTGAGTGAGTGTGTGCCCAGCGATGGATTGGCGCCCTGTCCTGGGTCTATCTGCCCAGCGCCCGAGATGTTCTCCCCTGGATGGGCATGGGGAACCCCACCGCGACCCTAATAGAGGATAAAGCGGGAGATAATGAATGAATGAATGAAAACCTTTATTTGAAGTACATTTATTTTGTCACATTTGTATTTAGTGCTAGGGATTCCCGGTTCGAATCCCCGTCTGGGTGGAGTTTCCATGTTCTCCCCGTGTCCGTGTGGGTTTCCTCCGGGTTCTCCGGTTTCCTCCCACAGTCCAAAAAACATGGATCAAGTCAATTGAATTCCCCAAATTGCCCCATATAGAGTGTGTCTGTGTGAGTGAGTGTGTGCCCAGCGATGGATTGGCGCCCTGTCCTGGGTCTATCTGCCCAGCGCCCGAGATGTTCTCCCCTGGATGGGCATGGGGAACCCCACCGCGACCCTAATAGAGGATAAAGCGGGAGAGAATGAATGAATGAATGAATAAAAGCCTTTATTTGAAGTACATTTATTTTGTCACATTTGTATTTAGCGCTAGGGATTCAGGTTCGAATCCCCGTCTGGGTGGAGTTTCCATGTTCTCCCCGTGTCTGCATGGGTTTCCTCCGGGTTCTCCGGTTTCCTCCCACAGTCCAAAAAACATGGATCAAGTCAATTGAATTCCCCAAATTGCCCCATATAGAGTGTGTATGCGTGCGTGTCTGTGTGAGTGAGTGTCTGGATGGGCATGGGGAACCCCACCGCGACCCTAATAGAGGATAAAGCAGAAGATAATGAATGAATGAATGAATGTATTTAGTGCTGCAAACTACACAAGATGAGTAAAATGTCTTTAACGCAGATTAGTGGACTGGGTTGATCAAGGGCTTTGCTTCTACACAAAACAGAAATTAGTGTCTCATTTTGACTCGGGTTACGGTTTTGCTTTATAAAGAAGGTGGTTCAACGTCGGTACATAAATTAGTGGTGACATGGTGATGAGATGATCATGATTATCTGTTTTTGATCTGATTATTCACGTTATTGCTCATAGGAGTGAAGTCATAAAGACTTTTACCAGATTTTGAAATGCATCTGTGAGAATTCCCGGTCAGACACTGATGTTGGATGAGAGGGCCGTGCTCACAATCTCCATTCCAGTTCATCTCAAAGGTGTTTGATGGGGTCGAGCTCTGGCATGTCATTTAGAACCTTTGCTTTGTGCATTGACAGTCATGTGGGAACAAAAAAGGGGCCTTCCCCAAACGATCCCTTCAGATATGAAAGTAAGAGAAGCACACTTATAAAAAATGCCTGATTTTGAACACAAGTATAAAATCAATGAAGAAGTGGAAGTGAATAACCAACTAATAATTTTGTTCATATAGAGTTGCAGTAAGAAACAATGGGCCTCCTGCAGGAAGTGATGTAAGAACAAATTTCCCCTTTTGTTTATAAGACTGTTATTAGCATTCTCCTCATTTAGATAAGCAAAAGATTCTGGTTAAACTTTCACACGTCCAGGACATTCGTTCATTCATTATCTCCCGCTTTATCCTCTATTAGGGTCGCGGTGAGGTTCCCCATGCCCATCCAGGGGAGAACGTCTCGGGCGCTGGGCAGATAGACCCAGGACAGGGCGCCAATCTATCACTGGGCACACACTCACTCACACAGACACGCACAGAAACACACTCTATATGGGGCAATTTGGAGAACTCAATTGACTTGATCCATGTTTTCGGACTGTGGGAGGAAACTGAAGAACCCGGAGGAAACCCACGCGGACACAGGGAGAACATGGAACCTCCACCCAGATGCGGATTCGAACCGGGAATCCCTAACGCTGAGAGGCGAATGTGCTAACCACTAAGCCACAGTGCTGCCCCGTCCAGGACGTTCATTCATTCATTATCTCCCGCTTTATCCTCTATTAGGGTCGCGGTGGGGTTCCCCATGCCCATCCAGGGGAGAACGTCTCGGGCGCTGGGCAGATAGACCCAGGACAGGGTGCCAATCTATCGCTGGACACACACAGACACACTCTATATGGGGCAATTTGGAGAATTAAATTGACTTGATCCATGTTTTTGGACTGTGGGAGGAAACGGAAGAACCCGGAGGAAACCCACGCAGACACGGGGAGAACATGGAAACTCCACCCAGATGGGGATTCGAACCGGGAATCCCTAACGCTGAGAGGCGAACGTGGTAACCACTAAGCCACCGTGCCGCCCCGTCCAGGACATGAAATCTTTAAAACACTTAATTATTATAATGAAAACTACAGTGAATTCTGTGGACTTAATAAATTATATTCGTTTATTGATCTGATTTAAGCGTCGGGTAAAAACCCACCAGGACCGGATGATTAGACCTGATTTATTTAGCTGTAAATCAATTTCATTACCTTTGAGACTCCTGTTCTGACAGCTTTTGTTTTTGCTGGCATGTTTAGCAAAGTAAAAGGTATTTGCATAAGCACAACACCAGTCCATATGTAGTGTTGAGGCAGTGTTACATGTGCACAAATTCTTCTAATTTATGTTCAGCTGGGATTTTTTATTTCTGTATATAAGCTGTGACTGATTTTCTGCTTCTCTTTGTTGCTTTGGTTTAAAAGTAAAGTGCTGGGACAATTCTGTATTGTATTGTAGTGTTTATTGAATTTTTTTTATTTATGAATACATTTGAATTTGCAGACAAGAGCTGAACAATTCTTTTATTTTCTTCTCTAGGAAAATAATTTGCAGTATATAATATAAAACGGGCGGCACGGTGGCTTAGTGTTTAGCACGTTCGCCTCTCAGCGCTAGGGATTCCCGGTTCGGATCCCCATCTGGGTGGAGTTTCCATGTTCTCCCCGTGTCCGCGTGGGTTTCCTCCAGGTTCTCCGGTTTCCTCCCACAGTCCAAATACATGGATCAAGTCAATTGAGTTCTCCAAATTGCCCCATATAGAATGTGTATGTGTGAGTGAGTGTGTGCCCAGCGATGGATTGGCGCCCTGTCCTGGGTCTATCTGCCCAGCGCCCGAAACGTTCTCCCCTGGATGGGCATGGGGAACCCCACCGTGACCCTAATAGAGGATAAAGTGGAAGATAATGAATGAATGAATGAATGAACTTTAAAGTAGGCGGCACGGTGGCTTAGTGGTTGGCATGTTCTCCTCTCAGCTCTAGGGATTCCCGGTTCGAATCCCCATCTGGATGGAGTTTCCATGTTCTCCCCGTGTCCGCGTGGGTTTCCTCCGGGTTCTCCGGTTTCCTCCCACAGTCCAAAAACATGGATCAAGTCAAATGAGTTCTCCAAATTGCCCCATATAGAGTGTGTCTGTGTGAGTGAGTGTGTGCCCAGCGATGGATTGGCGCCCTGTCCTGGGTCTATCTGCCCAGCGCCCGAAATGTTCTCCCCTGGATGGGCATGGGGAACCCCACCGCGACCCTAATAGAGGATAAAGCGGGAGATAATGAATGAATGAATGTTGATTATGTGGATCCAATGCATCCGATACTACAAATCATCTGACCCCCACAAACAGATCTGATCAGATGGATCAAGAGTGTGTGGTGTTTAGAGCAGACATGTAATAAGATCTGCATTAAGAACAACAAAGTCAAATGTAAAACACTTAAACTAAGTGGCTGCTTGTAGTTACACCCACGGCAGCTCTGTGTCTGTGCACCGTATGAACATAAGTCAGATCTTAAAGGGCACACGGGTTCATTTTAGCTCTGACTCTTTACAGCAGTAAAGCTCTGTCTGTGGTCGCAAACAGTTTGGGTGGATTTTGCAGATTGGCCTCTTTCTAGTTTTCAGCTGAGGCAAGTGAAAAACAAACAGTCAGACCTTCATGCAATCCATAATGTCGCCCTAAAACCTCACAGTTTTCTCGGTATCACCTAAACTCCATTATTTTTTCCCCACCTACTCTAAACATCTTCACTGTAGTTGGCGAGAAGTACATGGCGCCACCTACAAGCCACCATCCAGTCTAATTACAACTCATCTTTTTAAACATTATCATTTTTGTCCAGTGAAAGGACATTTTAATAGTAATGTAGCCATTTTGTAGTTCCTTTGGTGTCATTTGTTGACACTAAACAGAAACTCTCTTTGTAAGGATAATTGTTTAAGCTTTGAAGGTATTCTGTGTTAAATTGTTCTCATGTTCTAAACAGTTACAGTTCTAAATCACTGGCCACTGAGGTTAAAGCAGCCTGGCTTTTAAAAACAAGGAACAGTAAAAGTAGGATGTGTTTTGCAGCACAGTGTTTTCACTCCGTCACAAGGTTTTGTGGTTTTTGCAGAGTTAAAGAAATAACACAGCCGCTAAAAGTCAGCCGCCCAACCTGTCTGCTGTTTTCATCTTCTGCTGTACGACCTGTTTCATGCTTTGTATGTGTACAGTATATCTGCCTAGTTATACAACTGAGTTATATTTAAGACCTCGACATTGATGACAGGTTCACTATATGTTCAACCCCAAACAGCACCTATATTCAAACAAGCTGACAGCCACACGCAGTAACACCACGGTGAAGGTGCGATAATAATAACATCATTTCACTAAACACCAGCAGCGAGGTGACATTTGCCTAAATGCAGCAGTATGAGCATCAGATGTTCTCATTTCTCATTTGTGCCTGTAAAATTAAATTTCTGTCTGTTCTATTTTCAGTCCGTGTGTGTTTTACACACAGTCATACCTTATTGCTCACATCTGTTTTGACTTCTTTTAAGACTGTCCTGTAATAAAGTCACTGTCAATTTTTAAATCTAGCCTTAAAACCCATTTTTACTCTCGGGCTTTTGATACAACATGATTTTTACTTTGGTTTTCATGGTTTTAGTTGTTTTATTGATTTCAAATTCGATGTCTTGTACGTTTAAGTGGCTGTCTTAATACTTTTGTGCATATTCATTCATTCATTCATGGGTCGCGGGGGGGGTCCTCATGCCCATCCAGGGGAGAACGTTTCGGGCGCTGGGCAGTTAGACCCAGGACAGAGCGCCAATCCATCGCTGGATACACACTCACTCACACAGACACACTCTATATGGGGCAATTTTGAGAATTCAATTGACTTGATCCATGTTTTTGGACTGTGGGAGGAAACCGGAGAACCCGAAGGAAACCCACGCAGACATGGGGAGAACATGGAAACTCCACCCAGATGGGGATTCAAACCGGGAATACCCATATTATGGGATCATATACATGTTTGTTATATTTATATATTATTCATTATTCATTATCTCCCGCTTTATCCTCTATTAGGGTCGCGGTTGGGTTCCCCATGCCCATCCAGGGGAGAACGTCTCGGGCGCTGGGCAGATACACCCAGGACAGGGCGCCAATCCATCGCTGGGCACACACTCACTCACACAGACACACTCTATATGGGGCAATTTTGAGAACTCAATTGACTTGATCCATGTTTTTGGACTGTGGGAGGAAACCGGAGAACCCGGAGGAAACCCACGCAGACACGGGGAGAACATGGAAACTCCACCCAGATGGGGATTCGAACCGGGAATCCCTAGCGCTGAGAGGCGAACGTGCCAACCACTAAGCCACCGTGCCGCCTTATATATTATTATTATATATATTATGGGATCAGGGCGGCATGGTGGTTTAGTGGTTAGCACATTTGCACAGCGCTAGGGATTCCCAGTTCGAATCCCAATCTAGGTGGAGTTTCCGTGTTCTCCCCGTGTCCGTGTGGGTTTCCTCCGGGTTCTCCGGTTTCCTCCCACTTGTCCAAAAACATGGATCAAGTCAATTGAATTCTCCAAACTGCCCCATATAGAGTGTGTGAGTGTGTACCCAGCGATGGATTGGCGCCCTGTCCTGGGTGTATCTTCCCAGCGCTCAAGATGTTCTCCCCTGGATGGACATGGGGAACCCCCCCCCCCCCCCCGCGAACCTAATAGAGGATAAAGCGGGAGATAATGAATGAATGAATGAATGAATATTTTAAGAAAATCAAACGCGTCCTGATGATGATGATGATGATGATGCTTTTATAATGAAGCGTTCTTACTGTCTGTTCTACGTCTGTTCCAGGTTCCTCTTCTCGTAAGCCAGCTGGTGCATCACCTCGCTGCAGTAATCCTCCACCTGGCCCACCTGCTCCACACTCAGCCGCTCCCTCCAGGCGTAGATGGCTTCCTTGGCGTCCCGAGCCGAGATGAGGAACGGCTTGTCGGAGGAGTAGCTGTGGCCGCGCGTCATGTTCATCACGAACTCCTCCAGCTCCGGGGAGGCGCTCAGGTTGGCGAAGCGGTAGAGTCTGTGCAGCTCGCTGACGGGCCGCAGCACCAGGTCCTCGTAGCGGAGCCGGTGGTAGTTGCGCCTGAGCCACGGCGGCGCGCCGGCCACCAGCGTCATGTCGCTGAGCCAGTTGTCGCAGATGAGCTCCATGGCGCCGGCCACGTAGCTCTCGGCTCGGTTCACCCGGTTTCCAGGCAGGAGCAGCCGCTTGAACTTGTCCGTCTGCTTCTTGCTGCGGAGCACCTGGATGCTCTCCCGCACCAGCGCCTGCTTGGACTTGAGGCGCGAGTTGTGCACGGCGCGGGGGTCCCGAAAAAGCTGGACGACCTGCAAGTTGAGCGACGGGTCCCTCATCAAGGGAACGAGCACCCCCAGGTCCAGCACCCGCACGTCCTTGATGACGACCACCGGATACTTTTTGCACTCCCGCTCCAGCTCCCTGATGTCCCTCGACGCGCACTTGCCGCACACTTCGCCCTGCACCAGCCCCACTTTGTGCTTCTTGTAGGCGGCGCACAGGGGCTCGGAGCAGATCACCTTGTTGGTCTTCCAGCCGAATATGAACGACGTGCTGACGTTGGCCGCGCCGGCGTAGAGCTTCAGCACCGAGAAGTCGCAGCGGAACAGCGAGTTCATCATGTCGCGCACGGCGCCCTGCAGGCTGCCCGCGTCCCCCGGGTAGAGCGCCTGCCACATGTTCCACATCGGCTCGTACAGGTAGAAGACGTCCGGGTGCTGGTTGAAGAGCTCCCCCAAAAAGGACGACCCGGTCCTCCACGTGGCGTGCAGGTAAATGTGGGTTTTGGACGGGCTCCTGGAGCCGACCGGCTCGGCCGCCTCGCTGGAGTTGCCGGGCGCGGTGCCCGTCCGGTCGGCGCTGTTCCACAGAGCCATGCTGCTCTCCAGATCGGGGCAGCGCTTCTGCTGCTGCTGCCGCCGGGAGCCATGCTTCGCCTGAGCCGAGCGGTGGTCCAAGACGTAGGGGATGAGCAGCAGGACGAGCGAGTAGCCGAGGATCAGGAGGATGTACTTCTTCTGCAGCCTCCTCTTCATTTCCCCGGCGGTCGACGCGCGCTGTCCCGGTGCTCGGCGAGGTTTGGCGCCCCTTTACGTTCACCCAGCAGAGCTGACTGTGGGCGTGGACACGACTTGCAAACCACGCCCATAAACAACCCAAAAAAAATAAAAAGTCTGCACACGTCACAAGCGCGAATACAAATTCTAGAGGTTGCCCTCGAGGGCCAATTTATTAGGTTCGTCTTACACCACACCGTTTACACATTCACATTGGGCTTAGTGGTTGGCACGTTCGCCTCTCAGCGCTAGGGTTTCCCGGTTCGAATCCCCATCTGGGTGGAGTTTCCATGTTCTCCCCGTGTCCGCGTGGGTTTCCTCCGGGTTCTCCGGTTTCCTCCCACAGTCCAAAAACATGGAGCAAGTCAATTGAGTTCTCCAAATCGCCCCATATAGAGTGTGTCTGTGCGTGTGAGTGTGTGTCCAGCGATGGATTGGCGCCCTGTCCTGGGTCTATCTGCCCAGCGCCCGAAACGTTCTCCCCTGGATGGGCATGGGGAACCCCACCGCGACCCTAATAGAGGATAAAGTGGGAGATAATGAATGAATGAATAATATATAAATATAACAAACATGTATATGATCTCAGGCGGCACGGTGGCTTAGTGGTTAGCACGTTCGCCTCTCAGCACTAGGGATTCCCGGTTCGAATCCCCATCTGGGTGGAGTTTCCATGTTCTCCCTGTGTCCGTGTGGGTTTCCTCCGGGTTCTCCGGTTTCCTCCCACAGTCCAAAAACATGGATCAAGTTAATTGAGTTCTCTAAATTGCCCCATAGTGAGTGTGTACCCAACGATGGATTGGCGTCCTGTCCTGGGTCTATCTGCCCAGCGCCCGAGACGTTCTCCCCTGGATGGGCATGGGGAACCCCACCGCGACCCTAATAGAGGATAAAGCGGGAGATAATGAATGAATGAATGAATGTATATGATCTCATAATATGGGTATATTCCCGGTTCGAATCCCCATCTGGGTGGAGTTTCCATGTTCTCCCCGTGTCTGCGTGGGTTTCCTCCGGGTTCTCCGGTTTCCTTCCACAGTCCAAAAACATGGAGCAAGTCAATTGAGTTCTCCAAATTGCCCCATATAGAGTGTGTCTGTGTGAGTGAGTGTGTGTCCAGTGATAGACTGGCGCCCTGTCCAGGGTCTATCTGCCCAGCACCCGAGACGTTCTCCCCTGGATGGGCATGGGGAACCCTAATAGAGGATAAAGCGGAAGATAATGGATGGATGGTGTGGGTAAATCTATCCGCCCGTTCGTTTGAAAAGGAGGAGATCACACCAACAGTTCTGAGTGAAGAAATAACATTTATTAATACAACAGAAATCTGGGGAGAACCCAAGAACCCGTGCGCGATCTGCCTGTTCTCGCACATAAACACCAAAAAATAAAAGTCTGCACACGTCACAAGCACGAATACAATTATAGAGGTTGCCCTCAATGGCCAATTTATTAGGTTCGTCTTACGCCACACAGTTTAATGCAGTTCTACAATTATAAGCTGTAGTCTATTTTTCCCCCGTACATACGGTGGCTTAGTGGTCAGCACGTTCGCCTTTCTGCACTAGGGATTCCCGGTTCGAATCCCCATCTGGGTGGAGTTTCCATGTTCTCGCCGTGTCTGCGTGGGTATCCTCCGGGTTCTCCGGTTTCCTCCCACAGTCCAAAAACATGGATCAAGTCAATTGAGTTCTCCAAATTGCCCCATATACAGTGTGTCTGTGTGAGTGAGTGTGTGCCCAGCGATGGATTGGCACCCTGTCCTGGGTGTATCTGCCCAGCGCCCGAGACGTTCTTCCCTGGATGGGCATGGGGAACCCCACCGCGACCCTAATAGAGGATAAAGCGGGAGATAATGGATGGATGGATGGTTTAATAAAGCCTGTAGTTTTAGAGTTTAATTCTGTAGATGGCGGTAACGAGTTTCGTTGCATTGAGTTCAACCACTGAAGCAACTTCACAACAACCAGAGCGGCAAGAAAGAAAACGGCGCCATCTAACATTTCATACCAACAACCGTCTGAGAATTATTATTATTATATATTTTTAGTTGGTTTATAAGAATCTTTTATACAATGTGCCAAACGATATCGCTGTTGGGAGTGTAATGAATTCTTCAGTCCTTCTTACAGCTGGATGCTAACAGGAGCCGCGAGCCTTCATCAGAACCTTCATCAGAACCTTCATCTGAACCTTCACCAGAACCTTCATCTAAACCTTCATCAGAACATTCACCAGAACCTTCATCAGAACCTTCACCAGAACATTCATCAGAGCCTTCACCAGAACCTTCATCAGAACATTCACCAGAACCTTCATCAGAACCTTCACCAGAACATTCATCAGAGCCTTCATCAGAACCTTCATCAGAACCTTCACCAGAACATTCATCAGAGCCTTCACCTGAGCCTTCATCATAACCTTCACCATAACCTTCACCAGAGCCTTCATCAGAACCTTCATCAGAACCTTCATCAGAGCCTTCATCTGAGCCTTCATCAGAACCTTCATCAGAACCTTCACCAGATCCTTCACCAGAACCTTCATCAGAACCTTCATCAGAAACTTCACCAGAACCTTCATCAGAACCTTGATCATCAGGAGCCGCGAGCCTTCATCAGAACCTTCACCAGAGCCTTCATCAGAACCTTCATCATCAGGAGCCGTGAGCCTTCATCAGAACCTTCATCAGAGCCTTCATCAGAACCTTTATCAGAACCTTCATCAGAGCCTTCACCAGAACCTTCACCAGAACATTCATCTGAGCCTTCATCTGAGCCTTCATCAGAACCTTCACCAGAACCTTCATCAGAACCTTCATCAGAGCCTTCATCAGAACCTTCATCTGAACCTTCATCAGAACCTTCATCAGAACCTTCATCATCAAAACAGAAATCAGTTCTGAATGAAGCGGCTCTGTGTTGGAGACCAGATCTGCTACTGGCTTTGAATCATTAAATTAGGTAAATGTTAAAATTCGTTAGTGTAATTGGTTAAAATGGCGCACTGGACTAAATTCGAGAGGGAGCTGGATCAGGAGGTGAAGAAGCTCATCAGACACCTGAGTGGCCTTCAGGATGAAGAAGACCAGAATTTTCAAATGGCTCTTAAATTTGCATGGTCCAACTTCAGGTAAAGATTCATGCAAAGCTTTTAAAATCAAAACACAAACTAGAGCCATATCTGTGCTAAATCTTCATAATTATACAATGCAATATACTCAGAGTAATTAAGTAATTAATTAATGTTGCCAGGTTTCATCGGTTCCTGGATGTCAGCAGTCACAAGGTGCAGCGTTCTGTACAGGGGTGAGGATCCTTTAGATATACAGTATTCCTGCTAACTTCCATCCATCCATTTTCTTCCACTTCATCCTCTATTAGGGTCGCGGGGTGGGGGGGGGGGTTCCCCATGCCCATCCAGGGGAGAACGTTTCGGGTGCTGGGCAGATACACCCAGGATAGGGCGCCAATCTATCACTGGGCACACACTCACTCACACAGACACACTCTATATGGGGCAATTTGGAGAACTCAATTGACTTAATCCATGTTTTTGGACTGTGGGAGGAACCGGAGAACCCGGAGGAAACCCACGCGGACACGGGGAGAACATGGAAACTCCACCCAGATGGGGATTCGAACCAGGAATCCCTAGTGCTGAGAGCCACCTTATAACATGCCAACCACTAAGCCACCGTGCCACCCTCCTTATAACTTCCATCCATTATCTTTCACTTTATCCTCTATTAGGGTCGCGGTGGGGTTCCCCATGCCCATCCAGGGGAGAACGTCTCGGGCGCTGGGCAGATAGACCCAGGACAGGGCGCCAATCTATCGCTGGGCACACACTCACTCACACAGACACACTCTATATGGGGCAATTTTGAGTATTCAATTGACTTGATCCATGTTTTTGGATTGTGGGAGGAAACTGGAGAACCCGGAGGAAACCCACACGGACACGGGGAGAACATGGAAACTCCACACAGATTGGGCTTCGAACTGGGAATCCCTAGCGCTGAGAGCCACCATGCCGCCTCCTTATAACTTCATGTCATGATTGTTTCTAAATGTTTTTACAAATTTTCTATAATCTTGTTCTGATGGCTATAGTTTTTATACAATTCAGAACAAGAAATTCCATGATTCTATTTCATTAGTTTTGGAGCCAGACGGTCAATGTGGGTTTCCTCCGGGTTCTCCGGTTTCCTCCCACAGTCTAAAAACATGGATCAAGTCAATTGAGTTCTCCAAATTGCCCCATATAGAGTGTGTCTTTATGAGTGAGTGAGTGTTGAGTTGAGTTGGCGCCATGTCCTGGGTGTGTCTGCCCCGCGCCCGAAACGTTCTCCCCTGGATGGGCATGTGGAACCCCACCGCGACCCTAATAGAGGATAAAGCGGGAGATAATGAATGAATGAATGGATTTATACCCTATGTAGGCTTTACTCTCACACATCCATACTCCTTCTGGTTTCAGGATTTATGAAAAACTTATGGTGCACTCAGATTTATCTAAAGCTGAGAGCTGGAAGCGACTGACCGAGGAATTTCTGAACTCGCCTCTCCCCAATACAGAGGGAACCATGGTAAGCTGAATCTCAGCCTCTATTAAATAATATTCTGTGTTCGCACACTTTCTTGTATTTCGTTTTGTTTTTTATTTAGACTGATATTCATCATGCTCTACTGTCTTTACTGCTCTTGCTCTCTGATTCGCCATTAAATACAAACTACAATGAACGACCCAGACCGAAAGAATCAGGTTCGTTCATTTGTTGAGTCCCCGCTGGTTTTAAATCGGCAGCGTTAAAACAATCATCGTGTGAATTTTACATTGTAATTGCAGAAAAAGCAGATCAGTTTGACTGGGCTAAGTTTTTAATGGAAGGAGAAGAAATAGACACAGGGCCATTTCCAGATACACCGGTAAGTCAGGCTTTCTTTTGTCTTTATGCAGATACAGCATATGGATAAAGTTATTGGGACACTTCTCTGAATTATTGAATTCAGAGGTTTCATTCAGAGCCCCTTTTTACGGGTGTTTAAAATCACGCACCTTGCGATACAATGGAACAGTTCATTCATTCATTCATTCCTTCATTATCTCCCGCTTTATCCTCTATTAGGGTCGCGGGGGGGGGTTCCCCATGCCCATCCAGGGGAGAACGTTTTGGGCACTGGGTAGATACACCCAGGACAGGGCGCCAACCTATCGCTGGGCACACACTCACTCACACAGACACACTCTATATGGGGCAATTTGTGGAACTCAATTGACTTGAGCCATGTTTTTGGACTGTGGGAGGAAACCGGAGAACCCGGAGGAAACCCACGCAGACACGGGGAGAACATGGAAACTCCACCCAGATGGGGATTCGAACCGGGAATCCCTAGTGCTGAGAGGAGAACGTGCTAAACCACTAAGCCACCGTGCCGCCCCCTTGCAATACAATGGAACAGTTAATTCATTCATTCATTATCTTCCGCTTTATCCTCTATTAGGGTCGCGGTGGGGTTCCCCATGCCCATCCAGGGGAGAACGTCTCGGGCGCTGGGCAGATAGACCCAGGACAGGGCGCCAATCCATCGCTGGGCACACACTCACTCACACAGACACACACTATATGGGACAATTTGGAGAACTCAATTGACTTGATCCATGTTTTTGGACTGTGGGAGGAAACCAGAGAACCCGGAGGAAACCCACGCAGACACGGGGAGAACATGGAAACGCCACCCAGATTGGGATTCGAACCGGGAATCCCTAGCACTGAGAGGTGAATGTGGTAATGGAACAGTTATATGCTTCCAACTTTGTAGAACAAATATAGTACGTTTGCTGTTTCAGTATGTCTGTGTTCCATGTTAGAATGAGCTTTCGTTATAATGTTCTTATCTTCGCATGTTTCTATGTTGTTTTTCAGGAGTGGTCTGAGGAAGAAAGTGATGATGAAAATCAGCAGCCTATTAGCAGAGAGGATTCTGGTATACAGGTGGATAGAACGCCACAGGAAGATCAAGATCAGGACAATAAGGCTGTACAAGTCTCCTGGACTGGTGAGGTCACGGCAAGTTAAAGAATTTAGTTGCAATAATAATTTAGATTTGCATTTACTTTGCTTACATGTTGCCATATGACGTATACAGTGGCAGAACCGGATTCCAGGTCCTGGCTTGAGATGCATGTAGTAACCCCGTACTGGGTTCCTCACTCATCACGTTTCCCGCACAGTCTCCACCTTCATTCCAACCTAATGAACGTCTGGTGAGCATTTGATCTACTGACACTTCTACTTGGTATATTTCACATTAAGCATTATTTATTAGAAGCATCATCTTTTAAAAGTTGAGAAATGAAATATAAAGGGACTTAATAAAAGGCCTGAACATCTTTCAGAGGACTTTATGTGTAGGAACTGAATTTTTGAAATCAGAGTACAGGGTCAGACATGATACTGCATCTCCTAAAGCAATGAAGCTCAAGGGTCCACATTTGTAACTTTGGTGGACTTGGTAAGGACCCCACCAAGACATTCACACACAAAGTCCAAGACTCCACACAGAAAGCACATCGTTCGAATTGTACTGCTGGTCATTTTAGTTAATACGTATATTATTTAGATCATTTATATTTAAAGATGACAAGCAAATTTTCATTCATTCATTCATTATCTTCCGCTTTATCCTATCTTGGGGTCGCGGGGGGGTTCCCCATGCCCATCCAGGGGAGAACGTTTCGGGCTGGGCAGATACACCCAGGACAGAGTGCCAATCTATCGCTGGGCACACACTCACTCACAGAGACACACTCTATATGGGGCAAATATTTTTGAGAATTCAATTGACTTGATCCATGTTTTTGGACTGTGGGAGGAAACCGAAGAACCCTGAGGAAACCCACGCAGACACAGGGAGAACATGGAAACTCCACCAAGATGGGGATTCAAAACGGGAATCCCTAGAGCTGAGAGGCGAACGTGCTAACCACTAAGCCACCGTGCCGCCCAAGCAAATTTTACATTTTTAAAATAAAATAACATTTGAAAGGCTTGTATGTAATGAGTAGAACTTGTTACTATTTACTAGTAACAAGGTCTGTTACTAAGTTCTGAGGTTCTGTTTTTAAAAAATAATAATTCACACCAGATGTGGTGAGTGTGTGAGATGTTGCTTGGGTGTTGGGTGCCTGGTTTAGATTAATCAGGTTTCACAATGATCTCTCAAACTGTTCATGCAAACAATACATCTTTTTGGTTGAAATATAAATTTAATGTATTCTTTCTTTTTTTTTTTGTCTGCAGGGATCAGCATCTCTACAACACAGATCCACTGTACCTGCCAGAGGAGAAAGCTTTTGTTACTGAAACCCAAGTGATTAGAGAGACTTTATGGTAAGAGAATTTAGTTTTCCCTGAAAAAACAACCGTATTCAGTCTACTGGATGTTTAAAATTTCACTTAGTTAAATTTCACTAAATAACTTGATACAGGTGGCTTAGTGGTTTAGCACGTTCTCCTCTCAGCTCTAGGGATTCCCGGTTCGAGTCCCCATCTGGGTGGAGTTTTCATGTTCTCCCTGTGTCCACGTGGGTTTCCTTCGTGTTCTCCGCTTTCCTCCCACAGTCCAAAAACATGGATCAAGTCAATTGAGTTCTCCAAATTGCCCCATATAGAGTAATGTGTGTGTGAGTGAGTGTGTGCCCAGCGATGGATTGGCGCCCTGTCCTGGGTGTATCTGCCCAGCGCCCGAGACGTTCTCCCCTGGATGGGCATGGGGAACCCCACCGCGACCCTAATATAGAATAAAGCGGGAGAGAATGAATGAATGAATGAATGAATGAACTTGATTCAGGGGCGGCACGGTGGCTTAGTGGTTAGTACGTTCTCCTCTCAGTGCTAGGGATTCCCAATTCGAATCCCCATCTTGGTGGAGTTCCCATGTCCTCCCCGTGTCCGCGTGGGTTTCCTCCGGGTTCTCCGGTTTCCTCCCACAGTCCAAAAACATGGATCAAGTCAATTGAGTTCTCCAAATTGCCCCATATAGAGTGTGTGTGTGTGAGTGAGTGAGTGCCCAGCGATGGATTGCCGCCCTGTCCTGGGTCTATCTGCCCAGCGCCCGAAACGTTCTCCCCTGGATGGGCATGGGGAACCCCCCCCCCTTCCCCCCCGCGACCCTAATAGAGGATAAAGCGGAAGATACTGGATGGATGGAACTTGATTCAGTCATCATATGAACCATGACAAAAAGCATTTCATTAAACAAGATCTGCAGTTTCACATCAGAACTCAGACCTTTGTCTTTCAAAATAGTTATATTTGAAAGTTTATAGATTTTCATAATTTAAGGTTTCAGCCAGTAACAGTCATACAGAACTTCTTAGCATCATTTCTGAGCAGTGCTGTTCACCACTGTGTTTGTGTTTTTGTTCAGGCTTCTGTCAGGAGTTAAGAGACTCTTCATATTCCAGCACCATGATGGCAAAATCAGTGTGCGAAATGACGTGGTTGTCACACATCTAACCAATGTGAGCAAGAACCTTTTAATTCTTTAGTTCTATTATTCAAGAATATAATTTTTTATCATCCTTAGATAAAATGTTGTCTGTCAGACTTGTGGTGAAACTTTTTGATTGTTGTGTTTAAAGCGGGTTCTCCGGTTTCCTTCCACAGTCCAAAAAACATGGATCAAGTCAATTGAATTCTCCAAAATTGCCCCATATAGAATGTATGTATGTGTGTTAGTGAGTGAGTGTGTGCCCAGCGATGGATTGGCGCCCTGTCCTGGGTCTATCTGCCCAGCGCCCGAAACGTTCTCCCCTGGATGGACATGGGGAACCCCACCGCGACCCTAATTTAGGATAAAGTGGAAGATAATGAATGAATTAATTAACTTGATTCAGGGGCGGCACGGTGGCTTAGTGGTTAGCACATTCACCTCTCATCGCTAGGGATTCCCGGTTCGAATCCCCATCTGGGTGGAGTTTCCGTGTTCTCCCCGTGTCTGCGTGGGTTTCCTCCGGGTTCTCCGGTTTCCTCCCACAGTCCAAAAACATGGATCAAGTCAATTGAATTCTCAAAAATTGCCCCGTATAGAGTGTGTCTGTGTGAGTGACTGTGTGCCCAGTGATGGATTGCCCCCCTGTCCTGGGTGTATCTGCCCAGCGCCCGAGACGTTCTCCCCTGGGTGGGCATGGGGAACCCCACCGCGATTCATTTAAAATGAATGTTTAAAGTGAGTGATGAATGTACAATTGTGTCGGTTGGTTTGTTTCAGAATTGCTTGCGCTCAATACTGGAGCATGTGGCAGCATATGGACAGGCGGTGTTCCGTCTCCAGAGGTTTATCGACGAGGTGACCGGTCACAGTGCAGATCCGTGTCCTCCTGGCGTCAACTCCTCTTTCTGTTCGTCTTCCAAAAAGAGCTCCGATCCTCCATTTAGAACTTACCAAGCCTTTGTGTGGGCACTTTACAAATACTTTAGCAGCTTTAAGGAGGAGCTCTCTGCCATTGAGAAAGAAATAATAAGCAAAGGTAATCAAGCGATTCGGTCCGGAACCTTGGTTTCACAATAGACTCCCACCTTAAACTCTCTGATCATGTGATCAAAACCGCTCGTTCCTGCAGATTCCTTTTTACAACATAAGGAAGATCAGACCCTTCTTGACGGAACATGCTACCCAACTGCTTGTTCAAGACCTAGTCCTATCCCGGCTTGATTATTGTAATGCGCTACTTGCCGGTATCCCAGCTTCCACAATCAGACCTCTACAACTGATTCAAAACTCTGCAGCCCGACTCGTGTTTAACCCCCAAGAACTCATGTCACTCCATTACTCATGTCCCTCCATTGGCTCCCTGTAGCTGCTGCATTCAGTACAAGTCACTGACTCTGGCCTACAGAACTATTTCTGGATCTTCCCCCTCCTACCTTCACTCTATCTTTTCAAAATACACTCCGACTCGTTCACTTCGCTCCGGTGATGATCGCCCCCTGGCGGTTCCACCTCACCGAGGAGCTGATTCTCACTCCTTGGCGTTCACCACTGCAAAATGGTGGAACGTTCTTCCCAACTCTGTCCGTAAGGCAGAATCACTAAACCGTTTTAAGAAACTACTGAAGACGCATCTCTTTAACAAATACATGTTGTAGAAAAAAAAAGGGGGGGAGGGGCCGCAGAATCGAATAACAATCAGGTTTGATGAATTTACAGTATAGTTGGTTTTCTCCATAACTTCTGATTGTAATGTTCTCATTTGTAAGTCGCTTTGGATAAAAGCATCTGCTAAATGACTAAATGTAATGTAAAGGTAGTTTGCACATGAACCTATGAGCATTAAGACTGATGGTCTGGTTTTATTTAGATTGATGTTCCGTGTTTGGTATACGCAGATGAGACGGTGACGTTGTCTGGGGTGTTGGATCGGCTCAGTCCTCATCTTGCGCAGATCACTATGCTGCACCGAGTGTTTTGCACAGGAGTGGCTGAGGTTCCTTCTGGAACGCCGAATGTTGTACGAGCCTCACACCTGCTCAATACGCTGTACAAGGCCATCATCGAGTACGACAGTGTGGGAGAAGCTTCTGAGCAGTCGGTAAGCTTAATTCTGTAATAATTAGATACTCAAGTTCAAGTTATTTATTTATAGAGCGCTTTTAACAACAGTACATTGTCACAAAGCAGCTTTACAGAATGAAAAGCCTTTAAACCCCCAAAGAGCGAGCCGAGGCGACAGTGGCAAGAAAAAACTCCCTTTTATGTTGTTATTTAAGGAAGAAACCTTGAGAGGACCAAGACTCAGTGGGGGACTCATCCTCCTTGAGCGGCCAGGCAGCAACAATAATGTAGGACACTAATGTACAGATATTAAACAAATTGAAAAACTAACAACTGGAAAACTATATATGAGTCCATTAGGGGGCGTCCTGCAGGACCTCCAGTCCAATTGATATTCAGATTCCATCCAGTATTCGTCAGCAGAGCCATGGATGAAGATCTCCAGGAAGCCGGGGGACACCTCAAAAGAAACAGATACTCATGTCTATGTTCATCGCAAACAAATGTTTAAGTAGATTATGCATCAAATAAAGGTTCCATTTTAAATTGTTCTACTTTAAATTGATAAAAATGTTGCTCTCTGTGCGTCCAGGTGGCGTTGCTCTTCTCTCTCTGGGTTGAAACGGTCAGGCCGTACCTTGAGATAGTGGATGAATGGATCGTTCATGGGCACTTGTTTGACCCAGCCAAGGAATTTATAATTCAAAGGTAACAAATACAATGTGAAGGTTTGAGATTACAATCCTGTGTCCTGTCTGTGATACTTGATGTGTGGAGCTCCTGACCATTAAAGGGGCCAAACAAAACACATGTAGCTGTGGTATTTTTATTATTTTTTTTTGTTTACACTAATTAAGTTATTCATTAAATTATTTTTTTATCAAAAGTTCTCTGATCTCAAAGAACCTACAGTTAAGATAAGATACGATAAACCTTTATTGGTCCCACAATGGGGAAATTCACATTTCTCAGCAGCAGATACAGAGGAGGGTGAAAACGTCATTAAAAGAGATTTAAACTAGGAAAAGATTTAGTTATAAATATATATATATATATATATATATATATATATATATATATATATATATATATATATATATATAAGATTCATTCATTCATTATCTCCCGCTTTATCCTCTATTAGGGTCGTGGTGGGGTTCCCCATGCCCATCCAGGGGAGAACATCTCAGGCGCTGGGCAGATACACCCAGGACAGGGCGCCAATCCATCGCTGGGCACACACTCCCTCACACATACACACTCTATATGGGGCAATTTAGAGAACTCAATTAACTTGATCCATGTTTTTGGACTGTGGGAGGAAACCGCTCTGCCCCGCGGCTCTGGAACTCGCTACCCCATGGACTACGTAACACCACCTCCCTCTCTCTGTTTAAGACTGGCCTAAAAACTCATCTTTTTAAATTAGCTTTTAACTGTTAATGAATTATTATGGATATAATTTTATCTTTGTAATTTATTTCATTCTACTTTCTTTTGCACATGATTATTTTTAAATGTAAATGTTTTTTTTTAATATGTATGTTTTGTACAGCTTCCTTGGGTGTTCTGAAAGGCGCTTTCAAATAAAATGTATTATTATTATTATTATTATTATTATTGTCCATAAGAGTTGCTAGCTTGTTTAGTACCCTCTTGTCTCCCACCACCTGCACCGGGTCTAAGCGTTCCCCCAGGACAGAGCTGGCCTTCCTAATTAGTTTGTCCAGTCTGCTCCTGTCTGCATTCGTGATGCTGCTGCCCCAGCACACCACTCCATAAAAAAATGGCTGATGCCACCACTGTGTCAAAAAAGGTCCTGAGGAGTGGCCCCCGCACCCCAAACGACCTTAGTCTCCTCAGCAGATACAGTCTGCTCTGTCCTTTTTTATAGAGTGCAGTGGTGTCTGACCAGTCCAGTTTTGTGTTAAGGTGAACACCCAGCGTCCACTGTCTCCGTTATCAGTGTATATGTAAAAAAAAGTAAAAATGAATTGACCCTGTTATCTTGACTGTGTGCTTTAGAAACAAGGATGTGCCCGTGAACCACAGGGATTTCTGGTATGCCACCTACACTCTGTACAGTGTGTCCGAAGCTGTGGAGAATGAAGAGCGGCTGAGCGACACTGCCAGCGGAAGTTCCGGAGGAGAACAGGGTTCTAGCAGCAAACAGCACACCATGGTGTCCTTCCTTAAGCCAGTCCTCAAACAGATCATCATGGCTGGAAAGTCCATGCAGCTGCTGAAGAACCTGGACTGCAGGGATGCTGAGCAGACTGCCGGCTCCTCCAGAGGTTAGTATTAAAAACATAGTTTTTACCGATGATATTCATGTATAAATAATGTTTGCTGATAGTTATTAATTGTTAATGATGGATTATCTGGGTATTCCTTAGATGCCGAGAGGAAAAGTGTGTATGCTCTCTTTATGGAATCAGTGCAGACGCGTCTTCGTCGTGGGGAGGACTCTCCCACTGATACAGTTACTGAGCAACAAGCCACCAAGAGGAGCCTTATTAGGATGCAGTCTATTGTGGCGCGCCATCTAGAACTGGATGACATTTATGACCCCTTACTGGCCATCAACTTTGCCAGGTCATTATCTAATATACCAGAAATGATAACCGTAAACTTTACTGACATCTAGTGGTGAAGGTTGCACATATCAGCCACTTGTGTACACCATGTGTGTTGTTAATGCATTGCTCCCATAAACGGTGACCAGTTTAGTGCATGCTTTATAGAAAATAATTGTAATATATTCAGATCTTTAATAAGTAATGTCATTAGATGTGTGGTTCGCAAAGATTTTGGTGACTGTTAGACACATAAATAGCAAAGTACTTTATTATGTATATTAACATACACTATTTGGGCAAAACATCTATGCAGCATTACAGCTACAAATGTATGATCCCACATACTAATTTATATTATGTTATGATTGTGGTCGGGCGGCACGGTGGCTTAGTGGTCAGCACGTTCGCCTCTCGGCTCTAGGGATTCCCGTTTCGAATCCCCATCTGAGTTTCCATGTTCTCCCCGTGTCTGCGTGGGTTTCCTCCGGGTTCTCCGGTTTCCTCCCACAGTCCAAAAACATGGATCAAGTCAATTGAATTCTCCAAATTGCCCCAGCGCTCGAGACGTTCTCCCCTGGATGGGCATGGGGAACCCCACCGCGATAATAGAGGATAAAGCGGGAGATAATGAATGAATGAATGAACGTCCTGGACGGGGCGGCACAGTGGCTTAGTAGTTAGCACATTCACCTCTCCCCGTGTCCGCGTGGGTTTCCTCCGGGTTCTCCGGTTTCCTCCCACAGTCCAAAAACATGGATCAAGTCAATTGAATTCTCAAAATTTCCTCATATAGAGTGTGTCTGTTTGAGTGAGTGTGTGCCCAGCGATGGATTGGCGCCCTGTCCTGGGTCTATCTGCCCAGCGCCCGAAACGTTCTCCCCTGGATGGGCATGGGGAACCCCACCGCGACCCTAATAGAGGATAAAGCGGGAGATAATGAATGAATGATTGTGGTCAGAGAACAGGGTCAGTTTTGATCCTTGATATTCCTTTAAAGACATTCTAGGACAGAAATTGGATTTTCCTAAAATTCATTCATTCATTCATTATCTTCCGCTTTATCCTCTATTAGGGTCGCGGTGGGGTTCCCCATGCCCATCCAGGGGAGAACGTTTCGGGCGCTGGGCAGATAGACCCAGGACAGGGCGCCAATCTATCGCTGGGCACACACTCACTCACACACAGACACACTCTATATGGGGCAATTTAGAGAACTCAATTGACTTGATCCATGTTTTTGGACTGTGGGAGGAAACCGGAGAACCCGGAGGAAACCCATGCGGACACGGGGAGAACATGGAAACTCCACCCAGATGGGGATTTGAACCGGGAATCCCTAGCGCTGAGAGGAGAATGTGCTAACCACCGTGCCGCACGGATTTTCCTAAAATGTTCTCACAAAAGTAAATTGCACGGCTGTTTAAAGTGCTTATATTGGACTGACCAAGTAATGTGTGTGTGTGTGTGTGTGTGTGTGTGTGTATAAAACATGCAGTTAAAGTGCTTATATTGGACTGACCAAGTAATGTGTGTGTGTGTGTGTGTGTGTGTGTGTATAAAACATGCAGTATGAATGAAGGCGTTACAGGTTGTGTATTGTAATATTCTGGCCTTTTGGATTTAATAGGTTGTATTTGGAGCAGAAAGACTTCCATGAGACTTTTTCCGGCACAGACGTGATTATGGATCGTTCATCAGAATCTGTGACGTGTCAGACATTTGAGCTGACCCTGCGCTCCTGTCTGTATCCTCACATCGAGAGGAGGTACATCGAGTGCTGTGGCAACCTCATGAGGACCCTCAAGAAGGACTACAGGTGACGCACATTGTGTGGGACTTAACTTTCGGTGTCCATTTGCACCAACAATGTGAAAGAAAAGAGCCACTTGCCACTTCATCAATTTATGTTCAATAAAAGCATTTATTTTAGTTTTAATAGTAAATGATGCAAACGGCGTGATGTCTGGATAACGCTGGCTTTAATGTCTTAACATTCAGGGTACCTTCACTGTGTCATTTCAGACTGCTGGGGTACCTTCAGGCTATGAGGAATTATTTTCTGTTGGAAGCCGGGGACACCATGTATGACTTCTACACAGCCATCTTCGACAAGGTCCTGGAGAAGGAGAGCTGGCAGCAGCTGGCTTTTCTTAACGTGCAGCTGCAGGAAGCTGTGGGACAGCGCCATCCTGAGGACAGCAACCGGTATTATGATTAATACTTTCATTCAGTCATTATCTTCCGCTTTATCCTCTATTAGGGTCGCGGTGGGGTTCCCCATGCCCATCCAGGGGAGAACGTCTCGGGCGCTGGGCAGATAGACCCAGGACAGGGCGCCAATCCATCGCTGGGCACACACTCACTCACACAGACAAACTCTAAATGGGGCAATTTTGAGAATTCAATTGACTTGATCCATGTTTTTGGATTGTGGGAGGAAACCGGAGAACCCGGAGGAAACCCACGCAGACACGGGGAGAACATGGAAACTCCACCCAGATGGGGATTCGAACTGGGAGTCTGAGAGGAGAACGTGCTAAACCACTAAGCCACCGTGCCGCCCTGATTAATACTTCTGTACCTTTATTAAAGAAAGGTTAAGGTTTGTGTTATGATGCCACATCACGCAGTTTGATTCCACTCGTTTTGTCTCCCGTCAGGTTATCAATCTTTCTGGAAACTATTGATCCGACAAAGAAAAAGCAGCCTATCAATAATTTAGATGGTCTTACACTGAGCTATAAGGTATGATTCAGCAGGACAAGAGGACATGCCAATATTATAGTTTATTATCAATAAATGATGGACTTTTGATCAAAGTTATTTGTCTTTTTTTTTTTGCTTGTTAGGTTCCGTGGCCCGTGGATATTGTCATTAGTTCCGAGTGTCAGAAAATATACAATCAGGTCTTCCTGCTGCTTCTTCAAATTAAATGGGCCAAATATTGTCTGGATACTTTGCGATTCAGTGGTGAGTTAATGATAATGAGATAAATATTTATATAATTACATTTAAATTAACCCATCCATCCATTATCTTCCACTTTATCCTCTATTAGGGTTGCGGCGGGGGGGGGGGTTCCCCATGCCCATCCAGGGGAGAACGTTTCGGTTCACCCAGGACAGGGCGCCCATCTTTCGCTGGGCACACACTCACGCGCACATAAACACTCTATATGGGGCACTTTGGAGAACTCAATTGACTTGAACCATGTTTTTGGACTGTGGGAGGAAACTGGAGAGTCAGGAGGAAACCCACGAGGACACGGGGAGATCATGGAAACTCAACCCAGATGGGGATACGAAACCGGGAATCCCTAGCGCTGAGAGGCGATTGTGCTTAATCACTAAGCCCTTAAATTAACCCAAATTGATAAAAATATGGGCGGCACGGTGGCTTAGTGGTCAGCACGTTCTCCTCTCAGCACTAGTGATTCCCGGTTCGAATCCCCATCTGGGTGGAGTTTCCATGTTCTCCCCGTGCCCGCGTGGGTTTCCTCCAGGTTCTCCGGTTTCCTCCCACAGTCCAAAAACATGGATCAAGTCAATTGAATTCTCCAAATTGCCCCATGTAGAGTGTGTGTGTGTGAGTGAGTGTGTGCCCAGCGATGGATTGACGCCCTGTCCTGGGTCTATCTGCCCAGCGCCCGAGACGTTCTCCCCTGGATGGGCATGGGGAACCCCACCGCAACCCTGATAGAGGATAAAGCGGGAGATAATGAATGAATGAATGAATGATAAAAATATAAATATTTATTTAATTCGGAGATGAGGTATTATGTATGTTCACTCTTTTCATTTGAATTGAATTGATTTCTCTGTATTTCTGTATGTTATACCTGGATTTTTTATCAGATTTGACAGTAGCTACCAAAAGGCAGGAGGAAGGTCAGTCTGAGGAATGTTCCACCAAAGAACCAGTAAACCAGCAGATCCACAGGATGTTCCTTCTAAGGGTCAAGCTAATGCATTTTGTCAACAGCCTGCACAATTACATCATGACCAGGGTAAGAAATGTTTTTGACTCGTCACTGACAATTTTAATTAGGTGTCTTCATCTCACACTCGGTGTGTTTTTTAGATCTTACACAGCACAGGTTTGGAATTTCAGCACCAAGTAAAGGAGGCAAAAGATTTGGACCAGCTCATCAAGATCCATTACAGATATCTGTCCACTATCCACGACCGCTGCCTTCTCCGTGAGAAGGTACATTTGTTTTTTAAACTTGGTATATAGAAGTAAAATATGAACAGGTCCAGAAGCATTCAGACGTGAAAGGTTCCAGAGGTGCTCCCATGTGAGAACAGGTCCAGAGGCCGTCCAGTAAGAACATGTATAAAGGCAGTAAGGGCCTCCCCTTTATGTTTCGAAACCCTAATTATTCATTCATTCATTATCTTCCGCTTTATCCTCTGTTAGGGTCGCGGTGGGGTTCCCCATGCCCATCCAGGGGAGAACGTCTCGGGCGCTGCGCACACACTCACTCACACACTCTATATGGGGCAATTTGGAGAACTCAATTGACTTGATCCATGTTTTTGGACTGTGGGAGGAAACCGGAGAACCCGGAGGAAACCCATGCGGACACGGGGAGAACATGGAAAGTCCACCCAGATGGGGATTCCAACTGGGAATCCCTAGTGCCGAGAGGAGAACATGCCAACCACTAAGCCACCGTGCCGCCAAACCCTAATTATTGTTGCTTTTTCTTTTAAAGGTCAGTTTTGTCAAAGAAGCAATCATGAAAGTCCTGAATTTGGTTCTAATCTTCTCTGACCGATGGCAGGCTGGATTTGGAGCATGGAAGTAAGTTCTGCGATTTTAAAAGATGAAGGAACGTTGTCACAACAGAATATTTACATTTGTACGTAAGCTCAGACTGCTCACTATCTGAATATCTGACAGATCGCTTTTCCATGGTAAGCATTGATGTGGATTTGTATAGAAAACACACACACAGACGTTATTTCTAGATGTATAGATTAAATATACACTCCCAGATATTTAAACTTGAATGTTTAGAGCATGTTTCGTTTTTTCCTGCCTCGCCGGTTTAATGCAGGTCCTGTTTCTCTGTTGCAGAATCGAATCTATTGACAAAATGGAGTCCGATTTTAAGAACTGTCACATGTTCTTGGTAACCATTCTGAATAAAGCTGTGTGCAGGGGATCATTTCCTCATTGTGAGTCTCTGAGAGAAAGTGCTGCCCTCTTTATATGATTACACGTTTTCTTTTTGCTGTTTTTATTCTCTGTAGTCACAGTATATTAATTCTGCCCTTTGGTGTTTACAGTGGAATCCCTGGCTCTGTCTCTGATGGCTGGATTCGAGCAGTGTTAAACCACATTAAAGTGATGACAGATTCTTTACTGAAACGTCTTTCTACATGTGTCTATAATTGGTTCCTTTTTTTTTTAATCTGCCATAATGTCTGGGCTGTAACTCTGGCTGTGTTTAGTGTGTTCGAAGCTGTATGCACAGATGATGTTCTGTAAATATGTTTGTAAAGGACAGCAATGGAAAATGATGGTTTGGATATTTATAAGTAAATGTGAAGTCTTTCTGCAAGTGAGTCCATGTTCTTTCATTTAAACTTGTGACTAGGGCTGTATTCAACTACATATTTTCGTAGTCGAATCTGATTCGTCAGATTTTCCCTATAGTCGACTGATAGTCGAATCAGTTAAAATTTCACCACAAGATGGCGCTATAAGCGTAGTTTTAAAAAAAAACTACGCTTATAGCGCCATCTTGTGGTGAAATTAGACTTATATTTTACTTGTTTTTCTAACAAAAGAAAACCTTTTTTTTGTTTTTGTTTTTTCTTATTTTTTCTAGAAATTAGGATGATTTTCTTTGACAAAAGGCTATATATATAACGAAAACAAAGACATTTCATGTAAAAACTAATGCTTAGCAGCAGCCATGGGTGCCCCCATGTGGTCAAAATGGTACATTCGACTATGAGGTTCATAGTCGACTACGGTTCTCCGAATCGAATCGTCGAATCAGCGAATATTGCAGCTCACCCCTACTTGTGACATTACATTTCAGTTTATGCACATGGTTACAAAATCCTGTCGATATTTTAGAGGCACACATTCAGCCCGTAAAGCTGTAATGTTTAACCAAACCACACGATGATTTGTTTTTACTCAATATGTTTAATGTTAAAGAAAAATGACTGATCTTAAAATGTGCAAAAGTTTGCTTCCTGCTAACATGGGTTCACTTGGGGACCCAAAACCCTCGACTGAATAAATATCAGCTTACTAATATTGTTTCTATTTGTACAGAATAAACGATCTGACTCTGTGATGTATCGTTGCAGCCGTCCACGGTCTGTTCCTTCAGCTATTCGTTTTCTGATCTGCTTGTCCTGATGGTGAGAGGAACAAAGAAACACTGGGAAACAACATGGACGGGCCCACATTCACCTAGGAAGTCACGCACAAAGATATTTCAATGTTTACATCTAGGAAAATGTTTATCACATTGAATTTACATTCTAACATCATTTTGAACTGTGGTGGGAAACGAGTTACAGGAGGAAATATGCAGAGAATATATCTTTTAAGATCTTCACACAGGTCTTATCTGCACTACCGCGTAATCAGACTTCACATTACTGTGAATGTGGGTTTTTATAATGGGACCCTATAGTAAGGGCCCACCGCGACCCTATAGTGAGAAAATAAAATATTGACTGTTCAACTGCTCGGATTCCATCTTTGATCGCAGAATAACTAGAAGCCTGCTGTAGAAACAGTACTCATTCATTCATTCATTATCTCCTGCTTGGTTTAGCACGTTCTTCTCTCAGCTCTAGGGATTCCCGGTTCGAATCCCCATCTGGGTGGAGTTTCCATGTTCTCCCTGTGTTCGCGTGGGTTTCCTCCGGGTTCTCCGGTTCCTCCCAAAAACATGGTCCAAAAAACATGGATTAAGTCAATTGAGTTCTCCAAATTGCCCCATGTAGAGTGTGTCTGTGTGAGTGAGTGTGTGCCCAGCGATGGATTGGCGCCCTGTCCAGGGTGTATCTGCCCAGCGCCCGAGACGTTCTTCCCTGGATGGGCATGGGGAACCCCACCGCGACCCTAATAAAGGATAAAGCGGGAGATAATGAATGAATGAATGAAATATCCTCTATTAGGGTCGCGCCAGTGTGTGACATGAACTTCTAAAATTATTTCAGGAATGATCCACTTTAGGGCGGCACGGTGGCTTAGTGGTCAGCACGTTCTCCTCTCAGCAATAGGGATTCCCGGTTTGAATCCCCATCTGGGTGGAGTTTCCATGTTCTCCCCGTGTCCGCGTGGGTTTCCTCCGGGTTCTCCGGTTTCCTCCCACAGTCCAAAAACATGGATCAAGTCAATTGAGTTCTCCAAATTGCCCCATATAGAGTGTGCCTGTGTGAGTGAGTGTGTGCCCAGCGATATTGGCGCCCTGTCCTGGGTGTATCTGCCCAGCGCCCGAGACTTTCTCCCCTGGATGAGCATGGGGAACCCCCCCACCGCGGGGTATCCTAATAGAGGATAATGCGGGAGAGAATGGATGAATGAATGAATGAATGAATGAAAGGGTCGCGGTGGGGGGGTTCCCCATGCCCATCCAGGGGAGAACGTTTGGGGCGCTGGGCAGATACACCCAGGTCAGGGCGCCAATCCATCGGTGGGCACACACTCATTCACACAGACACACTCCATATGGGGCAATTTGGAGAACTCAATTGACTTGGAGGACATTGGAGGAAACTCACGCGGACACGGGGAGAACATGGAAACTCCACCCAGATGGGGATTCGAACCGGGAATCCCTAGCGCTGAGAGGAGAACATGCTAAACCACTAAGCCACCGTGCCGCCCCTAGAAGAAGTACTAAATCAAGTAAATAGATGAAAAGTCATAATGTATGTCGTGAACTCGAGTAGGGCGTGGAAAGCCATTTGGCACCCTCTCTGCATTTTGGCGCCCTCTGCTGGCGACGGCGTGTGTGAGCAGGAGTTTCCTGTTGAGTTTTCCTGTAGAGAGCACGGAACTCCCGACGCCGCCCGCCCGCCCGTCTGCCTGATCTGAGCGGCGGAGAGACGGGATCCATCGCGCTGCGTTTCGGCCTCGACACAACGACAAGCCGCGGGACGCGAGAGGACTCAGCTGCTCGCTCGGCTGCAAATGGATGTTTAAAGAAGCCCGACCGAGTTAAACGTTAATCTTGGAAAAGTTTGCGGGTGAGTCGCTTGTAGCAGCAGAAAGAAAAAAAAGAGAAAAGTTTAGCTCAGTCCGTTTGGGTGTTGCCTTTCGTCACGACAAACTTTAAACAAATCGTTTGTTCTGTTTGTTATGAAGCAACGTTTAGTTTTCCGAATGAGAGAACGAACCGTACAGCTGTTTAACGCGCGGACTGATGTCTTTAAAGAACTTGGAAGTTTAGCGAAAGTTAGGCCTCCCTGTGTATCGGGGCTGTGTCCCAAACCGCAGGCTCCCGCACTACATAGTACATGAGCCGCTTTTCCAACTTTAGTCTTTTTTTTTTAAAGTTTGTATCGCTATAGAAGACTTTAATTGGGTTTCGCGTACTCTGTAGTACACCATTATGAGTTATGAATTAATTTAAGTGTACACGCGTTACAATTCCGAAATCATATCTTCTACGTGCGCTACAATTTGTGTAGACAATCAATCAATACTTATACAAACACCACAAACTACATATAGTTCTACTTAGTGGTTTAGCACGTTCTCCTCTCAGCACTAGGGATTCCCGGTTCGAATCCCCATCTGGGTGGAGTTTCCATGTTCTCCCCGTGTCCGCGTGGCTTTCCTCCGGGTTCTCCGGTTTCCTCCCACAGTCCAAGAACATGGATCAAGTCAATTGAGTTCTCAAAAAAAATTGCCCCATATAGAGTGTGTCTGTGTGAGTGAGTGTGTGCCCAGAGATGGGTTGGCGCCCTGTCCTGGGTCTATCTGCCCAGCGCCCGAGACGTTCTCCCCTGGATGGGCATGGGGAACCCCACCGCGACCCTAATAGAGGATAAAGCGGGAGATAATGAATGAATGAATGAATACTTATACAAACACTACAAACTAAATATAGTTCTACTTAGTGGTTTAGCACGTTCTCCTCTCAGCGCTAGGGATTCCCGGTTCGAATCCCCATCTAGGTGGAGTTTCCATGTTCTCCCCGTGTCCGCGTGGCTTTCCTCCGGGTTCTCCGGTTTCCTCCCACAGTCCAAGAACATGGATCAAGTCAATTGAGTTCTCAAAAAAAATTGCCCCATATAGAGTGTGTCTGTGTGAGTGAGTGTGTGCCCAGCGATGGATTGGCGCCCTGTCCTGGGTCTATCTGCCCAGCGCCCGAGACGTTCTCCCCTGGATGGGCATGGGGAACCCCACCGCGACCCTAATAGAGGATAAAGCGGAAGATAATGAATGAATGAATCTAATAGACAAGCCTTCCACACAGCAGGTAGTGTTAGGGTGGAGGATGATGCTCAGTACCGTGGGGTTGTGTTTCATTGGTATATTGGAATAATAATAGATTAGGAATAAGTAGATTGGAATAATATTGGAATAATAGCTGGTTTTAAACTGTCCACTTAACTGTGTGCTCTATTACACACATCTACCCTTATGGTCTGTGATGCATTCATCCATCCATCCATTATCTTCCGCTTTATCCTCTATTAAGGTCGCAGGGGGGGGTTCCCCATGCCCATCCAGGGGAGAACGTTTCGGGCGCTGGGCAGATAGACCCAGGACAGGACGCCAATCTATCACTGGGCACACACTCACTCACACAGACACACAACCATACTCTACATGGGGCAATTTGGAGAACTCAATTGACTTGATCCATGTTTTTTGGACTGTGGGAGGAAAGCGGAGAACCCGGAGGAAACCCACGCAGACACGGGGAGAACATGGAAACTCCACCCAGATGGGGATTCGAACCGGGAATACCTAGTGCTGTGATGCAGTTTGTGTTTATTCTCCTTTAATCCTTCATTAGTGCTCAGAGGATGCTGGTGACACTGTTGAGATGAACTCCAGCACTACTGTTGTGTTGGATGCACTCATATTAGTGTAAAACACTACATCAGTTACATTGCAGTGCTGATCCACAGAATGATACGAAAATGGTAGAGAGGGACTAACAAAGTATGCAGAGATACTGATGGACTACAGTCTGTAATTGCAAAACTACAAAGTCCATCTCTACAGTAAGTGAATGTGATGAAATGGAAACTAGGAAGTGAAGCTTGTAAAGTGGTCAATATGTGGGCAGCTGATCTGTACACATGATGGTTATCACATATAAAGTAATGAGACTGGAGTGCTACAGCTTTTTACTATTCATTAAGTTCTACAATGTTTTTTTTTACAATTTTGTAGTGTTGCTTTAAAAGCCATTAAGCCAAAGAAGTTGAGATGAGGACTTGGACGGTTGAGCAGAGAACATACTCATCACGTAGTCTACTTTTGGATTGAATCTATAGGGTTTTAAGTGGTGTCAGTTTTAAATAGGTCACTGGAGTTTCTCCAAACCATCCACCAGCGTCATGCAAGAACAGGAAAGGTCCTTCCTCAAACTGCTGTCCAAAATTAGGAAGCATTTCTTTATTTTGCTGTAGCATCAAACTTGAATAGTTCATTGGCCTTGGAAGCGTTGACTAAACTCTGTAATTCTGACGTGTACTTGCCATATGATGATCAAACCGTAAGAGTCCCACAAGAGTGGTATTTAAAAATAGTAATGAGAATGTGAATGAAGTCAAAGCTCAATGACTCACAGAGACGCAGAGGTGTTTGTGTCATAAAGTGGCATAGAGGGCGTGGTAGCTCAGTGGTCAGGGTGGTGGACTATCAATCTGAAGGTTGGCGGTTCAAATCCCAGGTCCACTGACGTTACCAATGTTAAGACCCTTAATCCTCATCGCTCCAGGGATGTTGTGATGAACCCTGTGTTCACCTTGTAAGTCGCTTTGGATAAAAGCGTCAAATAAATGACTAAATGTAAATAAAGACTGAAACTTAGATCCACACAAAGCAGAAATCATTACGCGCAGTCGTGTGGCTCACCACCGAATAGAAAGCAGGAGATGATTAATGGTGCTGTTCTTTTTAGGTGGCATGGTGGTGTTATGGGTATCAAAGTCACTTGAAAAAATGATTCTCTAATACCTAATTGTTGTGTGAAATTTGTATGTTCTCCCTCATCTGAGTGATGGGGTGAGGTGGAAAATAATTCTTCAAGGCAGTGCCCTCTAATTGACCCCCCCCCCCCCCAATGGAACCGCCAGGCAGAAGGAGGAAAGGACGGCCAAAGAGGAGGTTTATGGATGTGTTGAGGGAGGAGAAAAGCAATTGCAGAGAAGGGAAATTGTACATATTGCATAAGCCTTTGGGTTTAAGTCTTTTCCTGTGCTTGGAGACTGGTGCAGATGTTCCGCTGAATAACACCTTGTGCATGTGTGGGAGGAAGGCGTGAACGTGCCAATGCTCTGAAGACGCTTTCAGCTTCTAGTTGGTGATGCTAATCGTATGCCTTTTGTAGTTTGTGAGTGCAGGGTAGGATGCTGGGTGAGAGGAAGTTGAAGTCGAATCACTATAAACAAATCCGCGTGAGAAGATTTTTCTCACTTGGTGTTGAGATTCGTTTCGACATTAATTCTGATTGAACGAAGTGCATCATCATCATCATCATCATCATCATTTTCGTTCTAGCTTTTTTAAACTTTTTGTTTAAAATGGACCATGCCATAATTTAAAGCATACCAGATGGTGTACTTAACTTTTGGGGTTTAAATGGTAAGCCCTTTCCATTTATGACATTGTAAGGTCATATAACATTTCTATCTACATATTATTGTCTATTGAGCGTAAACTGAAAGCTTATATGAAAGAAAAGCTTTTAAAAAAATTATTTTGATAAGTTGTGATGACTGGGTGGAGTTTCCATGTTCTCCCATGTCTGCGTGGGTTTCCTCCGGGTTCTCCGGTTTCCTCCCACAGTCCAAAAACATGGATCAAGTCAATTGAATTCTCAAAATTGTCCCATATAGAGTGTGTCTGTGTGAGTGAGTGTGTGCCCAGCAATAGATTGGCACCCTGTCCTGGGTCTATCTGCCCAGCGCCCGAAACGTTCTCCCCTGGATGGGCATGGGGAACCCCACCGCGACCCTAATAGAGGATAAAGCGGGAGATAATGAATGAATGAATTTGTGATGATTAGCAAGATTGTGCCCAGCCCTAACTTTTCCTTGCAGAAGAGAAACATCCCCACAGTGCAGCGCTGTTCCTGTCATGTTTCCCAGTCGGAGTGGTGTGCTGTGTTTGGGTTTTGCTTATTATTTGGTTCAAAGTGCTGTATTTGTGTCTTATTGAATCATAATACATTGTAGCACATGGTTTTAAAAGTGTTTTTTCAAAGTAAAAGGCTATGTTCGGTTCCCTTTTCGCAGCCCTGCCATAAAGGCCAACATTGTGCAACAGATTAACCAACTTCAGTAAAACCATGTTTCATTTTGGATCAGTTTTCTCAGGGCTCATTCAGCGTGGACGGATGTTTTGATGTAGTTAAGAGATTGTTTGTGCCATAGATGTCCAGCTTTACAATAAAGCTTTAAACATTATTCAGAGGACTTTAAATGCTTTTAATATCAGACTGTTTATCGTCTGCTTTTTCATCTTTTCATTCTTAAGAAATTCTTTGCGTTATTATGCTCGGCATTTTGTAATAGCAAACACTAATCCCAATTAGATGGACCGTGAGTCAGGTTGTCTGAGGATTCACCTGGAAGGTAATTCACTATACCTGAACATGTTTTTATTGGTTACACTAAGAAACTGATATTGGACTCTTTACAATTTTACAAAAACTTATGTACAATACTATAATCGGAGTGAAGCTAATATGAAATTCCTTTTTTGAGGGTATAATGAACAGTATTTTCGGACAGGATTTGATTTCATTAAGTGTTAAATATATGCAAATGTATGTAATGGCACTACAAAAATGCAGAACTGCAAATTACTGAACTCTGCTGTTAGAAGGCCTGCATGACGGGACCTGCAGAGCCTCTGAAATAGTTACTTCTACTCAAATTTACTTCCTTTTGAAGCCGAGCCTCATTTAAAATGTCTGCTGTCGCTTGAAATGCAATGCAGTGTGAGACTAAACTTCCATACCAGTTTGCTTGGATATGAGTGAAATCATAATTTTGTCATTAATGTCGTGTGTTTTTTAATTTATAAGTGATGCGGCAGTCAGGAAGAAGGGGTTTCGTGCTGCGCGTGTAGCCTAATTGTTAAAAAGATATCTTGTGTTAATCTGTGAAGCCAGTAAATGGTTTAGGTTTTTGAGGAACAAGAATAACAAACTTCCCCTTTTCACTCTGACAGCTGTAGGGTGTGTGTGTTTTTTATTCATGTAGAAAATTCCAAAATAAATCATATTCGTTCATGTTCATTAAAAGGATCAACTTCATTGGAAATAGCAACACGCAGGGCGTATTCAGATCTGATGAACATTGTGCTGATGACTGGCGTGAAATTTTGATCCTCTCAATACTTTAACTTCTTTTTCCAATTTATCATTTTCAGCTTTTGACTGATATTTAAGTTTTTATTCAGTACTGCAATCTATGTGACTGCATGACTCCAGGTAAGACTTTACTTAACTCGGTTGTATGGTTTGTGCAAGAGCCTTGTGTTACCGAAGGCTGAAGAATGAATTTTCTCATACAAGTAAACCAGAGGCTTAGACATGTGTGTGATGTAAGTTGTCCGGCTTCACCTATTATTGTCGTAATGAATGACTGAACAGCTTCAGCATAATCAGCTCTTTACCCGGTAGTATAATACACTGTGATGCAACCCCTGTGGATATGCTGTGTGTTTTGTATGTATTAGGTTTTAGTGAACTGTATTTCCTTTATGGATTTATTGGTATTAATTAACATTTTTAGTGCTACTCCTTTAGCTGTCTTTCAATGCAGTGAATCACCTGCATCACCAACAACAAACTATATGGCCAAACATATTACAGAAGGGTTTACAAAAACTTTTTTGTAAGTTGAACCTTTCTTTGTTGCTGCAAGTTATTTCACTCTTTTGGGAAATTGTTTTATGAGACTTTTCCTGAAGCTTGTTCCACATAGTTGGAGGCATTTAGTGTTTTTAAAATGCATGAGAATTTTAATGAAATTAGATGGAGCAATTTAATGAAAACCAATAAAAAAGAACCCCAATAAAAAGCCACATATCTCAACACAATAATTCTGTTTAGAGATTTTAAAACTGCGAAATGCTTGCACTTATGGTTCTTGAATGCAACACATCTTGCTCTGCAGTATCACACTTCAGCTGTATGCTGTCCGGATATGGTGTTATTAACCAGACAGCTGTTGATGGTTTTTACAGTTGCTAAGGCTGAGGACAGAGATTGTTATTTTGCTTTGTATCTGTTTTCAGTTGCTTTAATCATCACACTAATAACTGGAATGAAAGGCACATAAACACTTTCGGTTTATCATTTTTGTATAACAAAATACATTCATTAGTAGTGTTGTGTCAGAGGACTCATTGGTTAAATGCAGTCTGTCGTATTGATTCTTATTTTTAGAATCATGACGACCACAGTGTCTCTCGAAGATGCTCTGTCCAATGTGGACCTGCTGGAGGAGCTTCCACTTCCAGACCAGCAGCCATGCATTGAGCCACTGCCCTCCTCAATCATGTACCAGGTAACAACATGTACCACATCCATTCATGAAAAAAATTAAGGAAACTTGGCAGATCTTTGTCTCTGCAGTAACTTAGTTTGAATAACAATATTTTAAAGTCTTCTCCAGGAATCTCAAACATTTTCTAAATTTTGAAACCTCCACACTTAATGTAATAGTGTAAAAACTCTGCTTACTGCATTAATATTGTGTTAAAATGATCCATTTTCTTAACCTTAACCCACAGCCCAACTTTGACACTAACTTTGAAGATCGCAATGCCTTTGTGACCGGAATCGCTCGCTACATTGAACAAGCCACAGTCCATTCCAGCATGGTAATTAGAACTGTACCATACTTGTGTTTTTAGTTTTGGATGTGTAGTAGCATTGTACAAGCTGTTCTCTTCTCTTGAAATAAGATTATAAATGTTTATAATGTATGTATGTATGTACAGAATGAGATGTTAGAAGAGGGGCAGGAGTACGCCATCATGCTCTACACATGGAGAAGTTGTTCCAGAGCCATTCCCCAGGTAACACCACCAGCAGTGGAACCACATGAATCTGATTCATGTATTTCAACATTGTACAGTTTGATTATTTATATGTTTAATAATGATTTGTCACATGCAGAATTCAATGCATTTTGTCTTAAATGACTAAATACCAAAAATCCATGATCTAGTATCTCTAGAACATAATTAGACCTTAATTAGGAGCCGACAATGGCAACTTTAAGTCAAGAATCAAATTGCCATAAATAGTTCTAAACTACAGATTGATTACCCAAAACATGAACCACAAAGTGAGCAGAACTGCATTTTTTTAATAATTGCTTTTTTTGCTATAAAAATTTCAACCTGCTCAGGTAAATGATTTATTCACTCGTTCTGCAAATCAAAACCTTTTAAAATTTTGAGTAATACAGGAAAATGTACATTTGTAAAAAAAAAAAAAAAAAAAAAAAAAAAAAAAAAGCAATAGTATATTTCATAATTAGTCTGTTCCGGTTTATTTTTCTATTTAAAGATCACTTTACATGGATTTCGTCATTGGCTTCCTTCTAAAACTAGCATCTGTTGCTGTTGTGTCCTTGTTTTAGGTGAAGTGCAATGAGCAGCCCAACAGAGTGGAGATCTATGAGAAGACAGTGGAGGTGCTGGAGCCTGAGGTCACTAAGCTGATGAACTTCATGTACTTCCAGGTAAACGGCTCATATTTGTCTGCGTCCAGTAATAAGCACTCAAGAGAATTTACCCCAATCAGTGAACGAATCCCCCCTCCCCCCCCCCGTAATTTTTCAGCGGACAGCGACTGACCGGTTCTGTGGGGAGGTGCGCCGCCTGTGTCATGCCGAACGCAGAAAAGACTTTGTCTCTGAGGCTTATTTGCTCACACTGGGGAAGTTCATTAACATGTTTGCTGTGCTGGATGAACTGAAGAACATGAAGTGCAGTGTAAAGAATGATCATTCAGCCTACAAACGGTACACACACACACACACACACACACACAGCTTGCTTTTGATCATCTTAAAGCATTACAATGCATGATGTCGTTCTGTGTGTTGCAATTACCCCGTTTAAACACAAGAGGGCATAATTACACTCGCAGTAACACCAGACCCAGGAGCATTAATTACACCAATAACATTAAAAAACATTGAGCACAGAGGTTCTGTTGTTTACAACTGTAAAAAAAATCCCAAAAAGAATTTTTTTCTTTCTATTTTTACACAATAAAAACTGCAGGTTATTTGTGTCTAATTAACAATTAACAAAAAAACAGTGTGGTTTATTTCTTTATTGTTAAACAGAGCAGCCCAGTTCCTGAGGAAAATGTCCGAACCTTCTTCTATTCAGGAGTCCCAAAATTTATCCATGTTCCTGGCAAACCACAATAAGATCACCCAGGTAGCACAACTCGGCTCTCTGCACTGGTGTCTGATAAACCGGCTGAAGTGTCTTTGGTATAGAGGATGCTTTAATGCTCGTCATTGATGTGAACTGATAATCTGTGTGTTACAGTCATTGCAGCAGCAGCTAGAAGTCATCAATGGCTATGAAGAGCTACTGGCTGACATCGTCAACCTCTGTGTGGACTACTATGAGAATAAAATGTACCTCATGCCTAGTGAGAAGCACATGTTGCTCAAAGTAAGACATGAACACACTTCAAGATTTTACTCGTTATAAATGAAACGTGTGATTCACGCAGCAGCAGTTTGTTGTTTGTAATGTTGATGATTTTTGTATTTTTTAGGTGATGGGTTTTGGTTTGTATCTGATGGATGGTACCAACAGCAACATCTACAAACTGGATGCGAAAAAGAGAATTAACCTTGCAAAAATCGACAAGTTTTTCAAGGTGTGGCTTCGAAAGGGATTAAAATATAAAATATTTTATTTATTGTAATGTAGAAAAATTATATACTATATCTGTATATGTGTGTGAATTAGGGGTGTCTTCAACTAAGGATTTTCATAGTCGAATCTGATTCGTCAGATTTTCCCTATAGTCGACTGATAGTCGAATCAGTTAAAATTTCACCACAAGATGGCGCTATAAGCGTGGTTTTTAAAAAAGTTTTTTTTAAATATTTTGTTATATATTTTATATTGTTAAAGTGCACACATCATTTAAAAAAAATATTAACAGAAATTAGGATGATTTTATTTGACAAAAGGCTATATATATATAACGAAAACAAAGACATTTCATGTAAAAACTAATGCTTAGCAGCAGCCATGGGCTCCCCCATGTGGTCAAAATGGTACATTCGACTATGAGGTTCATATTCGACTACGGTTCTCCGAATCGAATCGTCGAATCAGCGAATATTGCAGCTCACCCCTAGTGTGAATATATACACACATCGTTGTTATAAGCCATGATTGTTATATCTAATAAGTTCAGGGGCTTCTGCAGTTTTTGTTTTTGATTTGTTTAATGTGAGGTTATTTTCTGTGTAAAATACAGCAACTGCAGGTAGTACCACTTTTTGGAGACATGCAGATCGAACTGTCCAGGTACATCAAAACCAGTGCTCATTTTGAAGACAACAAATCCAGGTAAGGCTGGTATATATTATTAGAGTTTACATTTTAAATTGTGATCATGGTGATGAGTGTATAGCAGTATATATTAAGCTTCTTAACTCTGTATGTTTCTCTACTCTAGATGGTCTTGTACATCTGCTGGCAGCAGTCCTCAGTATAATATCTGTGAGCAGATGATTCAGATTCGTGACGATCACATGCGGTTTATTTCAGAATTGGCGCGATACAGCAACAGTGAGGTTTGTGGATTATATTGTCTGTTGATTTAACTGCTAAAGCACAACGTAAACTTTCAGCTAAATCTCAAATATATTGTATATTATATTAATATTTAGTTGGCTTGTGGCTTGGTTTCCTGCAAATATTCATTCATTCATTATCTCCCGCTTTATCCTCTATTAGGGTCGCGGTGGGGTTCCCCATGCCCATCCAGGGGAGAACTTCTCGGGCGCTGGGCAGATAGACCCAGGACAGGGCACCAATCCATCGCTGGGCACACACTCACTCACACAGACACACTCTATATGGGACAATTTTGAGAATTCGATTGACTTGATCCGTGTTTTTTGGACTGTGGGAGGAAACCAGAGAACCCGGAGGAAACCCACGCAGACACGGGGAGAACATGGAAACTCCACCCAGATGGGGATTCGAACCGGGAATCCCTAGCGCTGCCTCCTGCAAATATATTAAATGTTAAGTTACAAATAATTGGTTGCATTTTGGTGAAGATTTTTTTTTTTTTTTTTTTTTTTTTTTTGAAAAAGAAACCTAACTTTGAAAATAACAAGTCCGTCCCAGGCTCTTAAATGGAACTGCAAGTGACATGATTGCAAGTTTTTAGTTGCTGATGGGGCCACGTCTGGGTGATGTGATGTGTTTCGGGTGCTCCTGCAGGTGGTGACAGGGTCTGGGCGGCAGGAGGCACAGAAGACAGACAATGAATATAGGACACAGTGTGATTTAGCCTTGCAGGGTCTGCAGCTGCTTTCTCAATGGAGTGCCCAAGTCATGGAAGTGGTGAGTGTCACATGCCGCCATAGGTTTTTGTGCCCCTCCCACCAGCAAAAATATATTCATCATCAAACACCATTAACTATCAGAAGTAACTAACACACCTCATCTGATTTGCATATTTACTGCATAGATTGGTCTGTTATTTCTGTTAAATGCTGTTAATATACGGGCCAAATAAGAGATATTTTCTAGCTCTGTGATTGGCAGGATTACATACAGGGATCAGGTCATTATTGTGATATAAACTCTGGTCATTGCTTCATTGTTGTTGGGTAACTTTGATTGTTGCTTCATTCTGTCTGGGTTTATTTTGCAGTAATTAACTACTCAAGTATATTATCTCATGTGAAATGCATTTAACACTATTCCACTGTGAGAATATAAATAAATGAGATTAATGTGCATTATGCCCACATAGAGGTTTAACTCGTCCCATTAAATCCCTGAATTTCATTGTGACATTATGCAATTTAAAAATAACTTTAGTGATCTTTTAAAACTTTAAACTGTTGGTAACATTTTTCATGCAACTGTTTTTATTAATATGAAGGAAGAGATGATGTTTTTCGCCTCCTGTTGTAGCCACAATTGCCTTTTTCTTGTAGTACTCATGGAAGCTGGTACACCCAACGGACAAATACTCGAATAAAGAATGCCCTGACAATGCAGAGGAGTATGAGCGTGCAACCAGATACAACTACACCAGTGAAGAAAAGTTTGCTCTGGTGGAGGTCAGCTTCTAGCTTATTCTTGAGTCGTTCAGATCAAACAGCTGATTATGGGTCTGAGTCTCACCTTGTTATTGTGTTTAGGTCATTGCCATGATTAAAGGTCTACAAGTTCTAATGGGACGTATGGAGAGTGTGTTTAATCACGCCATCCGGCATACCATCTATTCTGCTCTGCAAGACTTTGCCCAGATCACACTACGAGACCCGCTGCGCCAGGCCATAAAGAAGAAGAAAAATGTTATTCAGAGGTATGAAAGCTGATGCTGATGGTGATTTGTTGATTATGGTCAAAAGTGGACAGAAGACCGTTAATGCTATAGGCAAATTTTTTTCTTGCTAAATTAAAAATCAACAAATATATTATATTAAAAATATTATATTAAATGTGTCACCTATCTGGTACACGGTACATTTCATAATGTTTGTTTTTATGTACAATAATTCAAAAATTAATTACTTGAGCTACTGAGGTGTGTTTACTGTGAAGGATATGATATACAGAAATTATGTATCATCATTGTGTGCATGCATGCATTATCTCCCGCTTTAACCTCTATTAGGGTCGCGGTGGGGTTCCCCATGCCCATCCAGGGATGAATGTTTCGGGCGCTGGGCAGATACACCCAGGACAGGGCGCCAATCCATCGCTGGGCACACACTCACTCACACAGACACACTCTATATGGGGCAATTTGGAGAATTCAATTCCATGACTTGATCCATGTTTTTGGACTGTGGGAGGAAACCGGAGAACCCGGAGGAAACCCATGCGGACACGGGGATAACATGGAACATGGAAACTCCACCCAGATGGGGATTAGAACCGGGAATCCCTAGCGCTGAGAGGCGAACGTACTAAGCCACCGTGCTGCCATCATTGCGTGTGAATTTAAAATTATATGTAAATGCTGTTTCATGGTTTATTTAGTGTTCTTCAAGCTATCCGCAAAACCATTTGTGACTGGGAGACAGGACGAGAACCTCATAATGACCCAGCTTTGCGTGGGGAGAAGGATCCCAAAGGAGGGTTTGCCATTAAAGTGCCACGTCGTGCAGTGGGTCCCTCTACCACTCAGGTGTGTGTTTATAGAAGTTTAATCGGTCAAGGCCATCTGGCATAAACATTAATGCATGAATGAAATAAATGAAACATTCCGATCACTGGTGACAACATTAGATAAAGACGCATTATTTTTGTGTGTTTCTCTCTCTGTGTCTGTGTGCGTGGTTACTAAAGTTAACATTTAAACCTCTGCTCTACAGCTGTACATGGTAAGGACTATGCTGGAGTCTCTGATAGCAGATAAGAGCGGCTCTAAGAAGACGTTGCGCAGTGGTCTGGAAGGCCCAACCATATTGGACATTGAGGGATTCCATCGTGAATCTTTCTTTTATACTCATCTTCTCAATTTCAGTGGTAAGATAGAGATTTGTGGCTGAATACATTAACAGGAGCAACAAACCAAACGTGCGTCATGTCTCCCGTTTGAAAGCATTTTAAAGTTCAGTATGCCTTTTAGGGGTGAGCTGCAATATTCGCTGATTCGACGATTCGATTCGGAGAACCGTAGTCGACTATGAACCTCATAGTCGAATGTACCATTTTGACCACATGGGGGAGCCCATGGCTGCTGCTAAGCGTTAGTTTTTACATGAAATATCTTTGTTTTCGTTATATATATAGCCTTTTGTCAAATAAAATCATCCTAATTTCTGTTAATATTTTTTTTTAAACGATGTGTGCGCTTTAAAAAACAAGTAAAATATTTAAAAAAAATCTTTTTTTAAAAACCACGCTTATAGCGCCATCTTGTGGTAATATTTTAACTGATTCGACTATCAGTCGACTATAGGGAAAATCTGACAAATCAGATTCGACTATGAAAATCCTTAGTTGGAGACACCCCTAATGCCTTTGCTAATGTTCATTTTTGTGCTTTGTGTTGTATTCCAGAGACCCTGCAGCAGTGCTGTGACCTCTCCCAGCTGTGGTTTAGAGAGTTCTTCTTGGAGCTCACCATGGGCCGACGCATCCAGTTCCCCATCGAGATGTCTATGCCCTGGATCCTCACAGATCACATTCTGGAGACAAAGGAGGCCTCTATGATGGAGTAAGCATTCAAACACTTCACTGTATAAAACATCAACTTAAAAAGCATCCAGATATTAATATTTAGATGTAGCTTATAGGACAATCAGAATAATTTTGTATTCACTGATGTCCTCTAAGTTGATGACTTTAATGTGAAATCAAACCTTGTTTTTTTAATAAACATATATTAGATGTCTATGGTCAGAAGTTCATTTGGTGTTGTTTCCTTTCATCAGGTACGTGTTGTATCCTCTGGACCTGTACAATGACAGTGCACATTATGCTCTCACTAAGTTTAAAAAGCAGTTCCTCTATGATGAGATCGAGGCCGAGGTAAAGGCTCCAGCATTTTCCTTCTTCACTGTAATATTTTAAACTTTTCGAACTCAACTTCAAATCACAAAATTTAATTAACACAATTTTCTTCACTGTTTTTAAGGCATTTATGTTCTGCCTAAAATAGATCTTGAGAGTCTTGACCTTAACATTGTTTCTCATGATCTCTCCAGGTGAACCTCTGCTTTGACCAGTTTGTGTACAAGCTTGCTGACCAAATCTTCGCCTACTACAAGGTTTTAGCTGGAAGGTGAGTGGAAATATATAAAGCTTTAAACTTGGAACACTACCTCAGATCCTCGACCACACATCATCAGGAAAACTACTGGAATTCAACAACTACAAGCACTTAATCCGATAAAATAAGAAAATATCAATATGGATTAGACATGTATGAGCTGAACAACATAAAAACACAAATGAATGCATTAACAAAAACAAATGAATAAACTGCAATATCCATGAATATAGCACATGCAGCTTAAATGGCAGAAAAAAGAAAAAAAGGGGAAATATAACATACAAGTTATTATTCTTATGGGTTTTGTGGTTACACATCTCATTTTGGGTGTTAGAATAAATCACAATGAATCAAAACAAACGTTTTATGAATCAGTGAAATAACCTTAACTTTATATATGGTTTATATGAATGTAAGAAATGTTTGATTTCTTCTTTTTAGTTTGCTTTTGGATAAAAGACTTCGAGCCGAATGCAAAAACCAGGGAGCTAATATACCCTGGCCTTCCTCCAACCGCTATGAGACCATTTTAAAGCAGAGACATGTTCAGGTGAGTTTAAGGTTTTAGGTGTGAAACGGCAGAGGTGAATTAATATTTACAGTTTAATGTTTAAGACCCAGCATAGACAGTTAGACCACAGTTAGATATCTGAGATAAGACCTGTAACCCTACACTGGTTGGACTGTGGTCATGTAAATTACTCAGGAAAAGAGCATCTCCTAAATACTAAAGATGTAAATGTTTCAGTTAGGCCATTGCTCAGTGTATAAACCAAAAGAGACATTTGAATAGCAGACCTTTATAAACACATCCAAACGTGAGACAGGTGTAATGAATAGGCTGCATTTTTTTAACAACATACTTGCTGCTTAAAAAAAAATATATATATATATATATAAAATAATATATATATATATAAAATATATAGGCGGCACGGTGGCTTAGTGGTTAGCACGTTCGCCTCTCAGCACTAGGGATTCCCGGTTCGAATCCCCATCTGGGTGGAGTTTCCATGTTCTCCCCGTGTCCGCGTGGGTTTCCTCCGGGTTCTCCGGTTTCCTCCCACAGTCCAAAAACATGGATCAAGTCAATTGAATTCTTAAAATTGCCCTATATAGAGTGTGTCTGTGTGAGTGAGTGTGTGCCCAGTAATGGATTGGCGCCCTGTCCTGGGTCTATTTGCCCAGCGCCCGAGACGTTCTCCCCTGGATGGGCATGGGGAACCCCACTGCGACCCTAATAGAGGATAAAGCGGGAGATAATGAATGAATGAAAATAAAATATATAATAAATATAGCTTACTTTATAGATTTGTCATTAGAAACCATGTATCCAGTAGTTCACACAAAATCATCTACATTTAGACATTTATTAGGGTAAAGGGTAAAATAATATTGAACAATGTTTCAGGTGCCTTAATGAAAAACTTATTACATGGTGATGTATTTAACCCTTTGTTTTTTGCAGCTCTTGGGTCGTTCCATTGATCTAAACCGCCTCATTACCCAGCGAGTTTCTGCTGCTCTTTACAAATCACTTGAGCTGGCTATCAACCGCTTTGAGAGTGAGGACCTCACCTCTATCGTTGTGAGTTCTGTTTCCAGTTACAAGGGTCTTTTTGTCTGTATGGCATAGATACGACTGAAATCCTATCCAAAAAACTCTTGTTTTAATAATTAAATCTAATTGCTGCATAACATAACTGACTCCTTCCAAAGAATGTTGATTTGAGGTTTAAAACATTGTCTTGTTTTCCAGGAATTGGATGGCTTGTTGGAAATCAATCGCATGACCCACAAACTGCTCAGTAAATTTCTCACTCTGGACAGTATGGACGCCATGTTCCGTGAGGCCAATCACAACGTATCTGCACCATACGGCCGAATCACACTGCACGTCTTCTGGGAACTCAATTACGACTTCCTTCCTAACTACTGCTACAATGGATCCACCAACAGGTACGGCTGTAAATATTTAAAAGAAATCAAAGGTTTACATAATTTTTCACTTATCTACCCTGTGTTTCTGTGGCTTTAACACAAATTAAAACAATTTCCAAATTTTTTTTTACTCCGCTTGATCGTGTCATTCAGCTTTAAGTTTATTCATAGAGTAGCACAGTTTGGTGCAGATGATTACTTTAAAATTATGCTGGTCATTTAGGGAATTTTACCTGCTACAAGGCAGTAGGCGATTGCAGACACAGCCAGTAAAAGGTTTGTTACGGTTTCCTTTTTAAAGGATCAATCAAGTTCCACTGCAAACCAAAAAAATAGAGACCTATATTTTCTCCCCTCAAATTTATTTGTACTTTACTTCTTTATTCAAATGACTATTTTTGCACATAATTACACTTCTCATTGAGTCCTTATCTGCTTATTAAAGAAAATTTAAGAATGTAAATGTTAAAAAAATAGCTGATCGGGAATATGAAATAAAATCAGTTACAAGAGCTGCATGTGCATTTACACTTTACATAAACATACTGTAAAATAGTATAATTCTGGTACCTAAAACACTAGCATTGAAGATAATAGAGTATATAAAACAGTATTATTAATATTCCCCTTATAGGTTTGTACGTACAGTGCTTCCTTTCTCTCAGGAGTTCCAGCGAGATAAACCTCCTAATGCACAGCCACAATACCTGTATGGCTCAAAGGTAAGGTTTTTATTTATCTATTTATTTTTATGTTGGATATCCTTACAGGGTCATGGACCAAAATAAATTTGTATTTGAATTAACTTATTATATAGAATTATTTTAAAGTGGTTTATATTCTCATAGACACTTACCATTTGCCACTGCCTCCAATTATCTCTTTGAAAAGTTATCAGTCAAGTGGTTTACATACATTTTCCAGCCTGCACTGTGAATGTTTACATGTTGTGTTCAATAGAAACCATGTAAACATATATAATATAATTTAAGCAGGCTGTGTTTGTCTGTTGTTGTGACTTAGATGAAGATCAGAACACATTTAATGACCAGTTTATGCTGAAATCCAAATAATCCCAAAGGGTACAAAAACTTTTTTGCAGCTGTATGTGTGTGTGTGTATATATATATATATATATATATATATATATATATATATATATATATATATATATATATATATATATATATATATATATATATATAATTTTTTTTTTATTTTTTTATTTTTATTTTTTTTTATATATGTATATAAAACTTTGTGTCCATACAGTATATTAATATTACATACAAATACATTTAGAAATGACCAGTGTACTTGTTTTGCCATCATGCATTTTGTTCTCATATCTCTGGACCACTGTTAAGTTTAGAACCAAGTGTCCTTAGTTCCTGACTTTGTGCATGAATCATTCTTTCCTCATAATTACTGTAAAAAGGGTTCTCTATGATCATTCCATGTTGAAAGTCGTCCTCGCTGTAACTTACTGTATGTAGACCCTCCCTCGACTCCTCCCCCTGAAACTCATTTCTTGGTGTGAGAACTTGGTTAGGTGGGATGGAAGATGTCAGACGTCCCCCTTTGGACCGCCTTTGACCTGGGCATACAGAATGGACACAGCCCCAGAGCAGAACCACAGCGATGACCAGGAGTAGTACAGTGCTAGCAAGCCAAATTGTCATAGCTAGTTCCCTGCGGCCTCCCGCGAGCTCACTGCCCTCACCCAGGGTGTTAAACACTTGGCATTGGTCCATAGTGGGATTGGCAGACTGGCATGTGACGCAGAGTATGTATGTAGTCTGTGGGTTGAGATTGGCCACACTGTGGGTTGTGTGGCTCACCGGAATTCTGTCTTCCTGCATGAAGCTCTTCCGTGTGTATACCGTCAGAAGATTGTTCCAGTTGGGGTGGTACATCACACTGTAGAAGGTATCCACACAGGAGGGCATCGCCCTCCAGCTGATGACAGCCGAGGTGGCTGTGATGTTCTGCACAGTGATGGCCATGGTGGTTTTAGAGCTGATACTGAACTTCAGGTTTTTCAGTGTTGACTCTTGAAGTGAAAACCTAGGTTCCCAAGAACATATACAAACTGCTTTGTACAATAATAATCTTATTCATCAGGTATTTAAATCATTTCTATGGTTAAATACAATAATAATAGGGTTAAGCAACTTACCTTGCCGGTTTGTTGATCACCGCAGCACCTGGATGTCTCAGAGGTTATCACGGCTTTCCTCAGTCAGAACTTTGACCCATGTATCTCTCTCACTGAGAGCAGCTTATGATGTATTGCTCAGAACAACAATTGTATAAAGAGGAGAGACTGTGGGAGGGGACACCAGTGCTTAGTTGCTGGAATAGAGGATTAAAGCTTGCTGATCTACATGATGTGATTAAATAAATGTAATGGGTTTTATATCACTCCACAGTGTTATTTTATTTTATGTAATATACAAATATAGTTTTTATTAAATCAGGAATTCATTATTGTTTTGTTTTTTTCTTTCTGCACAAACAGCATAAATGTTAATGAAAATTAGCAACTCTTTCTTTAATTATACAAGTAACAGTTTTAATTAATATCAGAATAACAGAATTGTTTTTTCAGGACCAGTATATTTGGCCATACAGATGGAGCCAAAGGTCTGAAAACAATACTAAAACTCCTCCTTTTAAGTATTGTACTTCCATTGTACAGTATTGTTTATTACAAACAATTCAGCTCCACCGCGCACTTCAGAACTTTGCCAAAAACAATTGTAGAACCAAAGAGGATCACGCAATGCTTTGCAGATTATTAGATGGTTAACATGGATATAAATGAAATAATCATAGTCCATAAGATTAAATACATGCCATCAATAATGAAAAGAGTTATGAAGTCCCCATTTAATATTTAAAGATGTTTTTATGATGGTCTATATCAGTTGCATTACTTTCGCCAGAAGGAATTAAGTAACTAGATGATGCCACATTGTGTTCAGCTTTCATTAAATGTTACGTCAGTTTATTTTATTTTATTTATTTTATTTTAGTTTATTTTAGATTTAATATCAAATAAATATAGTTCTAGTTGAATGTTAATTGTGGTAATTTTAGTAAATAGTAATGGTTTATTTTGTGTATATTTATTAACGATACAGAGAAAGCAGCTCTGCATGTGTGCGGTTGTGACGTACAGATTCAGATGCTGCTGTAAAATGATGGCTTATGTAATATTAAAGGATTAATTCCTTTTCACCCCTAATTCAGGCCTTGAACTTGGCATACAGTAGTATATATGGCTTCTACCGAAACTTCCTGGGTCCACCCCACATCAAGTCCATGTGCAGATTGCTGGGATATCAGGGCATCGCCGTGGTGATGGAGGAGTTACTGAAGGTTGTGAAGAGCCTGGTAAGAAACATGTCTTTATGTTTTTATGGTGATTATATTTTACAGGAATATATTTAAGGTGTGTGTAAGGGCAGTAGGTAGCTTAAAGATATTTCAATAGTAATTGTATTGAGGCCATGTGTTATTTTTTTATGGTGTAGCTCCAAGGCACCATTCTGCAATATGTGAGAACTCTAATGGAAGTGATGCCCAAGATCTGTCGTCTCCCACGCCATGAATACGGCTCTCCTGGTAGGTGACTGATCAGTGCAGACATTCTCGCATCAGATCTCACAGAGCACCTTCCCCTGTGCACCTAAAAACCACACACCATAACCTTTTGTCCTCAGGTTAACTTCCTGATAACAATCCTGCCAGTTGTGTTTTCGATGTCTGGTTTAGTGCATCACTGCGGTTCCACAGTAGGCTGAGAAACTGTATGACAGACATGAACTTGTCTGATAACGGCATGTTGAAAACAAAAAATCAGCATGAGCGAGATTAACTGGAAACACAGGTTGCAGTAGAGAACGTGTTCTGTATTACATGTACTAACTTTTTTTTCCTGTAAGAACTGGATACCACAAGTTTTCAAGTGATTTAAGTTCAGCTACAATGTGGGTGAGCCACTGTGTGAATAACGAAGCCTGTACATCAGAATATTTAGTCTTGTGTGTTGATGTTGCAGTTATGTGGCAGGTACACATATGAAGAGCTGAAACAAATCACTCGAGAAACAATAACATACTGTAACTTTATCTAGTAATTTTGTAGTAGCTCATATCTCCTTGTGTACCTTCACATTCTGTGACTTCTATAAAACATATATGTATTATTTAAATAATAAAAAATGCGGCACAGCTATCACAGCCATGTAGAAACAACTGACTTTTTTTTAAAAGTAAGGATTAATTTTCAAAGAAAGGGAAACCTGTAAAACTTAAACGGTGGCTTAGTGGTTAGCATGTTCTCCTCTCAGCGCTAGGGATTCCCGGTTCGAATCCCCATCTGGGTGGAGTTTCCATGTTCTCCCCGTGTCCGCGTGGGTTTCCTTCGGGTTCTCCGGTTTCCTCCCACAGTCCAAAAACATGGATCAAGGTCAATTGATTTCTCCAAATTGCCCCATGTAGAGTGTATTTGTGCCCAGTGATAGATTGGCGCCCTGTCCTGGGTGTATCTGCCCAGGGCCCGTAACGTTCTCCCCTGGATGGGCCCCCCGCAACCCTAATATAAGATAAAGCGGAAGATAATGGGATAGATGGAGCTGCACAGCTGGAGTCATTTTGTCTTTTGATGCAGGCATCCTGGAGTTTTTCCACCACCAGCTGAAGGACATTGTGGAATATGCTGAGCTGAAGACTGTGTGCTTTCAGAACCTTAGGGAGGTGGGCAACGCTCTACTCTTCTGCCTGCTGAGTGAACAGAGCCTGGTACGCACCACCAAAACTCACACACAATGTTATTGTATTTGTTATTTAGTTGTAATAGTTATAATTCTAAAATAGTCTTCACTATTAACTAGGGGTGTCTTCAACTAAGGATTTTCATAGTCGAATCTGATTCGTCAGATTTTCCCTATAGTCGACTGATAGTCGAATCAGTTAAAATTTCAACACAAGATGGCGCTATAAGCGTGGTTTTTAAAAAAAGATTTTTTTAATATTTTACTTGTTTTTCCAGAGCACCGTAAATGGGATCCCCATTCTGGACTTTTTTCAAAAAAATATTAACAGAAATTAGGATGATTTTATTTGACAAAAGGCTACATATATAACGAAAACAAAGACATTTCATGTAAAAACTAATGCTTAGCAGCAGCCATGGGCGCCCCCATGTGGTCAAAATGGTACATTCGACTATGAGGTTCATAGTCGACTACGGTTCTCCGAATCGAATCGTCGATTCAGCGAATATTGCAGCTCACCTCTACTATTAAATTTACTAACTTCACTATTACACAGTTAGAATCGTAACACAACAGTTTACTAGAATCACATTTTTTGCTAAAGAAATGAGTACTGTGTGAAAATAAATATGTGTTCAGTCCCATGAAACTTTGTGAACACAGAACATCCTGTTTTTGATTTCTTTGCTCTGATGTGGCGTGATCATCAGTATGCCCCACGTACTCTGAATCAACCTTGTATGCTTCGTCACAAAATGCTTTATATAAGAAATATTGTGAAACCTCTGTGCTTCTATGATTTAAGAGCCAAAATAATGTGATCACCAACAAATCCTCACCACCCAGCCACACCATGGAATTGCCATGAAGGTGATAACGGATTACTATCAAGATATTTGGGATGCAGTCCAATATTAATAATATTTTGTAAACACATGAATACAGGACCTTCTTGGCACCATCTTGTGGAGTTAAGAAGAAATGTCATCAGTGTTGTACCAAACTGTCTTAATACAGATCAAATCAAAATGAATATGTTTTTCAAGTTCATGAACCGGCGGCACGGCGGCTTAGTGGTTAGCACGTTCTCCTCTCAGCGCTAGGGATTCCCGGTTCGAATCCCCATCTGGGTGGAGTTTCCATGTTCTCCCCGTGTCTGTGTGGGTTTCCTCCTGGTTCTCCGGTTTCCTCCCACAGTCCAAAAACATGGACCAAGTCTATTGAATTCTCAAAAATTGCCCCATATAGAGTGTGTCTGTGTGAGTGAGTGTGTGTGCCCAGCGATGGATTGGCGCCCCGTCCTGGGTCTATCTGCCCAGTGCCCGAGATGTTCTCCCTTGGATGGGCATGGGGAACCCCACTGCGACCCTAATAGAGGATAAAGCGGGAGATAATGGATGGATGAAAGTTCATGAACCAGCTAAAGTCATGCTTGTCCCATATGACAAGAAACTGTTTGATTTTGGTCATGGTCTTCATTTATGAACTTCATCAACAGTAATGATTGTGTGTGTAAGGTTTGATGCCATATCTGGTACGATCATCATGTGATGAGCTTTAGAACGCTTTAGAAAGATATTTATGTTTTAATTACGGAAGTTGCTACACGCCTACAGCCTCAAATTCTTGAGCACAGATAGCTGATTGTTGGTGCTTTATCAGGTTTAATTTAGAACACACCGACGCACACACTCAAGTATCACACGATCTTAGCATGTGCTGTTTTTGTATGTGTTTAACTTTTCTTTATCTTTAATGCAGTCTCAGGAAGAAGTGTGTGACCTTTTGCATGCAGCGCCATTTCAAAACATTCTCCCACGGGTGCATGTGAAAGGTAAAAGCATGTCATATGCAACTAAATAAAAACATTCTTCTGTTGCTTTATTATTTTTGCTGCAGAAAGACAATCACCCCTTTATATAATTTATGCTCTGATTATTTGAGGTCACTTTACAAAGGTGCAGAAAATTTAAGTAAGGCTGTAACCTTTTATTTAATGTGTTTATTTACCGGATTGTCAAGGTTAATTGTGCCACACAAATTAGTGTGTAAAGGATTTTAGGGGTTATGAGCACAAGTTAAGAGCGACCACACCCCTTTATAAAAGACAACCCCATATTACAGATCCTCTGCCATATTCAACAGTAGAACGTCATGTGGAATCAAGAAACTAACCTTTTAACAACCATGACATTGTTTTGATGTAAACCAACAGTGCATCACGATTCAGCCAGCTGTAAATCACGAATAAAGTAGAATTACCCAATATATTTAGCTGCAGATCTTCTGATTGGTTGGTTTGATGAGAATATAAGTTCCAGCAGCTCAGCATTAAGCTGCACTGTGTGCAGAGCCTGTTAATGGAATGTAGATTCTATGATTATTGTTTACATCGAAATTATAAGTGCATATGCTTAAAAAACTCCTGTCTTTGTACAGAGGGCGAGCGGTTGGATGCAAAAATGAAGCGTCTGGAAGCCAAATACACTGCTCTGCACATGGTGCCTTTAATTGAGCGTCTGGGAACTCCACAGGTGAGAACAAAATCCTTTTTTTTCTTTAAGGCGTTTAGTCTACTTGATCATTAATTGTGTGCATTATTTTTGCAGTAGAAACTTTGACAATACTAGAACATTTTAAATGAACAAAGGGGGATTTATTTACTATTGTGAGTTAACTATTGATTATCGATTAAGCTTAATTTTTATCACTTCAGCAAATTGCCATAGCTCGAGAGGGTGATCTGCTGACCAAAGAAAGGCTCTGCTGTGGGCTCTCCATATTTGAAGTGATCCTGTCACGTGTCCGCGGTTTCCTGGACGATCCGATCTGGCGTGGCCCTTTGCCCAGCAATGGCGTGATGCACGTGGATGAGTGCGTGGAGTTCCATAGGCTGTGGAGCGCCATGCAGTTTGTCTACTGCATCCCTGTAGGAGCTCACGAGTTTACTGTGGAGTGAGTAAAGCAGCATCACCTTAACTTAACTGTTAGGACCTTCAAATTAATTATTTGTTTTATAAACTCTTACAATTTTGCCTTCTGCATTATATGAAGAGGTAATTTTATATGCAGCCATAGTTGGACGCAAAGATTTGGGTTCTTCTAGTCAAATTCCAGGTTTTGTTTATTTTCTAAGTAAAAATAAGTCACCTGCACTTCATCTAAAGGAACAAATTTCCATCCTGAAAAAAAATAGATATTCATTCATTCATTATCTCCCGCTTTATCCTCTATTAGGGTCGCGGTGGGGTTCCCCATGCCCATCCAGGGTAGAACATCTCGGGCGCTGGGCAGATAGACCCAGGACAGGGTGCCAATCCATCGCTGGGCACACACTCACTCACACAGACACACTCTATATGGGGCACTTTTGAGAATTCTATCGACCGTGTTTTTGGACGGTGGGAGGAACCCGGAGGAAACCCACGCAGACACGGGGAGAACATGGAAACTCCACCCAGATGGGGATTCGAACCGGGAATCCCTAGCGCTGAGAGGAGAACGTGCCAACCACTAAGCCACTGTGCCGCCAAAAATAGATATTAGTAGTTATATATGATATTCATTCATTATCTCTCGCTTTATCCTCTATTAGGGTCGCGGTGGGGTTCCCCATGCCCATCCAGGGGAGAACATCTCGGGCGCTGGGCAGATACACCCAGGACAGGGTGCCAATCCATCGCTGGGCACACACTCACTCACACAGACACACTCTATATGGGGCAATTTGGAGAATTCAATTGACTTGATCCATGTTTTTGGACCGTGGGAGGAAACCGGAGAACCCGGAGGAAACCCACGCAGACACGGGGAGAACATGGAAACTCCACCCAGATGGGGATTCGAACCGGGAATCCCTAGCGCTGAGAGGAGAACGTGCTAACCACTAAGCCACCGTGCCGCCAAAAATAGATATTAGTAGTTATATATGATATTATATATGATATTAGATATGTACATTTTTTCCGTATACTGGGGTTGTGCGGGGCCTTTCCCTCTACTTTTAGGGGAAAATTATATGGGAAACATCCTGGACGGTTTGACACATTCACACATTTATACCAAAAAGCTATTTAGTATCTTTACGTCATGTGACTTGCAAGTCTTTGGACTGCGGGAGAAAATCCACTCCGACATGTTGAGAACATGCAAACTCTGAGGCATTAGCACGTCTCACTGTGGCACCACGTTGCCCTTAAAAAAGTCAAACAAAAGGAATGAAGTGTTGGAAAATATTTACAGAAATAAATTTAGATTTAAATGTTTCTCAACCAGAATGACGTAAACCATGTGTTCAATGTAAACTAGTTTCCTGTGTTTATAATTATAGGAAGCGTTTTTTTAAATGAAGTGTATGTTGCTGGGTTTGTTTTTGAGAAGTAAAGTTGAATCTGATGTCTTTTGTGGGTTTCATTGTAACCTGATGACAGAGAATTTATCAGTACAGTGAAAAACCTGTAATTCTAGTACTGTTCATGTTGCAGGATGTGAGATCTCTCTTTTTTTGAGTAGAAGTAATCGGTTCATCAGAATGACTCAGTCAGTGGACTCAACACAAACTGCACCATCATTCTGCTGCATTCTCAACTTTTTAACTTTTAACTAATTGGAATTTAAATTGCATAATATTCCTTTTGGACAAGTTGAATAAACTAAAGGCTTTTAATCCTCACTACGTATTAAATAAACTAATATCAAACCTAGGCGGCACGGTGGCTTAGTGGTCAGCACGTTCGCCTCTCAGCGCTAGGGATTCCCGGTTCGAATCCCCATCTGGGTGGAGTTTCCATGTTCTCCCCGTGTCCGCGTGGGTTTCCTCCGGGTTCTCCGGTTTCCTCCCACAGTCCAAAAACATGGATTAAGTCAATTGAATTCTCCAAATTGCCCCATATAGAGTGTGTCTGTGTGAGTGAGTGTGTGCCCAGCCATGGATTGGCGCCCTGTCCTGGGTGTATCTGCCCAGCGCCCGAGACGTTCTCCCCTGGATGGGCATAATAGAGGATAAAGCGGGAGATAATGAATGAATTAACGAATATCAAACCCCTGGTGCAGGTTCTATTATATCCTGTTAAATAACACTTGTTTATTCCTTTAGGCAGTGTTTTGGAGATGGCCTGAACTGGGCTGGATGCATGATTATTACCCTGCTGGGGCAGCAGAGACGCTTTGACATCCTGGACTTCAGTTACCACCTGCTCAAAGTGCAGAAACACGATGGAAAGGACGAAATCATTAAAAGTGTGGTGAGTTTTGGCGACATGTTGCTGCAGTAAAGCGTCTCTCATTTGATTAAAAAGCAGGTGTTTAACTTTATTATAAAATCCGCTTCAGTAATCCTCTTTTATACGACTACTCATCTGTTCGTTCCACAAAAGCTCCGGTGCTTTATCCATCCATAAAATAGAGGATTAAATCCCATGTGAGAGGAAAAAAGCCCACGTTTCAGAATTCTTTATCATGAGGGATTATGTTAATCTCATTCCAGTTTATGAGGTGGGGAACTGTGACTGATGGTGACTAAATAATTCTAACCTCCTGAGTCAGAAGGTTGGAACTATTTAACCTGCTGTTGCTCTACGGTTTGGGAACTGAGCCTCATTTTAGTTCACATCTGTTACATTACTGTAGATACTCATTCTGCTGCCATCTGCATCTGAAAGTGCTGACTTTAATTCAGAAGGATGTGGAATCTTTTTTTAATTCAGAAGGATGTGGAATCTTAGGTTTCTTTAAGTCATTTTCTCAGATCTAATCAGGGTCAGAATGGCGGCTGGAGCCTCTTCCAGCACTTGAGGTGAAATGCTGTGTAACACCCAGGACAGGTCGCTGAATTATCACAGACTGGACCTACAGATACATTTACAGCTGGGGCAACTCATTATCTTAATAGGCTCGTATGCCTTTAAAATCTGAAGCTTCTAAATGGAACCAGAAAATGCAACCTACACACTCTGGCCTACAGAACCATTTCTGGATCTTCCCCCTCCTACCTTCACGCTATCTTTTCAAAACACACTCCGACTCGTTCACTTCGCTCCAGTGATGACCGCCTCCTAGCGGTTCCACCACACCGAGGAGCTGATTATCACCGGAGAACCCAGAGGAAACCCACGTAGACACGGGGAGAACATGGAAACTCCACCCATATGGGGATTCCAACCCTAGTGCTGAGAGGAGAACGTACTAACCATTAAGCCACCGTGCCGCCTGTGTCTATATATATTTGCTTAAATTTGGGCTGAGCATTATATTAAATTAGTTATTCATTCATTTTCTCCCGCTTCATCCTCTATTAGGGTCGCGGGGGGGGCGGGGGTTCCCCATGCCCATCCAGGGGAGAACGTCTCGGGTGCTGGGCAGATACACCTAGGACAGGGCACCAATCCATCGCTGGGCACACACTCACTCACAGACACACTCTATATGGGGCAATTTTTGAGAACTCAATTGACTTGATCCATATTTTTGGACTGTGGGAGGAAACCGGAGAACCCGGAGGAAACCCATGCAGACACGGGGAGAACATGGAAACTCCACCCAGATGGGGATTCGAACCGGGAATCCCTAGAGCTGAGAGGAGAACCTACTAACCACTAAGTCACCGTGCCGCCCGTGTCTGTATATATTTGCTTAAATTTCTATTAAATTAGTTAATTTTGGGTTTTCTTTATAAAAAAACAATGTGCTTTGCCACCTTCCAAACACGTTCTTTTCTGTCTTTCAGCCTCTGAAGAAAATGGTGGACCGCATTCGTAAGTACCAAGTTCTGAATGACGAGATCTTTGCCATTCTTAACAAGTACTTAAAGTCAGGCGATGGGGAGAACATGCCAGTAGAACACGTCCGATGTTTCCAGCCACCTATCCACCAATCCCTGGCCAGCAACTGACGTGTTACATGCTTACTACTAATCCGGGATCATACTGTTATCTGTGAGTAGTGACCGTCTTTACTTGCCGTTCGTAACAAATGCCGGCAAATCTCGTTTTCATTGACGAGGACTCGTATTCTCTGGAACGACATTCCTTAAGCCTCTAATGTTCATAGAGCCAGTAAATCCCAAGTGTTGCGTCGCGCGAGCTGCTTCTGAAGCAATCACTGACTGCCATCGAGATTCGCTGAACACTGCGAAGCTGGAGCATCAGAGTAATGAAACTTGTGCCACCATTTTTAACACTGTACACACAATGTGCCTTATTCTTACGATCTCACCTTGTCGTCATTCAGTACAATGCTAATCGTTTATGTTTTATACTTGCTGAGAGTTATAGCAGCGCGAGGGACGAGTGGGTTTTAACAGTCCATTATTTAATTTTGCTGTGGCGACAGATCTGTGGTATGTATTTGTATGGGGTGTTGATGGAACGACAGCATGCCTTTCTTTTCTACATTCTAAAAGGAACCTTAAAAAAAAAAAAAAAAAAAAAAAAACTCCAGTTAAAACTGCTTCTTTTTTTTTGTATTTGAATGATTGTAATCTGCTTTTAAGTGAATAAATATGTAAGAAACCCTACATTACATCCCTGTATGTTAGTAAAGATGTTCGTTAGTTGACTTTATTATAAAGAAAACCGGTCTAATGCGCTAAAAAGGAAATCAAGTCAGTGCATATACAAATCAATAGACTCTTCGAAACGAAATTATTTACAGCACTACAAGAGGAATGAGATGTCCAAGTGATGATCGTCCTCGTGAAATTAAGGCAGAACAAAGGGTGGAATAAAATACTTTTCTTTTTAAGCACAATCGGTTGGTCCGTTAGTGTCAGTTTCTGACTGAAATGTCTCACTTAGACCATGTGGAACTTTAAAATAGTTCTGAGAACTCTCGGACGACGAACCTCTTTTTTTTTTTTTTGTGCATTCTCACTGTAGGAACTGGGAAAGAGGATATTTTCTTAATGCCAGCAAGAGAGTAAGATGCTGACATTAAACTTGGTGGGAAATGATGGATAATAACCCGGCGTCAGACCTTAAGGAAAACGCGATGCAATTTTGATGATCTGTGGAAAACAAACATTCACATCTGGATCATTTTTTGCTTTGCTCGCTCCGTCAGGCACTCCGCTCAACACACAGAGCAATTCGGAGAGGGAATTAGAAATAAGCCTAAAATAAGACATCGCTATGGCAACCATCAGCCATCATCCGACACTTGGGCATTCCTAATGGGGGTGCAAACAAACAGGAGGAGGAGGGGGAAAAAAAAAAGCCCTTAAAGCCAAGTAGTTCTCAGGGGGTAGTTCCTCTCCAATGAGTCGCTAGAACTTTTTGGTCCGTCTAGTGATTGTCTGGAACAGGGACACCTGTTGGATTAAGACAGGGACATGGATCCGTTTCTCCTGGAGACGTTGTCGAAAGCTGAACTGATCTCGCACTCCTCGCGATCCAATGCGTCCTCGTTATGGAGAAGCTCGTAGTGACCGTGGCCCGCCACACCATTAGCTGTAGTGCCATTACGCTCCTCCTTCCTGATCGCCACGGCCAGCGTCGCCAAGCTGACGTTCACGTCCTTAAACGCATGCAGCAGGAAGATCCCCACTATAATGGTGCAGAAGCCACTCAGAGTCCCGATGATGTCGTCGTAGCCCATGTGTTCCCACTCTTTAAACAAGATGGCAGAGCACGTGAGCACAGACGTGGTGAAAAAGACGTAGTAGATGGGCGTGACGAGAGAGGTGTTGAAAATGTCCAAGGCTTTGTTCAGGTAGTTAATCTGAGTGCTGACGCATGCCACCAGGCTTAGAAACAAAATCCAGAATAGGGGGTAGGTCAGGACCGGCTTGCCCGCTATGAACTCTTTGATGGCAATGCCTAAGCCCTTGACACATGACACTGACAGGGCACCGATGACCGAGCAGATCGTGATGTAGACCAGGATGTTGGTTTGCCCGTGACGGGGGCCGACGATAAAGATGAATATGAGAGCGACGATGATGACCAACGTGGCAAAGAGGACGAAGCCTGCAGAATAAACAGAAGTCCGAGGTTTTAGCCGCCGTGGTGGTTTACTTGGGCCACAGTTTCTACACAGACGCAGCTTTTTAACGTAAGGTTTTGACATTTCCTCAAGTATCAGTGAAATATATATGTGCGTAATAGAAACTGTGAAAACAAGAGCGTAGCCGGAGACCTTCAGGCCTGAAGGCTGCTTCCTAACCACAAGCCTACAACTGTCTAAGTACAACATACAAGTCTACACCAGCTTATAATTTGCTCTGTTTAACACCCACTGTATAGAAAACATTAAAAATGTATGGTTTTTTTCTCCAGCACTTTTTATTTAAAAAAAAATAAGGAATGTTTAAAATGTCTTTTTTTACATCTTTTAATTCTTAGCCATTAACAAAGGCAGCCAAGTAAACTTTTAAAGGCTTATATATATATATATATATATATATATATATATATTCATTATCTCCCGCTCTATCCTCTATTAGGGTCGCAGTGGGGTTCCCCATGCCCATCCAGGGGAGAACGTCTCGGGCGCTGGGTAGATAGACCCAGGACAGGGCGCCAATCCATCGCTGGGCACACACTCACTCATACAGACACACTCTTTATGGGGCAATTTTTAAGAATTCAATTGACTTGATCCATGTTTTTGGACTGTGGGAGGAAACCGGAGAACCCGGAGGAAACCCACACAGACATGGGGAGAACATGGAAACTCCACCCAAATGGGGATTCGAACCGGGAATCCCTAGCGCTGAGAGGCGAACGTGCTAACCACTAAGCCAACGTGCTGCCATATATATATATATATATATATATATATATATATATATTTCGTGTGTGTAAACTTTCAAGCCAAAAAGTGGAAGTGGAAGCAGCTCTTTCAGGCTGCTGCGCTCTGAAATTAGGCATGATGGTTCTCAAATCAGTGTTCTCCTGGATTTCATTATTTAACATAACGATTCGGAAGTACCGCTAACCGTTGTAAAGTGAGGTCTCATTGAAATGCCTGTTTTCTGGCTCGTCATTTCTAATTAGTAAGGATCAGTCGGACTAAATGTAAATATAGTGTTTAAAATGAGCACCGTGCCGTGCAGTTCACACCTGTTTACACTCAGCCTCTCACTCGTCCACTAATCATCAGATCTCTCAATACTCATGTTGCAGCAGAGAGTCATGTTGCTTTTAATTGTTGTTTTTTTTAGTTTCTCAATGTGATCATTACACTCTGAACAGCTAAAACCACTGACAAATGCAACTTCATTTGATATAAATTTATAGCTGCTTTACATTTTGCCTTCATCGAGTATATTGTATTGAAATGTCCATGATCACGGTTTTTATTTTATGAAATCAGGTCATCTTGATGAGGCATAAATTTATATCCAATACACAAGCATTCAAAAGGTGAAGCACTGTACCTGGATCAGCTAGTTTCTTGGTCATCACTTCTATACTATCGATCTCCTCCTCCTGTGGTGCGTGGATCACCATGGTGGTGGAGCCGAGGACACTCAGCAGGCAGCCCAATTTACCATGCAGGTTTAATCTCTCCGTCAAAAAGTAGGAGGAAAGTACAGCACTGCAAAAAAAAAACCAACAACAACAAGATGACCGCATTTTACACTGCAGCACTGGATTTGTATGTTATTGAATACACACCGGTACTTAAATATACAAAACAAATAATTGATTAAAGTTAATGGCTACGTCCGTTAAAGAGTGCAGCTTTAAAGAGTTGTTCGTAATAAGGCTTTAAAATGCAAAGCAAAAATATATTCAAGTCTTGTAGATTTTGAGCGTCACGCTTTGTGGTCTTAGCTCTTCAGCTCGCACCACAGGTTTTCCATTGGGTTAAAAGTCAGGTGACCGGTGGTGGAACAGTCAGTGACGGTAGAACTATCCAGCCATGCACCAATATAAACACTGACTGGTGTTTTATTAAACACTACTTTATTTTTTGCAACTGAACTCCAACTGATGATCATATGATGGTCCAGAGTTTGTGTGTGTGTGTGTGTGTGTGTGTGTGTGTGTGTGTGTACACTGAACAACTCAGTATAGTATATTGTTCTAGTAACCAAACACACAATAGGCAATTGTGTTCACAAAGTGAAAATGGATTCAAGTAGGATGAATTCTCTGACAGACTGTGCATTTTTAATATATGGAAATATGTTGCAATGTTTTACAGAACATAAGCTCAATAACTGCTTTATTCTAAAATGTAAGGAATGAGAATATTGCTTCACGGCTGAGCTATCAGGATTGTATTACTCTATTGTCTCAGTGATAAGTTCCACTATTAGTAAGAACTACTAGAGCTGGTACCTTAAAGCTTAACATTGTCTTATTAATCTCTCACTAATAATTACCAGAATGGAGAACCTAAAGGTGAAACACCCACCTGAATTAAAACAATGTTGAGTGTTTTTTTTTTTTTTTTAATGAATTGTGTGATTTATATGTAACTGTCAGCTGCATATTCTTACAATTGACTTCTCATTGGCTACTATCGCTGCCACTTAAATCAATGCAGAGACATCATTGGTTAATTAATGCATGAACTTTAATGAATCAGAAGCGAGTCAGGTGAGTGGGTGGGTAACTCACTGATTGGCGTCCGGGAGTCATTAGAAAATAATGAACGACAGCTGGGATAAATTTAAAAACCAGCCCTTTGCAGCATTTTCCTCTAATATAGAGATAAAGTCAGCAGTGCACAGATTTATAACCACTGCATGCTGTGGGTGCAGCCTGGACATGTTGGAGCCAACTTCTGTTTTCAGGACATTATCTATATATCAAAAGGTTCAACATCTTTAGGTCCACCCAGGAAAACCATCAAAGGTAAGGTGCTGGCTAACTCGATGAATTCTGATGATTATAAATGCTGATTGCAGTGCTGTTATTTAAATCAATTATTAGTTATCTGTATGCATTTAACTCTCTTTTTAATGGCATATGTACCAAAACATTCATGTATTTTGCTTCAGATCCAACCAGTTCATATCCACAGCTATTGGGAACTTTGTAAATAAAGATTGTGTAGAATTTAGATCATTTATACATCTCTTAATTTGATTGCACATACCAGAAAATATATGAACCCGTTCCAATAATGCTGAAACTTGTTTTAAACATTAAGCAGCCTCTTATTTTCTATATATGTGCGTGTATAAAGTTTAATGCTAAAACCTGATAATGATTTATACATAAATACAGCTACAAGTAGTTTGTACAGTTAGGAATTTTGGTTCTGCAAACAATTTTTGTGGATTTATTCTGGCGATGTCAGAATCTTTTCTTTGTGCCTTAGTGCAGCATGTATTTGCCTTTAGCAAACATTACATTGATAATATAAAGAGACTGGTCTACCTCACAAGCACGCTCAGAGCACCGAGTGGAGTGACGAGTGTAGCAGGAGCAAATGCATATGCTGCGAAGTTTGCAGCTTCTCCAGCACCCACTGTAACACCAGAGCACATTATAACTGTTACCAAAATAAAAAACCTTTGAGCTTTGAAAACATTCTGCATCATTTACTTTAACTTTTCTCAAATAATCCAAATTTAATATAAACAATATGTAACTGATTACTCACTTGATAATAAGCCGGCCCACCAAAGCCATTCCTTTAAATATGCATGACCACCTTGACCTAAAGAAAATAGGATTGCAGAGATTCACAAATTCACAGATATTCACATATCTGCACAATAGCAGTGCAGTGCACAACTGTGTTGTGGAAAAGGCAACACATTAACCAATTTAATTTAGTTGGCCATTTTGACAGTTTACTAAAATTCTGCAATAAAGTTAATACAAGAGAAAACATCTAAAGACATCTAATTGTAAGCATTTAAAAACATAGTTAATAGCTAGTGAGAATTTGCCATTATATTTTGAGAAACACTTCTATTTCTATTCAAGTATAATATTTTAATAAATTAATGTTTATCTAAAAGAGTAGCAAGGGAAATAAGACTGTTAATCCCAGTCATCAGTAACATCATGGTGAAGATGTTGGGAATGGGGAAAACCCTCAGTTACAGTTAATTAAAAAAAAACCAATAAAATATGAATTAATGGTAAATAAAAATTTAAGTTATAATAAAATTAAATGCATAGAAATTCTACTGAATTGTACTATTACAAATCAACAACACATAAGCTAAATTTACATAAATAGATGTGTGACTAACCACTACACACACTACAGACTCACGGGGTGAATGCGTTTTGCACTGAATCTGAAAATCTAAACTAAGGAAACAGTGTGAAACAGAGTGTGACAAACAACAAACCATTTTTAAAAACTTTTTGCAACAGATTGTACACAGAAAGGGAGGACGGGTACAACAGATTAACATGTTTACTAGCTCTATGCAATACAGTATTCAACTTTAATTTGTTTTGGTACAACCAGAGAGAAAGAATTATGATTATGACTTTCCCCTTCAGGGAAACATTGTACCACAAAACATTCCAACCACCTTTTCGGTTAATGACTACACAAAGACGTACAAAACTGACCATAAAGTGTTAAATGACTGAGGTGACCATTCAGTCAAGTGTATTGTGATTTACACAAATTGGTCAGATTTTAGAAGTGAGTCACAGATAAGGAGTGTCTACTTAAACACCTTATATGCTAAACCAGTCGAACCTCTCAGACAATGTTTCATCTGCGTTCCAATGACCTCATTTCAGCCATGGAGACAGTACGGTTTAAACAAAAACCTTTATTTTAAACATGTAAATGCAGCATGACAATTTATGTAAAAAAAAATTATTATTGCTTAAAAGGTAAAACTTTTCTGTAGCATTTAATCAAAAAGAAAAAAAAATATATTAACAAATATTGTTGGTAGATTACAAACATGAATACTTATTTAGTTTGTGCTTTTAAAAGTGAGATAGTAAAAAGTATTCGTCAAAGAAAAGCAGGATTAAATGTTTCTTGTCCAAAATGCTTGTGTTGTTAGTAGGGGCCGGGTAATTGACCTGCATTAAAGGAACCACCCAAATTCCAAGACAAAACACACAGCACTTCAACGAGTGAGGCAACTTGGCATGTGGTTTACCTTCCCTGACAACAATTCTAAACAAAAAACGAGTTGTAACAGGAAAAAAAAAACACCTTGCTGCATCTGAACCCTTAAGAATTTCTAAAACGAAATCTGAAATCAATTCTAAACAAATCTGACTCTAAACAAACATTGTATATGTATCAGTAAACAATTAGTCTGACAAGGCGGGTAGAGTTCAAACCAAAGAATATGATGCATTTAGTTCGAAGAAAGGTTACCTATAAATTTTATAGCAATTTAGTACTGGTCGTGTAAATTCATTACTTTTGGCAAGGTTTTCATATTATTAGTGAGTCAATAGTTTACATACGATGAAGTATAACATTATTTTCTGGACACTTTTTTATCTTTAGTTTTGATACTACTACACACTTGACACTTTATAATGGTAAATTGTGTACACACACACACACATATATATATATATATATATATATATATATATATATATATATATATATATATATATATATATATATATAGGAAAGTTTATTATGGTAAATTGTAAATATATATATTCATTCATTCATTCATTATCCCCCTCTTTATCCTCTATTAGGGTCGCGGTGGGGTTCCCCATGCCCATCCAGGGGAGAACGTCTCGGGGGCCGGGCAGATACCTATCGCTGGGCACACACTCACTCACACAAACACTCTACAGTACATGGGGCAATTTGGAGAACTCAATTGACTCGATCCATGTTTTTGGACTGTGGGAGGAAACCCACACGGACACGGGGAGAACATGGAAACTCCACCCAGATGGGGATTCGAACCGGGAATCCCTAGCGCTGAGAGGTGAACGTGCTAAACCACTATGCCACCATGCCTATATATATTCATTCATTCATCATCTTCCGCTTTATCCTATATTAAGGTCGCGGTGGGGTTCCCCATGCCCTTCCAGAGGAGAATGTCTCGGGCGCTGGGCAGATAGACCCAGGACAGGGCGCCAATCCATCGCTGAGCACACACTCACTCACTCCATGTTTTTGGACTGTGGGAGGAAACCGGAGAACCGGGAGGAAACCCACGCGGACACGGGGAGAACATGGAAACTCCACCCAGATGGGGATTTGAACCGGGAATCCCTAGTGCTGAGAGGAGAACGTGCTAAACCACTAAGCCACCGTGCCTATATAATATATATATATATATATATATATGAATAAAGTGTTCTATCCATCTACAAAATGGACATTACCTGCTCGCATCGAGCCCTTCCTGGCCAGTCGCAGCAGTCCTTTCTTCTTTAATATGAAACTTCCTCCGATAAATAAACTGGAGCTGATGGCCAAAGCCAGTCCGATGTAGAAGTCGTATTTGCCCCGCTCTTGACCCATAGCGGAGATGAATGAATGTGGCTTCTCTTCGGTCACATCGAGAGGCGGCTCTTCCTCAGAGGCACTAACGTCCGGATGAAGTTCCTACAACACATTCAGAGCGGAGTTAAAGATTAACTCAGCCCCCCGCCTCCGTCCATTAACCTCCAGCGTCGCGCCGACAACCGACAACCGACAACTTCCCGACATGTCACACGGATGACCCCCAACACGCCGTCCGCTCCAGGTTCAGGAAGAGACGCGTACTGCCCTCCTACGCAGTGCGCTTTGAGGGTTCAGCCCGTAACCGACAACAAATCCTGATCTCGCGTACTACTCAGTACACAAGTACGCGTACTCAGCCCTACCCCATTAGCCCATACCTATCGGCTTGCTAACTCGACTGGCCGGGCTTTGGAAGGCGCTTTTAAATCCTCTCCCCGGGGGAGACGTTTGGGGTCTTACCCGTTTAACGTGTCGGTGAGTTGAGGTCCGCGGTGGAACGACGCGGCGCCATCGTGTTTGTTTGTTTTAGCGGAAAGTAAAGCGAGAATAGAACCCGCTAACCTTCTAATTCGTTCACTCGTTTAAAGGGCAATGGACTGCGCATGAGCGAAACAAAACACAAAAAAACACCCCTCTGATTGGTACAGCTCAGGCTGCGCGTGCTTCTAAACACCGTCTTTTCCTCGAGCGCTTCAGTATTCCGTAGAGCTGTGCGATACCAAAAATTTCGGTATCGATTCGATACCATAAAAAAAGTTTTTATTTTTTAAGTTTTTTTTTTTAGCTCTGTTAATACATTTTTATGGATTTGATGTCTTGAAATTGTAAGTAGATGAAATGGTGACAATAAATTCTTTCCAAAAGAAAAAAACGATCCAAAACCAAGTAAATACAGGGCCAATATCGCGATATTCGATACCGATACTTTTTAATATTTAAGCTTCATTGATCCAAAAGGCCTCGTATAGAATTTCGCCAAACATTGTAGGTGACAACAAAATAATGTATCCCAAATCATCATCTTTGTTTAGAAACATTCATTCATTATCTCCCGCTTTATCCTCTATTAGGGTGGCGGTGGGGTTCCCCATGCCCATCCAGGGGAGATTTTCTCAGGCGCTGGGCAGATACACCCAGGACAGGGCGCCAATCCATCGCTGGGTACACACTCAAACACACTCTATATGGGGCAATTTAGAGAACTCAATTAATTTGATCCATGTTTTTGGACGGTGGGAGGAAACCGGAGAACCCGGAGGAAACCCACGCGGACACGGGGAGAACATGGAAACTCCACCCAGATGGGGATTGGAACCGGGAATCCCTAGTGCTGAGAGGAGAACATGCTAACCACTAAACCACCGTGCCACCGTTTTTTGTTTTTTTTATAATACTTTAAGTAATTTAGTAAAAGTAATAATGTAAAGTGTAGCGGCACGGTGGCTTAGTGGTTAGCATGTTAGCATGTTAATGTGAAACATGCCAGTATATAATAAGTTACTAAATCACAAGCCTTAAAATTGCCCCTTACTAGTAATTACTATCAATATTGATAGTCTTCATCTAATAAGCAGAACATTAACAATGACTTGGACAAATTGATTTGTGCAAACATGATGAATCAAAGTTTTTAGAAAACCATATTAATTGAAATGGATCACTTAATTATTTAATAAAGTTCATGTTCCATAAGTATTATTCATACGCCACAAATTCAAAAACATTTTATATTATTATACATAAATATAAAACAAATGCTCATTAGTTAGACTATTGCATATAATCAAGTAGACCATTTACTTAAAGCTGCATCTCAAAATAAATTAAGTAAAAACAGAGCTTCTCATAATCCCAGTTAAACCCTCAATCCATCATGATCTGACCTTCCAAATTGATAGCTCCACAATTTCTCCAACCGATTCAGTTCATAAGCTTGGTTCCATAATTCATGTTTCATGTCACCAAAACTGCCCGTTCCTGCAGATTCCTTCTTTACAACATCAGGAAGTTCAGACCTTTCTTGACTGAACACACTAATCAGCGGTCATCCTATAGTGTTTAGCCAAATAAACCCATTTGTCAGCAGCACCAAATCAAGGCAAGCATTAGGCAGGTGTGTCTGGATGCAATACATGTATTTAAACATTAACAATCACTTCTCAATATCCTGATGTGTGTCTAATGCCACACATTTCTTTAACCTCAGGAACAGCTTTTTTGCTTACTTGATTCAACAAGAAAATTAGATATAAAGGTTCAAAGATATTATTGGCATCGTGAATGTTAATGTAAGCTGTCAATGTTATTTTAAGAAATAACTGTTTACTATTGCTCAATGGCACAAAATTGCAGTTATTATAAATAAAACTAAAATTAGTCCTGTTTAGTTTTGTCTGGTCCCCAAGTGAGCACAGCTTCTTGAGACATGCGCAGCAACATCACCCCTATTGATATGGTGATAAAGCCACACGAAATGCCTAAACAATCCAAAATACCTAATGTTTCCCACTCTCTGAAGAGGATGGCAGAAGCTATTATGACTGAGGATGTAAACACCACATAATAAACAGCCTCAAACATGTTGGAGCTGAAGTTCTCCAAAGCTTTGTTGATGAATGTGAACTGGATCAGTATACTGCATATTAGAACAATCAGCAGGCCCAAGAAGAGATTTAGGGCTCTGTTGTCAGTCGTAAAGTCCCCACTGAAGGCCTCGGCTGCAGATAAACCAAGGCCTTTGCAACTCGGTACTGTGAAACTCCCAAGGAGGGAACAGATACCCACATACACCATGATGTTCGATTTTCCATACGCTGGTGAGAGCCAGCCAATCAATATGATCAATACCAGGACCACCAGTGCAATGTAGCTTAGGAACACTGAAAAAATAACAAAATAATATTACATTATAATAAACAACAATAAAAATCAGACTGCCCTAAAGAAAATGTACTATAAACATTGTCTGCATGTAAGAATCAAAAAGCCTCCAATTCTAATCTTTAAGAGTTAGTGCTGTATATCGCTCCCAGCCGAGTTACTATGCATCTTGTTTAACTACACAGTAGTTACGATAATAATGTTACAATTTCTTAATATTATATGTTGAAAAACGATTTGCATCACATATTACGTAAAAATAAATTCTAGCAACAGGTGTCTAACGATATCTTTATTTACTTTATCTTAATAAAAAAAAAAAAACACATAAGGGTGGGGTCACTGTAGACTTAGTGACTTAGGCAGTCTGTAACTGAACCTTATCATTATCCTGCATCATTCATACCTGGGTCCAAAAGTCGTCGTTCTAACTCGGCGCTTGATGCCACGCTCTCAGATTTTGGAGAGTGAATAATGAGCACTATTGAGCCACAGCAACACAACACACATCCGAGTTTGCCTAGAATATTTAGATGCTCCTGTAGAAGCCAGGAGGCCAGGATTGCTCTGAGTTAAAAACAAAAACACCATAAGGGGAACAGATATGATGTACAGACTTCGACACCCCAATGTACTTACCTTCAATCTCATCTTACCGAAAACCATCCAGTGTAAAAACTAAACCAATCATGGAGATTCAAAATCAGATGAGTTGAAATATATAGAAAGAGGTGTATGTCAGTTAGAAGCAGGAAGGCAAGACATAACAGCTTTGGCATTATAGTGGGAAAAGATGAAGACTATTTTTGTAAATTTGCACAATACAACTTTTTTTCAGGTTGTGATTTAATTCATGTTTTTTGTGTTGCTATAGGATTTTACTTTAGCTATGCATATAATAAATAAATACAACAGTTATAGCAAGTGAAGTTTTCTTTAACTTTAAAATTTTTTATTTTTTTTTAAACACAATCAGTTGCCAAAGTCTATAACACAAAACATCTGTTGAAAATACAATTATTTTTTAAACTCACCCGAAGAGGACACCTAGGGCTCCAAGAGGGGTGACCAATACTGCTGGAGCTGCATTGTGTGCCATGAAGTTCCCCATCTGACCAACTATCACTAATGAGATGCAGTAATGTTGGAGAGTTTAACATAAACAAAGCAAAGCTATAAAAGCCTATAAAACAAGTATTAAAAAGTGCACCCACTTGTCATTGTACCGCACCACCACACACAGTCGGATAAGTAAGTCCTTCCTATAATGTACGAGCATAACGTTACCAAATACAAGTAAACGTTTTATTCTTAAACTTTAAACAAAGTTAACGTAACATTGATGTAAATTTTCTGTTAAAAAAAACGACAAGAAATAAGTTGTGTACGGATGTGACGCGTTAAAGTCTTTAAAGCGTTAGTAAATACTTTGTTAGACAGAGACTTTATAACATCGACTTTAACATGTCATTTAGTTCTGCACAGTGAGGTTTATGATTAATTGTGGTGCTATTTTGATTCCAAAGTAAACGTCCACCATATTTGATCTGATTACACAATTAAAGACGTTAAAGTAGAAAAAAAAATGCAGACATGTTAATGTTTAGCGGCACGGTGGCTTAGTGGTCAGCATGTTCGCCTCTCAGCGCTAAAGATTCCCGGTTCGATTCCCCATCGGGGTGGAGTTTCCATGTTCTCCCCGTGTCCGCATGGGTTTCCTCCGGGTTCTCCGGTTTCCTTCCACAGTCCAAAAACATGGATCAAGTCAATTGAATTCTCAAAATTGCCCCATTTAGAGTGTGTCTGTGTGAGTAAGTGTGTGTATGCCCAGCGATGGATTGGCGCCCTGTCCTGGGTCTATCTGCCCAGCGCCCGAGATGTTCTCCCCTGGATGGGCTTGAGGAACCCCACCGCGACCCTAATAGAGGATAAAGCGGAAGATAATGAATGAATGAATGTTTAAAGCCAATTAGTAATAAATAATCTTCTAAAGACTTTTCTAAAGACCTTTATTAGTTTAATCTAAAAACCTTTATTAGTTTTCAATGTTAGGAGTTAAAATGTTCTTGGTAAGGAGTTCACAATTGGATAGACAGATACATTGATTACTTTATTATCCCAGACGACATTTAGCAGCCAGTAACAAAAACACAGTAATAAAACAATAATAAATATATTACAAAGAAGAAGAAGAAAAAAAGAATGCGATTAAGCCTATCAAAGATGAAGGGCAGTACAATAATGTAATAATTAAGACTGAATCATGTGCAATACAGAGTAGGCAATTGTGTATAGTGTGTGAGCAGTGTTAACATTAAAGTATTCTGTAGTGCAGATGATGTAAAGTGTTCATAATGAATTACTGATGAATCTCCTTAATGTGTAAACGAATGAACAAAATTAGTTTGAATGAAAGTAAATTTATTATGAGAACAAAAACCTTGAAATAGAATTATTTTAAACGATTGGTTTAAAGATACCAATCGTGGTATCTTTAAACACAGATACCACGATTACAGACTGATACACTGAACAGCCTCTGACTGCCAATAACTCTTACGAAACATATTACATTTACATTTGGTCATTTAGCAGACGCTTTTATCCAAAGCGACTTTCAAGGAGAACACAGGGTTAATCACAACATCTCTGGAGCAATGAGGGTTAAGGGCCTTGCTCAAGGACCCACATTGGTAACTTCAGTGGACCTGGGATTTGAACCGCCAACCTTCAGATTGGTAGCCCAACGCCCTGACCACTGAGCTACCGCGCCCTAATGTTAAGATGTTAAGTCTGTGAAATGGAAGAACATTTTATATTTTGTTCAGTAAACCAGTCCTGTGGCGGCACGGTGGCTTAGTGGTTTAGCATGTTCTCCTCTCAGCGCTAGGGATTCCCGGTTCGAATCCCCATCTGGGTGGAGTCTCCATGTCCTCCCCGTGTCCGCGTGGGTTTCCTCCCACAGTCCAAAAACATGGATCGATGTCAATTAAGTTCTCCAAATTGCCCCATACAGAATGTGTTTGTGTGTGTGAGTGTGTGCCCAGCGATGGATTGGCACCCTGTCCTGGGTGTATCTGCCCAGCGCCAGAAATATTGGGCATGGGGAACCCCCCCTCGTGACCCTACTATAGGATAAAGCTGAAGATAATGGATGGATAATGGGATGAAAGCAGTCCTGTTTGTCTGAACGGGTTTTAAATCATAGTCCTGCTGAAAGATTCGGACAGAGAGACAGATACCAGATCTTCGAGACCGCAATATTCCCTTTTTCTGAAGAACGAATGTGGATCCATTGATGAAACTGGATACAACCGCTATTCCAACACCGCCTGCAACTGAGAGGAGCGACTTTTCCTCCATAAGACTTTAAACAGCGACCCGCAGCTACAATTAAAAACTATTTGTATGAATCAATAAAGCGTCTATTACTTTTACTTCTACTAGCAGAATCTGGAGGTTAGTAAAACTCGTACGTGACTGTAGTACCACCAGGTGGATTGGAGCGGAATAGGTTGGGTACTAATTAACACGAACTGTTTTCGATAAGGCACGGTGGCTTGGTGATTTAGCATGTTCTCCTCTCAGCACTAGGGATTCCCGGTTCGAATCCCCATCTGGGTGGACTTTCCATGTTCTCCCCGTGTCTGCGTGGGTTTCCTCCGGGTTCTCCGGTTTCCTCCCACAGTCCAAAAATATGGATCAAGTCAATTGAATTCTCCAATTTGCCCCATATCATGGCGGTTCGAATTCCCATCTGGGTGGAGTTTCCATGTTCTCCCCGTGTCCGCGTGGGTTTCCTCCGGGTTCTCTGGGTTTCCTCCCACAGTCCAAAAACATGGATCAAGTCAATTGAGTTCTCCAAATTGCCCCATATAGAGTGTGTCTGTGTGAGTGAGTGTGTGCCCAGCGATGGATTGGCGCCCTGTCCTGGGTGTATCTGCCCAGCGCCTGAGATGTTCTCTGGATGGGCATGGGGAACCCCACTGCGACCCTAATAGAGGATAAAGCGGGAGATAATGAATGAATGAATGTTTTCGATAAAGTCTGAAAGATGTACAGTTTGAGATGGACAATATTCATTCATTCATTATCTTCTGCTTTATCCTGTATTAGGGTCGAAGGTGGGGGGGGTTCCCCATGCCCATCCAGGGGAGAACGTTTCAGGGGCTGTGCAGATACACCCAGGACAGAACGCCAATCCATCGCTGGGCACACACTCACAGACACAGACACACTCTATATGGGGCAATTTGGAGAACTCAATTGACTTGATCCATGTTTTTGGACTGTGGGAGGAAACCCAGAGAACCCGGAGGAAACCCACGCGGACACGGGGAGAACATGGAAACTCCACCCAGATGGGGATTCGAACCGCCATGATGGACGATAGTTTAATAATAATAATCAGGTGTAAACTAATGGGTTTTAATGATTTTCATTTACATTAGAAATGACAATGGAATTAATGACAAATTTTGCCTGAATCTAATGTGAGAGTTCAAAATATATGCAATTTAAAATGTTTATCAGTATGTCTGAATAAACCTTAATTTTACAGATATTGAAATCTATGTAATTGGCGAAACAACTCAACCTTTTAGCGTAATTCTTTATTTTAGCTACTCTAGTTTAGTTCCCAAAAGCTCTTTCAGTGTTTTTTTTTGTTAAAGACGCAGATAAGATGCATATTCTCTTTGAGTTTTTATAGTAAAGTGAATGAAACTTCACAAGGTTTGACTTGAAAAATAACCAAGTACAGAACTCAAGACAACTGATCCAGGGTGGTATTGTGGTGTGTGTATGTGACAGCAGCAGTGTCTGAATGTTACAGATAATATTATCACAGACAGCTTATGCAGAGTCTCAACATGCACACTTCCCAACTTTTTTTATTACTTGCTAACTAAAATGTCAAATTTATGTGTCTATATTCTTTTGTTTCTGCAAGGCAATTTTACATAACACTTCAAATGACATGTAATGGCAAAAAAATATAATTGTTATTATTAATAATATATTTATTTAATTAAAATTTTGTGATTTGTAAAATTCAAAACACTGATTTACATAAATAATCATGTATTTCTTCTGTTGTATTGAAAAGCAATATACATCAACTTTAAATGTCTTTAGTAATTAGATTTCGTTTTGTGGCTGTAAGCATACAAACTGAAGAGGGAGACACCCTGATAATGACGTCAGCATTGGTTAAAATAGTCCTGAAACACTCTTGCAGTTACATGTTGTATAGTGGTGTAAGCTTTGGTCATCATGCGTGAAATCGTTCATCTTCAGATTGGACAGTGTGGAAATCAGATAAGCTCTAAGGTAAGGTTTTGCCAAAATGATATACATATTTAAAATCAAATTCTAGGTCTTAAAAGCAAATTACCCAAGTGGCTTATTCATAAACATTAACCAATATGCCGTTAATATCTTTACCCACTCAATTTAATATGAATAAAAGTCATGATGTTACCCATAAGTAATTAATATATTTAGTTAAACAATGATGTATTTAATATTCTATATATAATCTGCATATAAAATATTACATATTAAGTGTGTGCTGCGTGAGGGTGTTTCCTTATGTCTATTTGCAGATAAAACTCAAGGGTACTGTGGGTGTGGCAGCTTTAGCAAAGAAATTTTCTTTTTCAGAAATTTATTTTACATAATTTAGTGGTGGTATAAATAAGAAAATAAACTATAGTTTCATGGCCAATTAAATCAATGTTTAATAGTGAAAAAACTTCCATATTTTGTTTTGTTTCTGCTTTATTCTTTACCTCATTATGTCAATTCATTACTTTGTCCAAGGAAAATATTGTTTTTTATATTGTATTGTAAAATATTGTAATATAATTGATGCCTTCAGTTTTTTTTTTAACCTTTTATTTTTAAGAAGATGATTAATATAAAGTTCATTGGTTTTTAATTTCATAAATGTTTAAATGGTCCAATATCTCACTAAATTTCTAAACTAATAACACATTTGTGTGACAGAGCTTTGCATTTAGGGCTGTAATAAAGTATATATTTGTATTATACCATAGTGAGCTAAAAGATCTGTATACTTCATCTGCTGCTTATTGTTTGCAATGCTACAATTTCCTTGTAGCTGAAGTTAAAATTTTATATTTCAAGTTCTGGGAGGTCATCAGTGATGAACACGGGATCGATGCAAGTGGAACATATGTGGGAAATATGGTCCTACAACTTGAGAGGATCAATGTCTACTTCAATGAAGCAAGTGGTAATTAACATCAGTATTTTTATATTCTTGTGTTAATGTTCCGTGGGTCAACTGTGGTTCCTGAGTTTTTTTAAAAATTCCCTGATATTTAACAATATAATTTTTAGAAATCATATGATTTTGCCCCAGAATCAATTCACTTTGGCATCTTTTAGGGGGCAAGTTTGTCCCACGAACAGTGCTGGTAGATCTTGAACCAGGAACAATGGACAGCATTAGGGGAAGCCGAATTGGACAACTCTTCAGACCAGACAACTTTATCCATGGTAAGTGTATATCCTAGAGTGATATATTCTATTGTCTGATAAAGAAAATCGCATAGAGCTGGTCAGAATACTTTAGAAAGCTTTATATTATATAATATTTGTTAACCTAGGAAGGATTTTCTTAAAAGATTTGCTTTAGCATCATCAGACACACCTTATCTAATACTAATAAATGAATATTGAGTTGGTTACCACAATACGCTTGTTTAGTTTGTTTTAAAAAACTGTATTCATAATTTACTTTTGACATTAACAGGGAATTCTGGAGCTGGTAATAACTGGGCAAAAGGTCACTACACCGAGGGGGCAGAGTTGGTAGAACAGGTACTTGATCGTGTCCGTAATGAAGCGGAATCCTGTGACTGTCTGCAGGGATTTCAGTTTGTTCACTCCTTGGGTGGTGGCACTGGTTCAGGCATGGGGACCCTGATCATAAACAAGATCCGTGAGGAGTACCCTGATCGGATCATGAACAGTTTTAGTGTAATGCCATCACCTAAAGTCTCCGATACAGTAGTAGAGCCTTATAATGCCACTCTTTCTATTCACCAACTCATCGAGGGCACTGATGAGACGTACTGCATTGACAATGAAGCACTTTATGACATCTGTTTCCGTACACTTAAGCTCACCACACCAACCTACGGGGATCTCAACCACCTTGTGTCTCTGACTATGAGTGGGGTTACGACCTCCCTACGTTTTCCAGGTCAGCTAAATGCTGATCTTCGTAAGTTGGCGGTCAATATGGTTCCTTTTCCCCGCCTTCACTTTTTTATGCCTGGTTTTGCTCCTCTTATGGCGCGAGGAAGTCAGCAATACCGGGCCCTCACTGTTCCAGAGCTAACCCAACAAATGTTTGATGCCCGGAACATGATGACAGCATGTGACCCCCGACGTGGCCGCTACCTGACTGTGGCAGGAGTTTTCCGTGGTCACATGTCCACCAAAGAGGTGGACGAGCAAATGCTTGCCATCCAACAAAAGAACAGCCACTACTTTGTTGACTGGATTCCTCACAATGTCAAAGTGGCTGTCTGTGACATTCCACCAAAGGGCCTCAAAATGGCATCTACCTTCATTGGAAATAATACAGCTATTCAAGAGATTTTCCGGCGTATTGGAGAGCAGTTTGTTATGATGTTCCGCCGCAAGGCTTTCCTTCATTGGTACACAGGAGAAGGCATGGATGAGCTGGAGTTTACAGAAGCAGAGAGAAACATGAATGACTTGGTATCTGAATACCAGCAGTACCAGGATGCCACAGCTGATTTGGACTGGGAGCCAGAGGAGGAAGAGACGGAAGTAGAAGGAAACTCAGAAACCGTAATGATAAAAACAAATATAATGACGGAAACAGCTGTTATAGAGTAAAGCTTTTTATAGATGATGGAGTTGAGTGTTAAATTGTTGGTCTTATTATGCAGGTCATTTGATCATTTTACCAAATGTAGTATTTCTTGCTAGAGGTATAGCTAGTTTGCGTTTAACATCTTTAGATTTGATATTTTAAATAATATAAAAGGTAATCACTATTTATAGCGTTTTGTTTAATATATTGACGTTTAAAAACAAATTACTAGCATTCAAACATTTTAAATCACTTAAAGTTGTTGGTTATTTTAATAAAGAATTAGAAACATCACACAAATATGGACCTTGAATGCCCTACTCCATATTCAAACCCACGACCTACGAAAACTTTTAGCAAGTAGTATTGGCTTATATATAATTATATAAATAATTATTCAGTGATTGTCAGTTTTAACAGTATTGCCATCTGCAATACTAATTAGAGCTAAGCTTTACATATTAATAAACTTTATGGTAAATATATTATTACATTGTTTTACAAATTTATGTATGATTCCAATTAATGAATGCTAGGCAAGTTAAGTATTTTCTTTACACATAAGTCAGTATTGTGAATTTTATTTTATTTTTTTTACTCGTATTATACATTTTTTAAATAAGTAGAAAACTTAATTAGAATAGCTAAATTTAGTGCTAAATGAATTGTTTTAATAAGGTTTTGTATATCAAATGTAAAGATTAACAGCTTATTTCTTTTTCTTATGTTGTCATTCAATGTTTCACTAAATGAATTAAGAAAATAAATTGTAAATATGAAATTAAATGTTATTGTATGTATGAAATTTAAATGGAATCATTCCACGCTGAAACCTAAGCTGTAGCCTTCTATGAGTGGCTACAAGCTTGACTTGATATATGTAGGAGAGAATGAGAGTGAATTTTACCAGCTCTGCAAATACTGATAAGCACTTTGAAAAAAACATTTTACATTCACTAATGCCCAAGACTGATGCTGTTATAGGGTATGCTAAATATCTTGCTGACTCACACAAGACCCACACAGTCTGTTATTCAAACTTCTTTCTAAAGCTCCAGTCCGAAAAGACATGATCTTTTGTACAATAGTATAATGTTGCACAATAAACTTAAATAGAGAAATATTAATTATAATATAATAATAATTATTATTAATTATAAGGATTAGTATAAAAAGTATGATGTTTTACAATAACCTCAAAAAGAAAAATATTCATTATAAAATAATAATTATTAAGATTAGGATAAAAAGGGATTCTTAAAATTAAATTAGATTAAATTTAGATTTAATTTTATCTAAAATGCGATGTGGAAATACAGCATGACTGATAATCAAGTGTATAGAAAATGTAAGAATTAAAGGTAAAGTTTTAGGTGGATAAAATAATTGAGCAAAGCTGTTAAATATGCATACGTTAAAATTTAAATAATATGAATATTGTATTTATTTTATTTATAATTTGGTGCTTAGAAATTGGCACAATATATTGAATACAATTATTTGTTGGCATTAAGCTAAAGACTTGGGTTTGAGAAACGTACATAAATCAAGTTAGTCTGGAGTTCTTTTAGTGTCCCTATTTTTAGCAGAAAGTAACAAGAGCTGTTACTGAAACAGTACCAAGTTCTCAGTTACTATGTTCAGTGAAACGTCCTCTAGTGGCTTCATGACCAAAACTCAGGTGAGACCAGAGAAACACAATTCTGTTGTTACTTTTAATAATAAAGACTCAGAGAGTGTTCTGAAGGATGTTGATACCATTACTAATATTGAGAAAATGATCTAGCTTACAAAATACATTTAAATTTACCCAAAAGTTTCTGAATGGGTTTTTGTTATGAGTTTTTCATCCAACAAAAAGTAACCCTGGAACAGAAAATAGACTTCGCTAGAAAACTAACTCTAACTCTATACACCAGAGAGACAAAAGCCGTGAGAGATCTACACATTACACATAGAACAACTTTACTGACAGCTATAACAGTGTGCAGTAATAGTCCCACAAACGTCATGATAACAGTTTGGAAAATTGTTGGTGCTTAAAAACATTGTCCAATTGTGTTTAATTGTCTTTGTAAAGGCGGCACGGTGGCTTGGTGGTCAGCACGCTCGCCTCTCAGCGCTAGGGATTCCCGGTTCGAATCCCCATCTGGGTGGAGTTTCCATGTTCTCCCCGTGTCCGCGTGGGTTTCCTCCAGGTTCTATGGTTTCTTCCCACAGTTCAAAAACATGGAACAAGTCAATTGAGTTCTCCAAATTGCCCCATATAGAGTGTGTCTGTGTGTGAGTGTGTGCCCAGCGATGGATTGGCGCCCTGTCCTGGGTGTATCTGCCCAGCGCCCGAAACGTTCTCCCCTGAATAAGAAAATGAATGAATGAATGTCTTTGTAAATGGGGATATTTAATAACCTTTAAATCCTGATTCAGGAGACATTACACATTCTTTCCTAAGAAAAATGTTCCAGAACAGTGAGAAGAAACCAAAACTTAAAACATCAGACAAATACAGACATTGCCTGCCCTTCCCCAAATTCAAACCTCTAACCATCTGGCTTTGATGTGTTATCCATGGATTCATGAAACCCTGAACAATTCATTTAGAATTTTCTTTTTATTTGCCAGTGTGTGACATGAACTCCTAAAATTATTTCAGAAATGATCCACTTTAGGGCGGCACGGTGTCTTAGTGGTTAGCATGTTCTCCTCTCAGCACTAGGGATTCCTGGTTCGAATCCCCATCTGGGTGGAGTTTCCATGTTCTCCCCATGTCTGCGTGGGTTTCCTCCGGGTTCTCTGGTTTCCTCCCACAGTCCAAAAACATGGATCAAGTCAATTGAATTCTCCAAATTGCCCCATATAGAGTGTGTCTGTGTGAGTGAGTGAGTGTGTGCCCAGTGATGGATTGGCGCCCTGTCCTGGGTCTATCTGCCCAGCGCCCGAGACGTTCTCCCCTGGATGGGCATGGGGAACCCCACTGCGACCCTAATAGAGGATAAAGCGGGAGATAATGAATGAATGAATGATCCACTTTAAACCTGCAAGCACTTTGAAGACTACATAGTGTGACATCTTCCCTATTTTACGTGCTAATCCAGAGTTCTGAGATAAAAGGTCAGTATTCTATAATTCTTTCAACAATTCAGAATTTCAAGCCTGTTTTTTTTTTTGTCTCAGTGGCCATCGTTCCATCGTTCCATGACGTCGTTCGGTCGTGGGTTTTATTATAAAAAAATAAAAATAAAAATAAATATGAACTCAGACACGAACTAGCAAAGCGGGGGGGGGGGGGGGGGGGGGGGGGGGTCACGGCGTGAGTGACGTCGACGCAACGAGGTGACATCACGAGGCCTGGCGTTTGATGAGGAGGAAGTGAAAACAACAAGCCGAGTTAGTGACGGGGGAGTGGAACGTCCCCGCAGGTCGTGTCAGAAACACGCAGGCCGTGTCAGAAACACGCAGGCCGAAGGTCCGAAGCGTCTCGCTCGCCGCCGCTCGCCATGTCTTTGTTCGGGAAGTTGTTCGGCAGCAGTGGGAAGGGAGGGAAGGGTCCCAGCCCTCAGGAGGCTATCCAGAGACTCCGAGAGACCGAGGAAATGCTGGGCAAGAAGCAGGAATTCCTGGAGAAAAAGATCGAGTTCGAACTCGCGACCGCAAAGCGGAACGGAACGAAAAACAAACGAGGTGAGAGTCAGAGGAACCGGACCGGACCGGACCCGACCGGGGCCAGAGCTTCATAAAGCACCCGCAGCTGGGACGCTACCGGCTAACCACATTAGCATTTTAGCTGAGTGGACCCGATGTCCAGTCAGGCGAAGTGTCCCCTCATTCTGACCACTTGTGTACATAAGGTCTGTGCAATAAGTAACATACTATATATATATTCCTCTATTAGGGTCGCGGTGGGGTTCCCCATGCCCATCCAGGGGAGAACGTCTCGGGCGCTGGGCAGATAGACCCAGGACAGGGCGCCAATCCATCGCTGGGCACACACTCACTCACACAGACACACTCTATATGGGGCAATTTGGAGAACTCAATTGACTTGATCCATGTTTTTGGACTGTGGGAGGAAACCCACACGGACACGGGGAGAACATGGAAACTCCACCCAGATGGGGATTCCCTAGTGCTGAGAGGCGAACGTGCCAACCACTAAGCCACCGTGCCGCCCATATGTTATTAAATTTTATCCAATATAACTAATAAATTCATTCATTCATTATCCTCCGCTTTATTGACTTGAACTCAACTCTCAATTGACTTGATCCATGTTTTTGGACTGTGGGAGGAAACCGGAGAACCCGGAGGAAACCCACACGGACACGGGGAGAACATGGAAACTCCACCCAGATGGGGATTCGAACCGGGAATCCCTAGCGCTGAGAGGAGAACGTGCTAACCACTAAGCCACTGTGCCGAATATATATATATATATATACATACGTTCATGGTCTGTACATGTTCACAGCTTGTATATTTCATATTTATATCTCCTCATAGTGTGTAGAAGAATAGAATAGAAAGCCTTTATTGTCATTATACCCCGCATACACAGTATACATCATATAACAAAATTTAAGCTCCTCCTTAAAGAGCACATGGGATTATATATTCATTCATTCATTATCTCCCACTTTATCCTCTATTAGGGTCGCGGTGGGGTTCCCCATGCCCATCCAGGGGAGAATGTCTCGGGCGCTGGGCAGATAGACCCAGGACAGGGCGCCAATCCATCGCTGGGCACACACTCACTCACACAGACACACTCTATATGGGGCAATTTTAAGAATTCAATTGACTTGATCCATGTTTTTGGACTTTGGGAGGAAACCGGAGAACCCGAAGGAAACCCACGCAGACACAGGGAGAACATGGAAACTCCACCCAGATGGGGATTCGAACCGGGAATCCCTAGCGCTGAGAGGCGAACGTGCTAACCACTAAGCCACCGTGCCGCCCGGCATTATATATAAATAGAAAAAAAAACAATAGAAAAGACGTGTGCAAAAGTGTACTGTGCAAATAGACGTGTAATGTGTAAAATGCCAATTTACGTTTGCAAATTATGCCAATTAGTGCAGGTTCCCGTTTAGCATTGTAATGGCTTTGGGAAAGAAGCTGTCCCTGAGTCTGTTTGTTTTGGCCCGTATGGACCTGTAGCGTCTGCCAGAAGGCAGCAGGTTGAAAAGGTGGTGAGTATTGCTCTTTAGGATGTTCCTGGCGTTGCTGAGACAGCGGGAGTGGTAGATGGAGGTTATGGGCTTGGGGAAACCCCCCGCGACCCTAATATAGGATAAAGCGGAGGATAATGGATGGATGGATAAATTTCGCTCTGTTTCTGCTTTCAAATGCCTAAATGTAACCCTAAAGCTAAATTTACATCATCACAACCAGAGGGACTGAATAATAACCTTGCACCATATGTTACGGTACACTTATGTATGAACAAGTTTCTTTACAAAGGCATCACTCATGGTTCCTACATGGGGACAAAGTACCCACCCTGTATCAGAAACTTAAAAGTTTTAGGAGCTGTGAAAAACTATCTCTTGTGCAAATGTGCCTAGAAGTATTCTGATATTTGGAAAGCATGCATTGCTATTGCCCTTCATGTCTAATACTTTAAGGCTGCATGCTTGAATGTAATATTTTCAAACACTAGCTTGTTCAAAACACTGTCACTAAATCTGTGTAGATGTATTTCGAAGGATTTGTTAGTATTGATATAATATTGCCCCTAATTCAGTACTTCAAATACTTAGCTGCACAGTGTTATTATGTTTAGGTTAGGGTAAGTATTGGCATGACAAGAACAAGACTTTAACCAATTGTTGACTGTAGAGAGCTTTTGTAAACAAGAAATAGACAATTGATAACATGCTTGGCCTCATGAGAATATTATCTCCGAGGTGAATTTAGCATCTAAGAGTATAATTGTACTCTTGGGCACCTCCACTAATTGCTGAAATGATTCATTTGTATTACCAGGCTGTCATCGCATTTTTTTCTTCTCTTCAAATGTATGTGTGGCCAATACCATAGGAAAGAACAGGTTGCAAATAACAAAATACAAAAAATTGTGTTCGCTGAATAACTTTTATTTTGGTGTTCTATATTAGGATTATTAAAAAAAATGTAGTCCAAAAGCAGATGAAATAAAGCATGTATTACACAAACAATATTTCATTTTGTATTTTTTTCTTTTTTTAAGCTGCACTACAGGCATTGAAGCGTAAGAAGCGTTATGAGAAGCAGCTGGCACAGATTGATGGAACTTTGTCCACTATTGAGTTCCAGAGGGAGGCACTGGAGAATGCCAACACTAACACTGAGGTCATCAAGAACATGGGCTTTGCTGCTAAAGCCATGAAGGCTGCTCATGATAACATGTGTGTATATTACTGAATCTACTCATTTATACATAAATCTTAAAGTCTTCTGCGTATGCGGTTAATTTACCAAGACATGGTTTATATGTAGAATCTACAAATTCTGTTTCTTTATATTTCTTATTCTCTATTTTGTTTATGTACCTTGAGAATTAAAACATTTAAGTATCCAAAGCTCTAAGGTTATTACTGTGGTCAAAAACAAACCTCTGCTTCAATAGTTCAAATGTGTACAAACTACTTTACCAGTAGGGATAAGTCAAATCTGTTGTTTCTCTTTTTTTCCTTTAAATTATTTTTTACCTTTTATAAAACATAACGAAGGGTGACAAGTTATTTCTTTCTCTTAATGCCTCTCTCTTTCTCACTCTGTCTTTCATTCTTATTGTCTCTCTCTTTCTCACTCTGTCTTTCATTCTTATTGTCTCTCTCTTTCTCACTCTGTCTTTCATTCTTATTGTCTCTCTCTTTCATGTTCTTTTTTAAATCTTTTGCCTTGTCTTTTTTCAGGGACATAGACAAAGTAGATGAACTCATGCAGGACATCACAGAGCAGCAGGAGCTGGCTCAAGAAATATCAGATGCGATCTCAAAACCTGTTGGCTTTAATGAGGAATTTGATGAGGTAAGAAAAAAAATACTTCAATCTTTGTATTTTTAAATTTTTTGTTATTATTTTTTCTATTATACTTTGTGCATGTGCGTGTGTGTGTAATGTTGCAGGATGAATTGCTTGCTGAATTGGAAGAGTTGGAGCAGGAAGAGTTAGATCAGAGTTTGTTGGGAATTGGTGGCACAGAGAATGTACCACTGCCAAGTGTACCCTCTACATCTTTGCCTTCAAGACCAGGTATTGTTTATAGCTGTTTCTACCAGTTCTCCCTCGCTTTCTTTTTGCTGCTGGACAAAAGTTATTTTAATTAGGAAACTGACCTTCAAAATATCACGTTAGTGAGCTGGAATCACCCGTTTGTGTCATACATACACACACACACACACACACACACACATACATACACCAGACGCAAATACACTATACATAAAAAATAGTGTATTTGCGTCTGGTGATGCCACCTAGGATTTTTTTTGAGCAATGGCAAATGAACATTTATTGACCTTGCTTGTTACTTGATCTATTAAAATAAAATTAAAAATTTATTTCAACTTTGGAATTAATTTTTTTCTGAAACTGACGTATATGGCAGCATTTCTATGATCACTCAAAAATATGAAGTCATCAACTTTATTGTATATCTGTATTTTTTTTTTTTTTTTTTTGTAGTGGGAAAGAAAAAAGAAGAGGAGGATGATGACATGAAAGATCTGGAAGCTTGGGCAGCCAATTAATACTTACTGTTTCTCATTCATGTATACATACCCACACACCATTCACAGTTGCAACTGGTGGAACTGGACTGACTTGATGGCTTGGGGTGTTTTTGAGTCATAGGGTTTTCAAACAAAGTCAAAAACATGGCACAAAAATTCAGCTTAATTCCCTGGGCACTTTTTACCATTTCAGCAAGTCATAATGTAAGCTTGCTGTAAGTCCCAGTGTGATGCCTCATCTGCCGACCTTCAAGATGGAAAACAAGAATGAGAGGGTTTTTATTTAGATGCCTCCTGAGCATCTTTGAACATTCATTTGCATTTAATTCTGAAACACTCCTATTGTAAAGTTTAGTTATAAGTTTTGTCCCTATACAATTCAGTTTAAAGATTAAAATAAACACTAAGTTTTGTTTTGTTGAATGCACTTACAATTCTTAATTTCTTTAAGATATTTTACATCGTATCATTAAAAATACTTAATTAGTTATGGCCTGGCTATAAAGTGGTTTTGGTAACTGAGAATACTTGCAATCAGGCACCATCGGGTTCCTTTCATGTGCTGGCTTTGGTGGATTGTTTGAATAAGTGTCTTGCTTGCAGACAGGTTATGAAATAAGCTAACAGTATGACACTTCATTGAGATGCTTGTCAGTAAGCATGCGTCTTTTTACCGGATTTGTTAACACTAAAAACTGTTTCATCACCTGCTTAATAGGATGACAGTTAAAAGATTCCCAAGGAATGATAAAACAATATTGTATAGCTGTGGATTTGTTGGCAGATTTGTTAAAGGTGTCGGGTGGTGCAGGTCTATTTAATATAAGGTTCTGTAGACTTCTTGCTCTTCTGGTTGCTCATCCGGTACAATTATTTTTATAGTGGGTGTTCTCTTTTTCCCCTCCAAATGTATTATTTGAGTCACATAGATCTTAATTTATTTATCAACTGCCCCACGTGACCTTCCAGTTTATAAGAACCTAATAATCTGTCTTTGTGTTTGAATAGAATAATAATGTGCAAAGCATAGGAAAATGTCTTTAAAAACACCCCCTATTTTTGGATTAGAGATGGCCGTTGAAGCACTCCCACATATTATTGGTTGATTATGTACAGACAGTGTTTGAAACCACATGGAAACCTTTGCCTGGGTTGGGTTTTTATTTTTTCTTTGTGATAGTTGAAGACACCCGACACTACATGTTCAAGGCAATGTAAACTGATTTGTACAGGATCTGTATGATGTAGCTTTAATGCATTTCTATGTTTTCATTACCTTGCTGTTGGATTTATTATTGCTGTTATTAAAATCATTTGAATATGATTGGCCACTGTTGTTGTGTAACTCTGAGTTTTAGAAGCTTTTCCGAATTGGCAGTTGAGAACCCAACCTGTTTACCTCGTTTGACGTTACAAAGGTTCATCTGTAAAATATTCACAGAGGGCAAAAAAACAGTTCGCTCAGGATAAAACTGGCTCCAAGAAACAATTTCGTTTTTATTTTAATTTAACACATGAGATGGAAATGACAGTCTTCTTTTACAGAAACCTTTATCCAAAAAGACTTACAAACGAGAGAACAACACAAGTCAGTATTATTCGACAATAGGGTGGACAGTCACGCAATTTCGTTACTTTTCAGGCGTCCTGCAAACAGTCGTCCCGCATTGTTATTGAAAGTCAGAGTCCAGTTTTGAAATGCGTGTTTCATAATCTGGCATTGGATGGCTGCGATGTCTGTTATCGGGGGAAAGGCGGGCTGTTTGAATGTCAACCAATCGGGAATGCGTACGCAGGTTAAGGGCGCGCCCAACAATACAAACAATGCAAATTAGGTCATATATATATATATATATATATATTCATTCATTATCTTCTGCATTATCATATTTTAGGGTCGCGGGGGGGGTTCCCCATGCCCATCCAGGGGAGAACGTTTCGGGCGCTGGCCAGATACGCCCAGGACAGGGCGCCAATCAATCGCTGGGCACACACTCACTCACACAGACACACTCTATATGGGGCAATTTTTGAGAATTCATTTGACTTGATCCATGTTTTTGGACTGTGGGAGGA